>CM071568.1:127930592-128250684 GCA_036426205.1 Ascaphus truei
CGCCATTTTGAGTAACGCATTGCGTCGGATAACCGAGGACTGCCTGTATAGTTTTAAAGTACTAACCAAAGGTGCTATTAAATACTACACTACAATAAAGTGCTGAACAAATCAGAAGCAGTTTGGGGGAGCTGTAATTGAACAAAAGCATTATTGTGTGTAGTTACAATATGTATCTAGATATATGTATCTAGATATAGATATATATATATATATATATATATATATATATAGATAAACATACACACACACACACACACACACACACACACACACACACACACAGGGCTCAACAAATGCACTCGCCCACACGCCAGGGGCGAGTGCATTTTATCCGCTGGCGGGATGCTGCGGCGGGATGTTGCGGTGGCGTAGTTCAGCATCTACTGGCATTTTTCTCCTTCAACTACCTGCATTCTCCTCTGCATTGAAAATGGGAGCTTTGACGTTCATTTGACAACTGAAGGTATAACCAAATTAATGCAGGTCCTACACTATACTGTGAACCCTTCCCCTTTGCCTCTGTTTGAGGGGAAATAACCATAGTAGATCCTGTTCTATGCAGCAAAGTGAAAAGACTTCCCAAGTTAAAAAGGTGAGGAGGAGGGAGCTCTGGGGGGATTAAAAGAGGGTGTACTTTCTTTTTCACACAACTGTATATATATATATATGTCATTACTGTATATAACTATATATATATATATATATATATATATATATCCTTACTGTATATAACTATATACAATATATATATATATATATATATACACACACACAGTTGTGTGAAAAAGAAAGTACACCCTCTTTGAATTCTATGGTTTTACATATCAGGATATAATAACAATCAACTGTTCTTTAGCAGGTCTTAAAATTAGGTAAATACAACCTAGGATGAACAATAACACATGACACATTACACTGTGTCATGATTTATTTAACAAAAATAAAGCCAAAATGGAGAAGCTGTGTGAAAAACTAAGTACACCCTTACTGCTTCCATAGGAATTAAGATGCTAAGTAGCAGACAAGTGCTGCTAATAAAATGCCCTCAACTAATTGATCATCAGCAAGTGTGACTACCTCTATAGAAGCTGAAGTTTTAGCAGTTTGCTGGTTCGGAGCATTCAGGTGTGTGTTAACACAACGCCAAGGAGGAAAGACATCAGCAATGATCTTAGATAAGCAATTGTTGCTGCCCATCAATCTGGGAAGGGTTATAAGGCCATTTCCAAACAATTTAAAGTCCATTATTCTACAGTGAGAAAGATTACTCAAAAGTGGAAAACATTCAAGACAGTTGCCAATCTTCCCAGGAGTGGACGTCCTAGCAAATTCACCCCACGGTCAGACCATGCAATGCTCAGAGAAATTGCAAAAAAAAACAAGAGTTACATCTCAGACTCTACAGGCCTCAGTTAGCAAGTTAAATGTTAAAGTTCATGACAGTACAATTAGAAAAAGACTGAACAAGTATGGTTTGTTTGGAAGTGTTGCCAGAAGAAAGCCTCTTCTCTCTAAAAAGAACATGGCAGCACGGCTTAGGTTTGAAAAGTTGCATCTGAACAAACCACAAGACTTCTGGAACAATGTCCTTTGGACAGACGAGACAAAAGTGGAGATGTTTGGCCATAATGCACAGCGCCACGTTTGGCGAAAACCAAACACAGCATACAGTATCAGCACAAACACCTCATACCAACTGTCAAGCACGGTGGTGGAGGGCTGATAATTTGGGCTAGTTTTGCAAGCACAGGACCTGGGAACCTTGCAGTCATTGAGTCGACCATAAACTCCTCTGTATACCAAAGTATTCTAGAGTCAAATGTGAGGCCATCTGCCCGACAGCTAAAGCTTGGCCAGAATTGGGTCATGCAACAGGACAATGATCCCAAGAACACCAGCAAATTACAACAGGATGGCTGAAAAAGAAAAGAATCAAGGTGTTGCAAAGGCCCAGTCAAAGTCCAGACCTCAACCCGATTGAAATGCTGTGGCGGGACCTTAAGAGAGCTGTGCATAAACAAATGCCCACAAACCTCAATGAACTGAAGCAACGTTGTAAAGAAGAGTGGGCCAAAATTCCTCCACAACGATGTGAGAGACTGATAAAGTCATACAGAAAACGATTACTTCAAGTTATTGCTGCTAAAGGTGGTTCTACAAGCTATTGAATCATAAGGTATACTTAGCTTTTCACACATGGCTTCTCCATTTTGGCTTTATTTTTGTTAAATAAATCATGACACAGTGTAACATGTCATGTGTTGTTGTTCATCTGAGGTTGTATTTACCTAATTTTTAGACCTGCTAAAGAACAGATGATTGTTATTATGTCCTGATATGTAAAACCATAGAATTCAAAGAGGGTGTGCAAGCGTTCCCCACTATATTCTTTATGATGGGCTCTCAAGTTATGTACCTCCCCAGAATAGGAGTAAGAACTACCAGGGAATAAAGTCCAGAATAATATTGTTTGCCTTGAGTTCTGTCCAGATGCACTGTATGTCAATAACTGTGAATTGTTTTAGACAGCTGCCTATAAAGCACCTTTTTGTTTTATAAAAGTCCTTGGCGTACCATCTTTTTCCTATTCATCAATCTGCGCCAGCCTGCACCGTGTAAAGACCTGAGATACTGAGCACTGCCAATGTGTATAGTCAATCTGATGTGACCTCCTTTAGATCCAGGTGTAACGATCGGCCTGCCCACAAGCCAGACGAGACCCCAGGACTGAGGTGGAAAGTAGTAATACCACACACCTAGCAGTAAACAGGGGCACAGCCGGAGTGTGGAAGTAGCGTAGGTGGTCCTGGTAACAAAGATAGTTCGTTTTACCGTACTTGACACCTCCAGCGTAGAAAGGTAAAGTCCGTAAGCCAGTGGTCGTGGGATGGACAGAGCAGCGTAGTAGTGTGTCCGTAAGCCAGTGGTCGTGGGATGGAGAGAGCAGCATAGTAGTGTGTCCGTAAGCCATTGGTCATGGAATGGAGAGAGCAGCATAGTAGAGTGTCCGTATGCCGTGTCCAGGGAATATAGAAGTCAGCAGGGTAGTAATGTCCAAAGCCAATCCAAGGGGTACCAGAGAGCAGCGTAAATGAAGTCCAAAGCCAAGAGTCAAGATCCAGGGAGGTCAGAAGGATATCCAGGGACAGGAGCAGGAACTGAAAGACAAAAGGGGCCAGGCAACAGCAGACAGCAACAAAGTACAGAAGCTATGCAGAGCAAGGAAGTAATGGTGATGGGAGTCTAAATAGGGGGCTGGGGCCTATCAGAGGAAGGGGAGAGATGGAGGAGTGGCTCGAGGGTGGACTGATAGGGGAGGAGTGCCTGGGAGGCTGGGACCTATTAGAGTGAGGGGAGGAACGGAGGAGCGGCCCGAGGAAGGACCTGGAAGGGTAGAAGTGCCTGGGAGGCTGGGACCTATCAGGGCGAGGGGAGGAGTGGAGGAGCGGCCCGAGGGATCCGGAAGTGTGGGAGCGGCCGTGGAGGGGGCCTTGAGGAGTGAGGCACGCCGCCAGGGAGCCTGGGCGGCATGGAGACCAGGTAAGGGGGGAGTAACGAGTGCTCACCACAAACAGGACGGGACCGCAAGGCTGAGGTGGGGATGTTTGAATACACCGACCAACAACCGCGTCCGGATTGCAGTCATAGTCGTGTAGCTGGGTCAGGGTAGGAGAGGTCAGAATAGTCGTGATACTCGCCGTGGTCTAAGATGGGAGAAGTCGGATGGTCGTTGTGCGTAGACAGGATCCAGGAGAAGAGAGGTCAGAATGGTCATTGTGCGTAACCGAGGTCCAGGGGTCAGAGAATGTGGGAGACCAAATACAAGCCGAGGTCAAAGGTACAGAGAATTCAAGAGCAACAGCAGGGCAGCAGGATGTTTGAGGCAAGCACTAGAAACATAAACAGTAGTTTATGCTCAGCCAATTTGTCTAAGGGCTGGCTGAGCATATAAAGAACAGAGAGCCAATGGGAAGGCTGCAGGCAGTGAGTCATCACACAAAGACTGTGTACTGATAGGCAGGGGCGGAGTGTATCGCAGCTGCGGAGTAATTAATGTTGTAAACATTAACCCATCGAGTGTTTCTGGTCATGCGATGCCGACGTGTAGTGGAGACAGGAGCTTCCTCCGTTGCGTCACAGGACGCGGCACGGGGGCGGAGCCTAGGTCCAGTACCGGCAGGGGTACTGTGGCACTCGCGTGCAGTGCACGTGCGAGGGGCATCACCCAATGCTTCACAGGGGCAGAAACGAGGGGGTTACCAATCCTCACAGGGGGTTACATATATGGGTCAGCTATGTATGATATATAAAAGTGATACACCAAACCATTCCTATTCTTGAGTCATAAGGGATGAAGAAAGTTACAGTAACTATAGGTTTTATTCAGCTGAAAATCCACAGTCATTTTATTTTTATAACTTTACATCTCAGATGGTTCTGCTTCCAAATTGTATATTTGGTGAGACAGCTACGGTACCTCAGATATCACAACCCCAATTGGGTTAATTTGCATGCCACCTCCCATTATTATTGACTGCAGCCTAACAACTGTATGGTGTGAATGAAACAGGTTTGGGGACCTGTGGAAAACATGCAAATACTCTTATGCATATTCTATCTTTGTCATCCATTGTTCAGTCTGATGTCATCACAATTTTGTAGTGAAATGTAATTTCTGGTACGTCTTGACACATGGAGGTAGTTACCTATGTTTTGCAAAATAATGTTGCTTAAATCTTCTTATTTAAGTTTACATTACTTTGTTGCAGCGTACTTTTTTTAATTTCAGGGCTAAAACTGATCAAGCTACAATGCCAGATATGTTATAAGAAGTTGTAATATGTATGTATATGTGTGTGTATATATATATATGTGTGTATATATGTATATACAGTACACCGTATATGGCTCGAATATAGTACAGCCTTGCACATAATACGACCCCTACAGTTTTTAAGTTGTTCTATATAACAAAATAATGTTGCTTAAATCTTCTTATTTAAGTTTACAAATTACTTTGTTGCATCGTACTTTTTTTAAATTTCAGGGCTAAAACTGATCTAGCTACAATGCCTGATATGTTTTAAGAAATTGTAATATGTACTTCCACTGCAGCAAGTGATTCTGGGAAATGACATGCAAATGAGCACACAGTGTCACTTTTTGCCTCAAAAACCATTTTTAACATGGTTCCCTATAGGCTTAAGCTTG
Source organism: Ascaphus truei (assembly GCA_036426205.1). NCBI lineage: Eukaryota > Metazoa > Chordata > Amphibia > Anura > Ascaphidae > Ascaphus > Ascaphus truei. Next base: position 127,935,807 of record CM071568.1, read on the forward strand.
CTGCATGGTCACAGCTTTGAGCACAGCCAGGGTTAAGGTGCATACCCAGAAAACCCCCCACAGACAGCTGTTTCGACCTTAATGGGTCTCATCAGTGTGGAAGTGCTGTATGCTGGGTGATAATGGGGAAAGGCGGGGTTGCAGACCTGCCTAAGACATGCAGATGAGCATACAGTTGTATTTGCATATTTGCTTTCCTGTGGAGGGTTTTTGTCACTTTTTTTACTCACCATAACTTAACTCAGTATTATGGTGTATAGATATATATAGTATATTAATCATAGCTCATCATCATCCTATCCATAGTTTAATGTACTAATTCTCTCTATATTGTGTGTGTTAGTATTGTATCCCGTCAACCGTATATGGCTCGAATATAGTACAGCCTTGCACATAATCGACCCCCTACAGTTTTAAGTGTTTTCTATATGAAAAATTAAAGGTGTTATATATATATAGACAAAATAAGAACCTCCAATAAAATGTTATATATATATATATATATATATATTAATTATATATATATATATATATATATATATATATATATATATATATATATAATCATATTAATTCTGCAGTGTGTTTGAATGTACTGTATGTGTTGATGCCTTTGTGACTGACAGACCATATTCCAATAGTATGTTAACCTGAAGCAAAGGGTCATACAAACAGTATGGTGATCACCAGAAGGAACATCAGTCTACAACCATATGACAGGTTCTGAGGGTCAGGACAGTTTTCAGGACATGCTATTCCATTGGGGAATGGAATAAATTTAAAATGACAACACTCGACTCTTTAGAATAGTAAAGCTGTGTGGGGAATGAACTATCTTACATTCTAATCACAATCCTTGCAAAATTCAAAATAAGACAATCGACATCAACTATACTATAGCACAGTACAGTATACCGTTATCTGTGACACATTACCCATACAAGACCAAAACCATATTTAAAGCCTTTCTGTTCTCTCCTGTCCCAATCTCTCTAATATTATAGATTTGTGAATGTCCTGAACTGTGCTTTGCAAAATGTAATGTAAATTTCCCCTGTAAATTTGTGCGAAAGTTTACATTTGCATGAATTTTTTTGAAAATGCACAAAACTTCTTGTATAAAAAGTCATGTGATCCCAAGTTGTGCAAATGTCTTCTGATATGCTTTTAAAAAAATGTCGCCAGTTCACTCACATTAGCAAAAATGTCCCACGTCTGTCTGCCTGTTATACAAATGTTGTCCGTTTTGCTTCCATTCTTGCCATTTCTCTCCATCTTGCTCTTTAATCCATGCCCGTCTCCTAGTAGCATACAGTATTCACCATGCTGTGAAGCCGAGAAGATTTCAGCTAAATTGTCTGAATGGGGCTTAAATCTTCATAAGCAAGAGGATGCTTCACAGCATATTGAATAGGAACTCGTCTCGTTAGCCCCATCACTTTGTCAGGACGAGTAGATTTGTGAGTTCTCGAAAGCTCACGCACCATTATATCTGTGAGGCATTCTCAGGTTGTTGTTGTTGTTATTGTTATCATTTATTTGTTAAGCGCCAACGTATTTTGCAGAGTTATGTATATTGCATAAACAGTTACATACCGTACAAGTGAGGATAAACATGCACAGATACAAAGAGGTAGTGAGGGCCCTGCTCGGGAGAGTCTATAATCTATAGGAAATGAGAGCAATGTTGAAACAAGAAGGTAAAGTTTCTGCTCATTGTAGGATAAGTTGTGGCTCAGGTTGGAATGAGGCCCAGTCTGATAGCTGAAGCCATTAAGGTTTTTTGGCAGGGATGTTACATAGGGTGGAGAGTGGTCCAACCACACAGTTGGTCGCAATGGGGTTGGAGGGGGAGAGGAGTTGATGTTAGAGGTATGGCGAGTAGGCTTCCTTGGAAAGGGGAGTTTTCAGGGAGTTTTGAAACATCTGAAAGCTGGGGGAGAGTCTGATGGTATGTGGTAGGGAATTCCAGAGAGACTGAGCAGCACTGGCAAAGTGTTGAGACCTTGGTAAGTCATTACTAAGGTTTTACATTTTAATCTGGAGGCTATGGGAAGCTAGTGTAGGGATATGCGCAGTGGAGCTGTAGAGATAGTTACATAGTAGATGAGGTTGAAAAAAAGAAATACATCCATCAAGTTCAACCTACTGTATGCTAAATTTAGACGGATATTAAGATGGAACGGTGAGTGAGGTACAGGAATCTAGCAGCAGCATTTTGGATCGACTAGAGTTGGAAGAGGCAGACATGCAGCGGCGGGTTTGAAAACCCGCCTCCCCATGGCACTTAGTGGCAGTCGCCTCCTTGCTGCCGCCCTCCTTCTCCATCTGAATCACAGCGTTAAATGACACCACGGATGTCACCAAACGTGACGGCGTATGATGTCGTGTTGCCATATTAATGGTGACGTCATAACAGCATTTGATACCACGTTGCCATGGCAACGAGACATCACGTGTCATTTAACGCTGCGATTCGAAAGGATAAGGAGGGCGGCAGCAAGGAGGTGGTTTCCACAGCTAAGTGCCTTCGCATTAGACCTGATTGACCCGAGAGCGCGGCAGATGTATATCAGGGCAGACATTTTTGCCGTCCCAAAATTTTGCCACCCTAGGCCCGGGCCTAATGGGAAATCTGCCACTGCAGACAAGGGGAATGCCAACTAAGAGAAGATTGCCGTAATCGAGGTGGGAAATTAATGGTTTAGTATTTTAGTCTCATCATGAGTGAGAAAAGGGTGATTATATATCTATATATATATATATATATATATATATATTAAATATCTTGGTGATATTTCAGAGGTAGAGAAGGCAGGACTTTGTGAGGGACTGAATGTGAGGAATGAAGGAGAGATCAGAGTCAAAGAAGACCCATAGACCTCGGGTTTGAGGTGTTAAGTAGGTTGTGGTGTTATTGAGAGTGAGAGAGGGTTGGTGTAGCGATGACAGTGGAAGGGATAAAGAATATTAATTCTGTTTTGGACATGTTACGCTTCAGGTAGCAGTGAGACATCCATGAGGACATTGCAGAGAGATAGTTGGAGACACGGGACAGGAGATAGGGGAGGATGTCAGGGGAGGAGAGATAGATTTGGGTGTCATCTGCATAAATATGAAAGTCAAAAGATTGTATTACGTAGTTCACCAAAAGAAGGAGGTTTTTGTAGGTAGCGGCCAGGGTCGCCAATTGGGGGGTGAGTATGACAAGTGTCCCATGCCAGGTGACTGTGTGGGGCCCAGCCGGCACCGATAGTCGGGCCTGGCCTCAGCTGCTGAGCCTCTGGATGCTGTCGGGCCCCAGCTCCCTGCTCTCCCCAGCTGCTGCCTCCTCTTCCCATGCGGGCCTGCCTCTCTCTCATACCGGTGCGTGCTAGAAGCTGGGACTGACTTATGGCTGCACCCAGCTTCCGGCGCGCACCAACAGCAGAGAGAGGATGGCATGGCAAGAAGCGGTAGCTTCTGGAGCAAGCCTAGAGCTGGGGTCTAACAGCGGCCACCAGAGGCTGGGCCGAGCTGCCGGGCTTCTGTTGCCGCTGCCAGGCCCTGGCTCTCCCCAGCTGCTGCTTGCTTCTTCCCACACCGGGCCTCAGTCTCTCGCCGGTACACGCCGGACCTGGGTGCAACCGGAACTCAGGCCAGCTTCCGCCACGCACTGACAGGAGAGAGAGGCAGGCCCGGCGTGGGAAGAGATGGCAGCAGCTGGGGAGAGCCAGGGCCCGGCAGAAGCAACTAGAGGTAAGTGGTAATTCTATTTGGGGGTGTGGATAATTGTATTTGGGGGGGTGGTAATTATATATGGGAGGGGGTAGTGGTAATTGTATCTGGGGGTAGTGGTAATTTTTTTCTGGGGGATAGTAGTGGTAATTGTATCTGGGGGGGTAATAGTGGTAATTGAATCGGAGGGCGTTTGTGGTGTCTGTATCTGGGGGGTGTAGTGGTGTCTGTATTTGGAGAGTTGTTTTGTATTGGGAGGGGGTATTGTGTGTGTTTTGGGGGTTATTGTGTGTGTATTGAGGGGGGGTTGTGTGTGCAGTGTGGGAGGGGGAATTGTGTGTGTGGCCAGGAGAGATGGGGGGGATTGGGGGAGCGTGAATGAGTGATAGCGATTGGGGGGGAGGAGAGCAGAGAGTGGGTGTAAGAGAGGGAAGAGTGAGAGAGAGAGGAATATAGGTGTGAAAGAGGAGGGCTCGAAAGGCCACCAACACGAGGGGCACGGCGTTGACATAGGGGGGCGCGGACACAGTAGTGCCCATACGGGGGCGGTGGCGCTGACACGGGGGATGCCGACAGGGGGTGGGGGATCTGGGCAAAGCTCTAGTCCTGGGCCCCAGGAAATCTGTCGTGGCCCTGATAGCGGGTGAAGGGTGTATGCCACGGTTGCGGCTAGGATTGTTGGGGTGATGTGAGCAGTCTTGTCTAAGGCTGATTAGAGCATGCTGTTGTATAGAGGGGTTGCTGGGTTGGGACAGGAATGGGTAGAGATGGAAGAGGGATGAGGTTGTAGAGATGTTAAAAATTAGAGAGGTCTAGGTCATGTAGATTCCTATATGTACGTTTGGAGGTAGGTGATGTGAAAGTTTCATAGAGTAGAGTGAGGTTAAAAGTTAGAAGGGGATGATCAGAGAGAGGAAAGGGCGTGTTAGATGGGTTAGAGAAACCAGGTCAAGGGAGTGGCCATTACATTGAGTAAACGAGGTGGCCGACTGGGAGAGATGATAGGAGGAGGTTAGAGAGATAAGAAGGGCAACTTAAGTGGCAGTGGGATTGTTAAAAGGTATGTTAAAGTCTCCCAGTATGACAGTAGGTTTGTCAGAAGAGAGGAAGTGAGGGAGCCAGGCTGCAACGTTGTCAAGAAATGGGGATGTAGGTCCACGGGGGCGATAGATGACAGTGACATGGAGAGAAATGGGGTAAGACATGAAATGTGTAGCATGGGGAAAGTAGTATAACAACTCCTCTACCCTGTCTATTCCCTGGTCTTTGCTGTGGCTGAGGGAGAGACCACCGTAGAAGAGTGTAGCAGGGGAGGTGGTGTCTGAGGGGGTGAGCCAGGTTCCGGTAATGGCTGAAAGGTTGAGAGAGTTGGAAATAAACAGGTGATGTATTGCAGTAAGTGTGTTGTAGACAGGTCATGTGTTCTATAGGGCATAGGAAAGGGTAAGGAAGGGAGAGATATAATGGGACGAGGTTGGAGTGATTACTGTAGAAGTGTGTTGAGAAGGAGACTTTGGGGCAGGGTGTGAAATGTAAGAGGATTGGTATGTGGCTTGGGCCAGGATTGGGAGACATGTTGCCACATAGTAGGAGGAATAGTGACAGAGGAAGAGAGTAGGATAGTTTTTTTTTTTTTTTTCCATTTTATTTAATTTAATTTTTGTGGTCAGAGATTATTATTATTTAGAAAGTGCCAACATATTCTGCATTACAGTAAAATTTTGCTGACAATAGTATCAGTTGCCAAATGTATTTAACACGTGCTAATACAAATGCTAAAGGCGTTCTCACCATGGTTTTCAGTCCACGAGGAATTGTAAACAAACCTACACTTTTTCAAGATATGGGAACTTTTCCACTAGTGTGATTTTTAAAAAGAAACATAAAACATAGAAAAATGTTTAGGTATTGTATTTCATCTTAATAGTCTAGTAAACTGTATAACCAAAATAAATTAATCTGTTCGCTCTTAAAGGTTTCAACTTGAAAAGGATATGGCTTATAAAAGGAAGCAAGAATAAATTTATATACATGACCTTTCCATTGTAATAAATGAGAAGAGAATCTTTAGGACTGCATGAGATCTGACATGCATCCTTCTATCCTATCACCCGCCTGTCCCTTTCACTGAATAGCACTGATTGTTGTAACCCAGAGGGAGAAAATGAATTTAAAAATTGCTTGTTCTTGTCACTGTAAATCTTTAATGCATTTAATGAAAGTTCCTTTCCACGTGAAGTTATTTCCCTATAATAAAATAATATAAAAAATTAAAAAAAAGACAGCAAATTAGTACAGTGATTCAAATATCCTTAAAGTCAGATTTAATTGGGGCAAATCCCTCCAGTGAATGGAAAGATGACATCTGTCTTCATTTCCAGGGCGAAACGATAAACTCAAGACAGGGCTGAAATGTCAACGTAAAATAATGCTAATAATTATTCTGAATGTTACAGTCTCCTTGACCTTGAAATTTAAAAGGCCAAGATTAAGGCTTTTTGTCAGAAGTTAAGAAGTCATCTATGACACTGCTGACATTTATGATTAATGTAATCTGGCAACATTAAGGAACCAGTACAGGATACCATTAGATTACAATGGTCACTTAATTATTTTCTTCTAAACTCAGTGAAACTCATTATAAATCAAACGCTGCAGTCTCCTATCTTTTGTAGTTAGGTTTCACATTAATGCAGTGCATTTAATGCACTCTGTTTAAAGACATTAGGGCTTTTTTTCTAAGGCTGCGCTTATAGTGCTGGCGACGGCAAAGCGACGTCGCAGCAAAACAAATGTATTGCCGCCGTCACGTGCGCTTATAGTAAGCGCGACGCGACGGAGCGACGCGAATTCTTGAAGCCGGTCAAATTTGATTTCTCAGAGGCTGTCGCCACATGTGACAGCCTCTGAACCAATCAAAGACCAGGTCGCTAGCGGCGACGGCAACGGGTGGCGTCATCTGTGGCATCACCGTCGCACGCACTATAAGCGCGGCCTAACACTACAAAAAGTATTAGTACTATCATACATTTCATATCAAATATGCTTTCTGCTTGTATCCTCTGTACAGTTTCATATAATCTTCATGATTTAACCCCTTTCCATTCTACATAATCAGATAGCAATAACATTTTGCTACCCTAAGCACTAGAATTACAATGCTACAGGTAAATTACAATGTAAACTCTTAGGCAGAGGGTCTCACCTCTCATATTATATCCATTAATACCTCTCCGGTTTTACCTTGTAAGAACATTGTACACCCACACTTACCAATGATTTATTTCATTTTGTAAAGGGCTCTTTCTGAGGTGATTGATACATGATAGACGTCAGTGAAGGGTTCAACTGGGATCTGGGGAACTGCTCTGAGATTGGTAGTGTGAAATTCTATTCAGCTTTCCTAAAGGTCTACTGAAGAAATAGATAGGTGCTGTATGCCCATATCTGATCATCTCCTGGCATGTGTCTGCTTCTCCCTGTACAGTCAAAATGGGGAGTTCAGCAGGCACACGTCCTTAGGGTCAGAAATAGCTGGTGTTCATACTGTAGACTTAAGGAAAATCCTGCATATCCCTAAAAGACAAGAAAGAATGCAAGTAACAGAAGGGCACACGGACTTATGCAAAAAGAAAATGTTTCCCAAAAAACACAACGTTTCAGCTGACAAGCAGCCTTTGTCAAGGTGAGGGCTTATAAACACACAAGACAGTTCCGGGCACTCTAAGGCCTGGGACATAGTGAATTAATGTGGGCGGAGGCGCGCTGAGGCTCAGGGAAAGCAATGCTTTCCCTGGCCTTACATAATGCGCCGTCCGTGGGCGTGTCAGGGGCGCGTCATTGGGCGAACCGCTCACGTGACCGGCCCTGCGCTCCGGCGAGCACCAAATTTGAAACCAAAGCCTAAGGCCTCGGGCATGGTCAGCGCTTATGCGATGACCCATGCTGAGCCGTGCTGCTGCTCGGCACTGAGCCCCTGAAGCCGCAATGAGAGCGGCTTTAGCAGGGGCTCGCGCACGCGTCAGCACGCTTGGGGAAGCGTGTGTCTGACGGAGGTTTGAAATTTCCCCGCTTACCGGTATTACTGCTAAATTCAAGGCCTTGATGTGTGGAAACAGGCCTTGTTGTAATTATATTCAAAGTTCATTCAAGTGTATAACATTACTGGTTCAGTATGCTTGAGGGCCTAATTGAGTCAGCTGTGTAGAAGTTGTATTTAACAGCAAACAAGGCCTCTTTGCAGCCATTAAGGCCTGTAATGTTGTTTCTGATTATATATATATATTATATATAGAGTGCAAAACTAAAGGCATTGATGGGTGTAAGCAGGCCTTGTTATAATCATAATCCAGGTTCAATACAGCTGACTGAATTAGGGCCTCACTCATACTGATACAATAATTGTATCAATTGTCCTAACATTTGTATATCATTAACACAAGGGCTGTTTGCAGACAACACTGGCATATATATATATACACACACACACACACACACACAAAGATAGACAATGTGTGTGTGTGTGTGTGTGTGTATACATATATAGATAGAGATACAGAGATAGACAACAGATATATTCATACACACTTACAGATCTGTTATTGTAACCACAAATCATACATGATCACATGCCAACATGATGAACTATGAATGAAGATTAAGGTAAGTAATGTCTTACAGAGTGAAGACACAAGAAAACATTACATTAAAAAGTAGGCTCTTATATGGGTAATTACATTAATTTGTATTTCATAATATTAGCATGAAATGACAATCTAAATTGCAATAATACACCTGTAACATCTAATACTGAACAAGAGCTAAGTGAATGTCATCTTCCATATACATGCAAAGTGTGTCATAATGTATTAACATTAATCAATTGATGATTAATAGATATTCATATGTTATAAAATATGCCTTCACTCATTCAGTGATGGAGCATTTATAAACATTCATGTGTACAAGGACATACTTGAATGTTTGCAAGCATCTGTGCATGATCATACATACACTATGCATGAAAGAGTCTGCATTAAAGGACACCAGTACACAAAAAGATTTAGTGAATGTGCTTATTTATTTTTGTTTATCCTTTTGAGAGCAAGTCACAGGCCTGCTTGTTGGCTGTTGTGTTCGCCTTTTCCCTGTGCCAAGTACTCTCGCCTTAACTGTAGCACTTGTACTGGCCTGTGGCAGTTCTGGGACACTGGTTGTGGTCTGGGGCAGTTCAGGGGCGCTAAGTGTGGCCTGGGGCACTAAGTGTGGGCTGTGGCACTTCAGGGGTACTGGGTGTGGGCTGTGGCACTTCAGGGGCACTGGGTGTGGGCTGTGGCAGTTGAGAAACACTTGATAAACATTGCAAGAGTGGTGGTGGAGCACTTTCTTGTTTTTGTGTTTTAATCTTCTTCCAAAAGCTGGTTATTAGTAATTGTTGCCCTAACTTTCTTTTGCGTGTCTCCTTTGTAGGTGTCGTTTCCATATTTTGAACAGATGGAAGCGGTTGGATGTTGACAGGGACCTGCACAGAACTTGCACCTACTGTACCGGTATCATCCTGAAGTGGGGAATGAAGAAGTGATGACTCTGGAGAAAAAGTAGCAGCATGTAAAGATCCATCCTCTGATGGGGTAAAGTGGAACTGTTGTTCTCTTGCTGTACTCCGAAACTGATTTGCTTGGCTTACATTCAGAACTAGTGCTTGTAATGTCCTGTTTACATTTTGGATTTCTTTAGGAACTTGGATGGTGACATTTTTAATTTGTGACATTTCTGATATTGACCTTTCATGCATCCTTTCATGCAGTGACATCATCCTTTCAAGCATTGACATCATTTCTGAATGGCGACGATTTTCTTCACCCAAGATTCGTTCTTCAGAAGCTGCAATAGCTGAGTAGGTGTCACGAGCAGGAGGACTTGAATGCTGTGTTAATCCAGGAGTGTCAACATCTTCAGGCTCACTTGAGAGAATTTGTCCTTGAGCGGCAACATCTGGTTCTACAGATAAATAAAGACATTATGAACTGACATGGAACTTTCTTTTTTTTACACTGTAATGATAGATCTCATAGTGGAACACATAACATGTTTCCATGATTAATTATTTGTGTCCAATTAAAAGATGATGCTTGAAGCAACAATGAAGTTTCGACTCAGTGTGAAAGAAGAATGAATTAAAGTTTGTTGTAACATCACAACTCCTAGCTGATACTTGAAAACAGACACAATACATGTTGTGTCATGAAACACTAAATCTCCTGTGTCAATAACTGATGAGAAGTTCATTACATGTGAAAGGCATTTATTTTGCATGGCAAATAAAATGCTTCCAATGTAAACATTATATGGCCCGCACCTCATACACTCACCTTCCATTCTTGATGATGACCTTGATGAAACAGTTGACGAGACGTGTTCAGAGTCACGTGCCACAGGTGACACAGGAGCTGCCGGACCAACTATATAGAAGAATAACATCAGAATTTCATTTTCATGTGTACATTATTAACATTAAGTATCTGTTGTGGGAGTACTTATGGGTAGATATCAGCATCCCGTAACGAAATCACCATTCTATGGTTAGGGCAATCTGTATATTATCCATCTTAACATAAATGTACATGCGAAAGTAATCGTCACATTTCTTTTGAACACCATACAACATACATACAATGTTCATGCAGGAATGCGTTCTCAAATTAACTGGTTTGTTGTACATACACTGCATATGTTGGGTATTAATATAGCTACAATTCTGAACATCACTACCATGAAAGCAAAGTTGACTCTGCTTATAATTCAGTACCTAATTGTGGAAATGTGTATGAATGTTTTTAGTGATCTGTGTGAACATTTAAGAGAAGCAGGTGTAGCGCTCAATGTGGCTGACACTCAGCAACACATGCAGCGTGTCGCTCACAGATGGTACTGGTGTGAGAAGGTGGCGTATCTATAACGTTACAATAATATATAACTGAACGAATGACTAACATACGTTGTAATATATCGTGGACTGGTGGTTGAAAGTAGTGAGATAATTACCATTTCTAATGAATGTGATGAACTTGTGTTCACCTTGTCAGCTTCTAACAACTGTAGTCCCTCCCACAAGACTTGACCCTACCATGACCCTGTGATCTGGCTCTCTGCTCGACACCACCCCCTCTGTTCACCTCTATGCTGTGATTACATATTAATTGCAGCTGGTTTCACATGAACGAAATACAAATAATAAGTGAGCTATATATGAACACAATTAAATACCATATGGTACATGTTCCTATTTATGCTCACATTATACTACATGAAGAGACAAAAGAGCTTTCATAATACATAATGGAATTTGCTAGTGAAAATTATTCATGTTCGCCTTTCAATTGACAATATTCCATGCAAGACTTTATGACGCAGTAACGGCCTGTTTATAGGTGTAACATAGATTATCACAAATATATCTATATATTATATGTATATATGGATCGACACATACATGAAAAAGTGAATTATGCATTTGTGTGCACAGACACAGTATAATGACCAACACAGTGATGTTAAACATTACTGTGACAAAGAATGACTGCGGGTGTGCTTTGTGGTTATGCATGTTAACCCATTGTTTGTAAAAAGATTTGAACATACATTCAGCTTTCAACTATAGGGGAAAGATGTTGAATGCTTTGTAAACTAGAAGGTTGCAGTGTGTGTTATTTGAAAGATCATTACACAGAATCCCTTCATGCAGGTCAAGTGGTGTATGTTGACTCATAATGATGTAGATTTTGTGACACCGAGTTCGTGCAGTCCCTTGCTTGTTAAAATGCTGTGCTCATTACATTTCTTGCTTCCGGCCATTCCCGACAACTGTTGGCATCGTGGGCGGTGTCTCGCAATCTATCATTCTCGTGGGCCTTTACCCATTTCTATGTGCCGAATAGACGCGCTAGGATTATATTCATTTCCTACAGACACCCGAGTGGCTGGGAAGTCGGATGTCTTTTATCCATAGCCGGGATACCCAGTTGTGGGTGCAATAGATTTGCACCCATGTGGCCTTGATCCGCCTAGTCAGCGTGATCATGCTTACCGCAATCGTACGCACGACCATCCCTAAATGTACATTGGTAATGCGTTCCCGCATTGAAAGCGCAATGCTGGTACGCCCCAATATTCCCTGGTTCCACCGACTCCTGCTGTCGCATCGAGAACTCATCACTGTCCATCTTTTGAACAGTCTATGTAGGAACCCTGCTTGGCTGTGTGGTGTACATATTATGTGTGTTCACAAACAACTCTTGCTTTTAGTTTAAATGTTGTATGTCATAATGTTTTACCCATTGTTTCATATTTGTGCCGCATGTCTATAGGTGACCAATGCGATATTAGATCCTCAGTCCGGTTCCCAAACCCTCAATCTGAAGCAGAGGAGTAGGTATAAAATGTTGCACATATATCTACAAGAACTGATCATCGGAGTACTTTGTTGCCTGCTTAAAACCGATCTCGCGTGTTTAGTATCGACACTGGTGTGCACTTCAATATACCCTAGCTATAGTGTGCCGATATGTATTTGTGTTTTGCATTTGCACAACCTGGCACTCCTACCCATAAGTTTAGAACCACATAGTTCAGCGCCTTGAGGACGAGTCATCCCGTTACAATTTAGCAGCGACACGATGTCGCCAAACAGACACTGTGGTGTGGATACACGTCGTTATGTGATAACACATATTTACATTTATCACTACTATATGGTCATGCAGTACCACACTGACCTACATGGGTATTAATCTGTATGATAAATACTCCAGTCCAATACCATTCACTTAGTGAACATATCGATATGTTCTCCCACCTTTCGTTTCCTTGCTGTGTGCCCGACAAATGCCATTGGCTCCCCCGGTATGTCATCCTCAGCAACAGTGTTTCTACTTCCTCTATCTTCCTACCACTAAAACTTTTTGTGTGTGTACGATGTCGGAATATGTGTATCACAAATCTATCTTTTATGTACAATGCTATTTTAGGTTATGCAAAACAAAACACTATTTGAATGCCACAATAACTATGCAATATGGTCACACCACAATGTTCAAGCTTTACTGATCTGTACAGTAACCATTCATTATCATCTCAAGCCAATGTTCTGTTACCACGCTCCAACCTATGGTGATAATATACATTCACAACACGACAACAAAGTTTCTATCACCCCCACTCCCTAATTTGTTATTGTGTACGTCAATACAATTCTATCCTAAAGTTGTTATGTACATCAGTTACATCTTTGACAGTCCACTGAGATACTAATATATAGTAATTAATGTTGTTGCTGATCGATAATGTTGAGTTGCTAATATCACATGGCAAGAAATATATAATGTAGTAGAAAATCCAAAAATTCAATATAAGTTCTAACTCGTGCTGAGCAACATCATTATCAATAATTAATGCTATAGAAATATTTGCAATATGGTATACACATTATGTAGTGTATTGTTAATCGCGCGGCCCAATCATTGCAAGCATTTGTTACAGTATTTTTATAATGTTTGTTCGCTAGTCGTCACAATCAATCTAATATACGATTGGCCCATCTGAAATCCATACGTTGGTCCCATGTATCATCCCGACATCTGTGAAATCACAGCAAACACATGTATGTTCAAAGATGCACAATTTATCTATTTTCAGCATGTACAACGCTTAACACTCGTCTATCATTGATGCTGGATCATTCACCAGAATGTAATCGTAAGTATGTTAAACTTATGATCAAGTAAAGATATAGAACTATCTCATGTGTTCAAAATGCCCGGTGTTCGCAATTCACTACGAGGTGTTGGTTCTCTCTCCGAGCTGCATACATAATAAATAACTTCGGCGCACAACGTCTGTTGCGCGGCACGTCACATGTGGGGACCAACTCTAGCGCAATGTGCAACACGATGCTGTGTTACGCTGTGCGTTCAAATACATGTCCCCCATGGTGCTGCTAGCAGTAACCATATCAGGCTGAAGTTATGATATGGAACGCAACAAATTCATTCTACTCACGCTCATATGTAAATTTGTAAACTCGTACGTGTGCCCGACGGGCAAAACGGACGATGCAGCCAATGAGTCGAACACAATCGGGCCGACGTCATGTAAGACAACATGAATGCACGCAACCAACCCCCTCCCCACTAGATGAACTTGGCCGCTCCGCGCTGTGCACGGACCCGCCCCCCCAACGCATGCTCCGATTACAACACATCCCACGCACGGGCCACCGACAATACTGTTTCAACCGCTCATCCCTCTAATTCCGCCTCCTCCGCCAGAGTCGTTTGGGGGGGTTGCTCTCGTAACAGTTTTACTAGGTCGACCTCTGGGACATGACCACCACGTTCACCTACTCCCTGTGGGCGACACATTCATGTTTTCTATATGTTAATGCTGAACAATCAGTAGTCGCTTGTGTGTGTTTACATTCGTGTAACTTTAGAAAAAGAGGTGTTAAAACTCGATAATAATGAACTGATTAGGACTTCGTCACCAATGTGTACTCCTGGCCTTTTGTCATCTTATCTATTCGTTATCAGAAAATCTATTTATGGAACAGCGCTCCAATATAGGGCTATCTGCAATGTCACGCTGTATACCACTCCCTTGGCTCTACAAATTGTGTATATTATGCAGATTATGTTATAATATTTTGTGACAATCTTAATTGAGTGCGAAGGATAACGGAATGTGTATTTTAAAATTATGTAGAACACCGTCAAAACTGATTTGGGGCTGTCAACAAAATCGCTCCAGTCAAGGCACAGCAGTATCATCCATGGTTGAAGCCACCATTGAATCCGATTCAGAACCTCATCCGTGAGGCCGTCATATGGATCTGCATGGGCTTCTTCGGAAACAAACATCCTGAGGTACGTACAGTTGTTGTTTTTTTCACCTCCACATTCGTATGGCCATCAGAAGTTTGGAGACAATCATAGTTATATGTCATCCTTGGCATCCTCGTCGAGAGGAATGGATGGTGGCAGGTCATATCCAGCAGATGCGACATCGCTTGAGGCTTCTATGTAACTGGCATTCGCCGGCAAAATATATTGTCTTTAACGCAGAATATGTTTCCAATGTTCCATGTAAGTTTAAATGATGCAGCACCTGCCAGGACCTGTATCGTTCGATCTTAGACCGATGATCGGGACACGCGCAGTGCCACACCCGAACATTGCAACTTCATGCGGATAACAAGTTCTCAAATGGACGAAGTCTTTAAAATTTCTTTCATTGCCTGTTTCTTGTATGGATATTTTGTTGTTTGGGGTCAACTCATAGACTTTCACCCCACAGTTGCCTTATTTCTCTCTGTGGCGTTGACCCTCATAAATCAAAAAATTGTTTATGATTTACGTGGATGGCTGTGCAATGTGGAAGGTCCTGCCATTTCTTTTCTTCTCTCTTCAATGTACCTTGTCTAATTTGAAAGCAAAGGATCGTCTGCTGATGTGTGAATAGTTACATGTTATCTTTGCTGTATTTTCCCAGGTTAGAATACAACCGAACATTTATATCAGGCTCTCTGTTTTTCTCCCACCAGAAATTTGTTACAACATAATTGGCTGAGATATCTTTGTCCTAGATACCCTCTTTGCCAGAATCGTAAACTTACTTTCTGCTAGGCAATCAAATGAGAAAACAGTTTACTGTCTCAATTACATAACAATGTTTGTATAATCATCCATGTGCTATGATGAACGATTTCGTCTCCTCTCCTCTCTCTCACACACCCACCACCACACACAACTCACACAACACCACACACCCACACACCACAACACTCACAACTGTTTGTACTGTGTGTTGTGTAATATAGATATAATTACATATATATCATATTAATAATATATATTTATCTCACACACACACACACTGTATGTAACTGATTGTGTGTGTGTATCTCTATATATATATACTATATAGTCATATATAATAGTATATAATGCTGTATATGTATATCCTGTACCATATATAGATGATATATAGTAGTATATCATAGTATATATAATATATTAGTCATTATATATTATATATATAAAAACTGCTAAATTCAAGGGCCTTATGTTGGAACACAGCGCTTGTTGTAATCATTTCAAGTTCATTCAAGTGTATAACATTACTACGGTTCATATCTTGAGGGCCTAATCTGAGTCGCTGTGTAGAAGTTTATTTAACAGCAAACAGAGGCCTCTTGGCAAGCCATTAAGCCTGTAATGTGTTTCTGACATTATATATTATATATATATCCATAATTGCAAACTAAAGGCATTGATAGGGTTGTAAGCAGGCCTTTTTATAATCATAACCAGGTTCAATACAGCTGACTGATTAGGGCCTCACTCCATATCTGTACAATAATTTATCATTGTCCCGCAACATCTTGTATAGTCATTAACACAAGGGCGTTTTGCAGACAACAACATGGCATTATTATATATATACCACACACACACACCCACAACACAGTAGACAATGTGGTTGTGTGGTGCTGCTGTGTGTGATAGCTATTCTATAGATAGAGATAGATGACAACAATATATCTCAATACACACTTACCAGATCTTTATTGTAACCACGAATAGCAACATGATCAACATGCCATACATGATGAACCTATGAAGACGATTAAGGAAGTCCCAAGTGCGTACAGATGTAAGACACAGAAAAAATCCATAAAAAGTGGCTCTTATATGGTTACGATTACAAGTATATGGTTTGCATCTTCAGACTATTAGCAATGAAATGACAATCTAAATGCAATAAACACCTGTAACAGTCCTAATACGAATCAAGAGCTACAGTGAATGTCAATCTCCAAATCCACAAAGTGTGTCATAATTGTTAACACGGAATCATTGTGATGTAAAAGTATTCATATGTTCATAAATAATGCCTTCAACTTCATTCAGTGATGGAGCATTTATAAACATTCAGTGTACGTACAAGGACATACTTGAATGGTTTGCAAGCAATCTGTGCATGTATCATACATGACACTGATGCATGAAAGATCTTCCATTAAGGCACCATGGACCACAAAAGATTTTAGTGAATGTGCTTATTTTTCTTAGTCCTTATCCTTTTGAGAGGCAAGTCATCACCGCCTGCTTACAGTTTTGGCTGTTGTGTTCGCCTTTCCCTGTGCCAAGTACTCTCGCTTACTGTAGCACCTTGTACTGGCCTGTGGCATCTTCTTGGGACCTCTGTTGTGTCTGGGGGCGTTCACGGGGCGCAGTGTAGGCTCTGCCGGGCACTAATGTGGTGCTCGTGGCGACTTCAGGGGTACTGGGTGTGGGCTGTGGCCTTAGCCAGGGGCACTGGGTGTGGGCTGTGGCAGTTGAAAACACTCGATAAACATTGCGAGTGGTGGTGGAGCACTTTCTTGTTTTTGTGTTTTAATCTCTTCCAAAAGCTGGTTATTAGTAATTGTTGCCCTAACTTTCTTTTGCGTTGTCTCCTTTGGTGTCGTTTCCATATTTTGACAGATGGAACGGTTTGGTTTGACAGGACCTGCCCAGAACTTGCCCTAACTGTACCGGTATAGGATCATCCTGAAGTGGGGAATGAAGAAGTGATGACTCTGGAGAAAAAGCAGCAGCATGTAAAGATCCATCCTCTGATGGGGTAAGGTAACTGGTTTGTTCTCTTGCTTGTACTCCGAAACTGATTTGCTTGGCTTACATTCAGACTGTGCTTTGTATTTCCTGTTTACATTTGATTTCTTTAGGAACTTGGATGGTGACATTTTAATTTGTGACATTTACTATATTGACCTTCATGCAGCCTTTCATCAGTGACATCATCCTGTTCAAGCATTGACATCATTTCTGATGGCGACGATTTTCTTCACCACAAGATTCGTTCTTCAAAGCTGCAATAGCTGAGTTAGGTGTCACGAGCAGGAGGACTTGACTGCTGTGTAATCCAGGAGTGTCAACATCTTCAGGTCTCACTTGAGGAAATTTGTCCTTGGAGCGGCAACATCTGTTCTACAGATAAATAAAGACATTATGAACTGACATGGAACTTTTCTTTTTTTTACACTGTAATGATAGATCTCATAGTGGAACAACTAACATGTTTCCATGATTAATTATTGTGTCCAATTAAAAAGATGATGCTTGAGACAACAATGAAGTTTCGACTCATTGTAGAAGAGAATGGAATTATAAGTTTGTTGTAACATCACAAACTCCACGCTGATACTGAAAAACACACAATACATGTTGTGTCCCATGAAACACTAAATCTCCGTCCCTGTGTCTAACTCTGATGAGAAGTTCATTACATGGTGAAAGGCATTTATTTGCCTGTGCAATAAAATGCTTCCAATGTAACATTTATGGCCCGCACCCTCATACACCACCTCCATTCTTGATGATGACCTTGGATGAAACAGTTTGTACGAGACGTGTGTCAGAGTCACGTGCCACAGCTGACCAGGAGCTGCCGGACCAACTATATAGAAGAATAACATCAAATTTCATTTTCATGTGTACATTTATTACATTAAGTATCTGTTGTGGGGTACTTAGGGGGTAGATATCAGCATCCCGTAACGAAATCACCCTCTATGTTAGGGGCAATCTGTATATTATCCATCTTAACATAATGTTACATGCGAAAGTAATCGTCCATTTCTTTTGAACACCATCAACATACATACAATGTTCATGCAGAGAATGCGTTCTCAAATTAACTGGTTTGTTGTACATACACTGCATATGTTGGGTATATAATAGCTACAATTCTGAACATCCACTACCATGAAAGCAAAGTTGACTCGCTTATAATTCAGTACCTATTGTGGAATGTGTATGAATGTTTTTAGTGATCTTGTGAACATTTAAGAGAAGCACGGTGTAGCGCTCAATTGGCTGACACTCAGCACACATGCAGCGTGTCGCTCACCCAGTGTTACGGACTGGTGTGAGAAGGTGGCGTATCTATAACGTATTACAATAATATATAACTGAACCGAATGCTAACATACTTGTAATATATCGTGGACTGGTGGTTCGTAAGTATCATGTGAGATAATTCCATTTCTAATGAATGGTGAATGACTTGTGTTCACCTTGCCAGCTTCTAACAACTGTAGTCCCTCCCAAGACTTGACCCTACCATGACCCTGTGATCTGGCTCTCTGCTCGACACCACCCCCTCGTTACCTCTATGCTGGTGATTACATATTAATTGCAGCTGGTTTCACATGAACGAAATACAAATATAAGTGACTATATATATGAACACAATTAAATACCATAGGGGTACATGTTCCTATTTAATCTCACATTATACTACATGAAGAGACAAGAAGCTTTCATAATACATAATGGAATTTGCTAGTGAAAATTATTCATGTTCCACTCTTCAATTGACAATATTCCTCTCAAGACTTTATGACGCAGTAACGGCCAGTTTATGGTGTAACATAGATTATCACAAATATATCTATATATATTGTTATATGGATCGACACATACATGAAAAAAGTGAATTATGCATTTGGGTGCACAGACACAGTATAATGACCACACAGTGATGTTTAAACATTATGTGACAAAGAAATGACTGCGGGTGTGCTTTGTGGTTATGCATGTTAACCCATTGTTTGTAAAAGATTTGAACATACATTCAGCTTTCAACTATAGGGGAAAGATGTTGAATGCTTTGTAACTAGAAGTGGTGCAGTGTTTGTTTTTTTGAACGCCCTTAACCCAGAATCCCTTCATGCAGGTCAAGTGGTGTATGTTGACTCATAATGATGTAAGCCACGATAGCTGAGCCAATACATATTTCCAAACACACATAGATATTAAAAAAATATATATCTATATATATATAAAGATTTTTTTGGGTGTTTTTTTTTTGGACAACTATATATAAATATAGATACATATATAGATATACATAGAGATATATATATATATATATAGAGAGAGAGAGAGAGAGACATATATATACAGATATATATGTAGGTATGCTTATATTTTGAACAAAGTATAAGTTGCAGCGGAAATATAGATAAGAACTGTAACATACGACACGCGTAGTACAGTAACATTTTTCACCTGGTGGAAATTGAGATGAATAAATTCCGATATCCCTGTCCCCTGGCAAACCCTCCATGGGAACAGGAAGAAATTTTGCACGCATCTGCTCCAAAAATGGAGTTAACATTAGAGCTTGTGCTGGTGGCCCACCTCCAGTGGCAGAAGCATGCATCCATTGTGCTTGGATTTTTTTCTTTAAATTCGCCTTGATATCATCAAATCTCTTCCAAAAATTTGTGCGGTCCATGACATGATTCCCACACACAGACACAGCCAATGTTATTTGGTCCCACATTTCTTTTTTGGAGGCTGAACTTGTCCACCCTTGAAATACATAAAAAATATATGACCTTACTAATTAATAGAAAGAAGAACATTTTCCAAAACTTCTAAGGAAGCTTGCATGATTATTGTATGAACTTTGGCAAACTTTTTGGACTAATTGTTATCGTCATTATAAAGAATGAAGGATTATGTGTGTAACAATTAACTTTAATTGATAGATATTAGAGATTAATAGTTTGATATTAACACATGTCACATGAGATAGGATAAAATGTATTTGAACAATCAATGCAAAGATTGACTTACCTAATAAATGCCCATACAGAGAGTCATAGTGCTCCAAAATCCCTGTGACAAGAACTCTGTTTTCCTCATCATTGAAACGAGGATTACGTGGCAGCTCTACACGTTTCTTCCGAACACGTCCAGACACAGAGCTTGGCTGCTGCTGACTGGACTCTCCTTCTTCCAATGGAAGAGACTCCAAAAGCGGACCACCAACAACCACCCCACCACCAGACACCCCATCAGCACCAGCAACAGACACCCCATCAGCACCAGCTACAGACACCACAGCAGCACCAGCTACAGACACCCCAGCAACAGAGCCACCACCAGCACTCGCACTCACAGCAACACCAGTCGCACTGGCAGCAACAACACTCCCCTGAATCCTACGTTCACTCAGACGCGTACTCACACGATTACCAGTACCACTCACACCAGCATCACTCTTCCCACGCCTTTCGGCCATACCTATAGCACTCACAAAGAACAGAAAAGAAATTTAAACACAATCGCACTGAACACTTACAAACTGAACACAACACAAAGATGTTAACAAAACAACACAGGACAAACCTATCACAATACATAGCAACTCTCTCTGTCAATCTGAAATATGCAAATCGCCCAGCTCTGTGTGTGTCTCTCTCTCTCCTAACAACACAGAGAATGAATAAAAATACACGCTGACTTTAAATAGGCCGCTCAATCAAAAACATGCTTGCTTCGGCAGATTCAGCAAGAAGTTACATTGACGAACCTAACACTACCTCGCCATGCACGCCGATACACCTGTGTGTGATCGGCAAATCATCGCCAGAGTGGGAACAAATGTTTTCGGCTTGATTCGGATGGGATTCGGCACTTATTGCATACGGCGAGGGAAATTCGGCAACATCATGCCGATAGTGAACACTTGCCGAGAGCACTTTTTCGGCGCTTACAGCATGAGGCCCTTAGTCGGAAAAGAAAAAGGACAAAAAACTTATCTTTCCAGTTGTGGTGCTTGCAGTGCAGCCAGGATCACCATCCAGCAACAAATATATACACACGACAGATATCCAAAGAAGATCCGCAGCACTCACCAATTGTATGTCAATAGCAAAAAAGTTTAATAGAACAAATCAAGCATCAGGGGTAGTAACAGGAAAATGGAGCGACGTTTCGGACCTCATGGTAGGGGCTTGTCAGGACTCGGAGCACACGCCGCCCTCGGTGCTGCCCTTCCGTACCGGTACCGCTGGCTGCGGTCTCCGCCGTCCCTGCTTGGCGCCTCAGTCCGCTCCTCCCCCCCCCCCCCCCCCCCCGCGGCTTGCACACACGCCACCGACGCCGGACTCATGGTCGCTCCGCTTACAGGACGCGCGCCACGCAACTTAATTTATTCACTGCACCGGCCGGGTATCTCCACCCCCCGGCCATCTCCGCTCTCAGGCTCAGCTCCTCCCACCATCCTTCGGCAACAAACCAGGCGATTAAACCCTGCCCTATCAGAAAGGGCTCCTGGACGCACCTCTTCTCTGCCGCTTCCTCCCATTGGTCCTCCTCCCTTTATAACCCCCCGTATTTCCTCTCCAACCCCGCTCTGCATAGTTCGTCTGCCTTGTGCTGTTACTCACTGTGCCTAGCTCTCTCTCTGTTCCAGCTTTGTTACCGATTCGGCTTGTCTTCCATCCCCTCTCTGGCTCTACGAGCCCGGCTTCCACTTGACCGCGCATACCTCTCGGATCCCTTGAACTCGGCACTTGGACCTCCACTTCCCGGAACTCTGTTATCCTCGACCTCTGGCTTCGGACTCTACGCTTGGATCTGGCAAGTACTTTACCTACCCTGGTACCCCTGACCTTGTCCACACAACCAATCCACACTCCGGGCACGCTCTCACTACTGCGGGTGTGTGGTTACTCACTATCCACCTCAGTATTGGGGGTTAGTCTGGTCTGCGGGCAGAACAGCGTGACATAATGCAGAGCCCAACCGACGCAGACCCCCCCTAGACATGAACCAAATACTGACGGCACTGGCACAACATTGTCAGACTCTTGGAGACCAAGTAGCTACCCTCACGCAGCAACTCTCAAACCTACACTCCAGGAGATACCAACCAGAGTACCACGCACTCCGCGCCTCACCCCGCCCATTCGTGAAGGGGCTACCGCCTCAGAACCTAAAATTCCTGCACTCAAGTCATATTCCGGAGACCCCCAGGCTTGTCGTGGGTTCCTGACCCAGTGTGAGATCCAATTTGAACTGACCCCTAGTCACTTCACCTCTGATCGCTCCAAGGTGGGCTATATTTTTTCTCTTTTGACAGGAAGCGCCCTGGCCTGGGCCTCCCCCATCTGGGACGTACGGCCTGAGCTTACCACGGATTACCCCCGCTTCAAGAGGGAGTTCCAACAGGTGTTCGACACTCCGTCTCGCTTGGATTCTGCAGCTTCTGCTCTCATGTACCTGGCCCAGGGTCGTAGGTCCGTAGCGAAATACACTTTAGAATTTTGGACCATCACGGCGGAGATCCGGCGGAACGAGGAGGCTCTGATTGCTGTGTTCTGGCAGGGGTTGTCCGAACCTGTGAAGGACAAACTCGCAACTCAACCTCGACCAGAGTCCCTGGAGGAGTTGATTTCTCTTTGCATACGGGTTGACCAGCGCCTGCAACAGAGACGACACGAACGCCAGCGTCCTTGGTTAGTTACTCCTGTATCCTTCTCGGTTCCTCCCATGTCTTTCAGGAATCCTCTGGCTATCCTACCACCTCCTGACACTTCCGAACCAATGCAGATTGGCAGTCAACAACTTCGGGGTGCGGAGAGGATTCGTCGGAGGAATGGGGGCCTCTGCTTCTACTGTGGATCCCCAGAGCATCAGGTACACGCTTGTCCGCTGAGGCCGGGAAACAAAGATACCCAGTGAGTAACGTGGGGCTCTCCCTGGGTACGATCACTTCTTGCCCCCTTTCCAGGGAAGAATTCCCTAAAAGGATTATGTTACCGATTACTCTGGAGGTTACTGAATTCCTGGTTTCCACCTCGGCCTTCCTTGACTCGGGATCTGGAGGGAATTTCATTGACCAGAGGTTCGCCACCTTGAATAACATCCCCATGATCCAGAAGAAGTCACCCATAGGTTTGGAGGCCATCGACGGACGCCCTCTACAGACGGCCTTCATCTCGCTGGAGACCCCTCTACTTAACTTGTCCACGAAGGACGGCCATAGCGAACGCCTCTCGTTCGATGTTTTCCACTCCCCCTTGGTCCAAGTGATCCTCGGCCTGTCCTGGCTCCAGAAGAACAACCCGTGCATCGAATGGATGGACCGGGTTCCTATCCCGTGGCAAGCTCCCCCGGAACAAGGCATTCACGCTACCCTTCTTGCTGGCTTGGAAATACCTCCTCCTCTTCCCTCTACTCTTCTGGAGGCATACACGGATTTCCGGGATGTTTTCAGCAAAACCTACTCCGATCTCTTACCTCCGCATCGCCCATACGACTACCCAATCGAGCTGGTTCCTGGAGCGATCTTGCCCAAATCCAAGACTTATCCCCTGTCCGTTCCTGAGACCACCGCCATGGCGGACTACATTCAGGAGAATCTCCAGAATTTTATACGGCACTCTACCTCCCCCGCCGGCGTGGGGTTATTCTTCATGAAAAAGAAGGACGGCAAGCTTAGACCGTGTATTGATTACAGAGGTCTTAACCGCATTACAGTTAAAAATCGATACCCGCTCCCACTTATTTCGGAGTCGTTTGACAGACTACAAGGATCCACCATATTTTCCAAGCTTGATCTGAGAGGGGCGTACAACCTCATCCGCATTCGTGAGGGGGACGAGTGGAAGACCGCATTTAACACCCGCAGCAGGCACTATGAGTACCTGGTTATGCCCTTCGGCCTTTGCAATGCCCCAGCTGTCTTCCAGGACTTTATGAACGAGGTCTTCCGGGACGTACTTAATGTTTTTGTCATCATCTACTTGTCGACATACTGATCTTTTCCAAGACCCTTCAAGAACATGTAATACACACTAGGCTCATACTTACCCACCTTCGTCTCAATCATCTCTATGCCAAACTTGAGAAATGTCTTTTCCACCAAAGGTCCACAGCCTTCCTTGGTTACATTATCTTCGACAAACGCTTCAGCATGGATCCAGAGAAACTAAAGGCCATACTGGATTGGCCCCAGCCTAGTACATTGAAAGCCATTCAACGCTTCCTCGGATTCGCCAAATATTACAGAAAGTTCATTCAGGATTTTTCCTCCATTGTAGCCCCCATCACTAATCTCACAAAAAAAGGAGCCGACGCCTCCACTTGGCCGCCCGAGGCTTCCACTGCATTTGAGACCCTCAAACGCACCTTCGTTTCCGCACCTACTGCACCGACACACTTTATTCGAGCAAATACCCAGTATGTACCTGGCAGATACCTGGAATGCGCCGCTCCTCACCTCTGACAAGCCCCGTTGCGTTTGCCTTCCCAGCCTGGGTTCATGCCTGGCTGACGGGCGGCTGATCTGTTAAATGATAATGATTAGGATTTAATAGGCTGCAATGCTTCGCGTGTCTACCAGATGGCATAAATTCATGAATTGTAATGCAGTATATATATATATATATATATATATACTGTGCAGTATTGCAGCCAGCGGGAATAAAATGCTTTAATCCCTGCCTGGAAAATAACCCAATGCACTCGGGCAGAAAACAGTCACAAACCTCAATACACCCGGGTATACCCGAATTCGTGGGACTAGCCGAGCTCGAATAAAGTGTGTCGCCAGTGTATCCTTCGCCATCCGGACACTTCGTTCCCCTTTATACTCAAGGTGGATGCTTCGGAGTCAGGAGCCGGTGCAGTACTCTCCCAAAGAGCAGGACCTCAAGATTAATTGCATCCTTGCGGTTTCTTTTCCAAAAAAAATTCTCCGGCCGAGAGAAACTATGATGTCGGTAACAGAGAGCTTTTGGCCATCAAGATGGCCCTTCTAGAATGGAGACACCTTCTTGAGGGTACTAGGGTGCCCATTTCCATCCTTACGGACCATATAAACTTGTTATATATTGAAGGAGCTCACTGTTTGGGGTCGCGACAGGCCCGGTGGGCACTATTCTTCTCGAGGTTCAATTATGTTCTATCCTATATACCTGGGACCAAGAATGTTAAGGCCGATACCTTGTCTCGGCAATTCTCCCCAGAGGAGAGGTCGGAAGAAATCCCTGAAACCATTCTGCCGGCCAAATTTATAATTTTGGCTAATTCATTTGATATTCTGGACGAAATCATCAAAGTTCAAACTCAGATTCCAAGAGGCGTAGAGGTTCCAGAGGGTACTTTGTACACACCGCCACAATTCAGGCAGAAGATTCTGGAATGGGGTCATTCCTCAAGGACTGCGGGTCACCCCGGTTTTAAGAAAACCCTGGATCTTGTTGGTAGGACTTTCTGGTGGCCCAAGATGAGTAGTGAGGTTCAGGACTTCACCAGTGCCTGCTCGACTTAAGCCCAAAATAAGACCACTTGGCACAAACCTCCGGGTCTACTGATTCCTTTACCCATCCCCGAATCCCACGTCCATTGTGTCCGACAGGGGGTTCTCAATTTATTTCCAAATTCTGGCGCTCCTTTTCTAAATCACTCGATATCAGCCTCTCCTTCTCTTCCGGCTACCACCCTCAAACCAACGGGCAGACTGAGAGGATGAACCAAAGTCTTGAACAATATCTAAGATGTTTTGTATCTGAGTCCCTCGACAACTAGACGGATTTATTACCCTGGGCAGAATTCGCGATCAATTCACACAAGAATGAATCTACCCAAGAATCTCCATTTTTTGCAAATTATGGTTTCCACCCCGCTCGTCTTCCCATTTCCAGTAGCCATTCAGGGGTACCAGCAGCCGATACGCGGATATCCGTCCTTCAACACTCCTGGAGGAGGATTCAATTGGCACTCGCTGACGCTTCCCAGAGGTACAAACTTCAAGCCGATCGGCATCGTCAGGAGGCACCTGAATACAAGCCAGGGAGCAAGGTGTGGCTCTCTGCCAAAAATATCCACCTGAAGACTCGTACCCCGAAACTGTCCCCAAAATTCCTGGGACCCTTCGAGGTTCTCGAGCCAGTCACTTACCGGTTAGAACTTCCTCCGACCATGAGAATTCCCACGGCTTTCCATGTTTCCTTGCTCAAACCCTTCATCCAGAGCACTCGCTTCCCATCCAAAGACCCAAGACCTAAACCCGTCTCCATACAGGGGCAAACTGAGTTCGAGGTCCAAGCCATCCTGGATTCTCATTTTTCCAGAGGTCGTTTAC
Source organism: Ascaphus truei (assembly GCA_036426205.1). Classification (NCBI taxonomy): domain Eukaryota; kingdom Metazoa; phylum Chordata; class Amphibia; order Anura; family Ascaphidae; genus Ascaphus; species Ascaphus truei. The sequence goes on from CM071568.1 coordinate 127,962,528, forward strand.
AGTTCCTGATTCATTGGAAGGGGTATGGTCCGGAAGAACAAACCTGGGTTCCTTTGGATCAGATTCATGCTCCAGTGTTGCTTAGACACTTTAATCTCAAGTTTCCTCACAAGCCTTGGATGGATCGTCCCGAGGCCGATCCTCGAGGGGGGGTACTGTCAGGACTCGGGGCACACGCCGCCCTCGGCGTTGCCCTTTCTTACCGGTACCACTGGCTGCAGTCTCCGCCGTCCCTGCTTGGCGCCTCAGTCCGCTCCCCCCCCCCACGGCTTGCACACACGCTACCGACGCCGGACTTGTGGTTGCTCCGCTTACAGGGTACGCGCCGCGCAACTTAATTTATTCACTGCACCGGCCGGGTAACTCCACCCCCTGGCCATCTCCGCTCTCAGGCTCAGCTCCTCTCACCATCCTCCGGCAACAAACCAGGCCATTAACCCCTGCCCTATCACAAAGGGCTCCTGGATGCACCACTTCTCTGCCCCTTCCTCCCATTGGTCCTCCTCACTTTATAACCCCCGTGTTTCCTCTCCAACCCCGCTCTGCATAGTTCGCCTGCCTTGTGCTGTTCCTCACTATATAGTGGTAAAGTGAACACAGGCGCAAACAAATAAAAAGTGGACACTAATAATAAGTGACTAATCAAAAACTTAAATAAGTGAAAAATGTGATAAAATTTAAGTAAATACAGTTTCACCCCCTGCTCTGGAACCCACTGGAAGGGGTAGTCTTCACTCTTCCCCCAGTAACAGCAAAACACACAAAATCCACAGTGAGCATGGGGAGGAAACAAAAATAAATTTAAGTGCAGCAAAAATGACAATGTGAAAAAAGCCTTCAATTGACTTGGCTCTAATGAATTGACTACTTACAAGATGTAAGAGTCAAAAAGGCAGGGTTGACTCAAACGGTCAGAGGTAAGTGGATGATGCAGTTGTCATCAAGGTGGATCAGGTCCCCAGGATCACGAATACCCAATGTAGAGAGAAAAACTTGTATAGTGCAGATCACTCAAGATAAAAATAGCTTTATAACAATAAAATATTATACTCACATTCTAACAATAAAAAACGGGCATATCACACTGCATTAGTGTAGGAAGATTTTAGCCAGCTGGCTCACCGTCCCACAACGTTCCCCCACTCCTCCTCCTCATGCCTCCGGTCAGCCTGTTGTAGACTACTGTAATACTTCTCTAATAACCTAAACTTAGACTTCAAACCTTCGACTACTCTACTCAATTCAACTTCTTCGACCCTCCTTCCTACCTACCTTTCCCTCTCCCTCCTCCTCAGCCCTCTCTCTCCCCCTCTCAAGACCTAAAGTCCCCCTTTCGCGTAACCTCCGCACTTCATTTCACTCCGCCAGTCCCGCCATTCATTCTCTACCGCAAATAGACAGCCTGGGCACGTTTAGCGCTGGCACCTGCCTTCGATTATAGACCGCGGACTCACCTCGGAAAAATTACGTTGCTACGAAGAGAGGGCGGGCGCTGTATCGCGCCCTCCTGTTAGCCGCTCTTCGTAAAGACGGTTAGACTCAATGTCACAATACTTACCCACTCAGTCGAGAGCCCTACCACTGTAGATTCCGAAACGCCCTTTACGGGCTCAACCCTAGCAGTCGTCGACCCCCAATTGACTGGCCTTAAGTTGCCCATAGACTTCTGAGTCTTGCTGCCTCCCCCCCCTCGGTTTTCACTGGGACCGATAGCACTTCGAATAGGGTTCAGGTGCAGCTCAATCGTACGTCCACGTACAATGTCCCGAGAGAAAGGCATAGAGTGCTGGGGGGGGGAGGTTGCTGGATAATCTATGATGGTAGTATGAACGTTGAGCCTGTAAGCCCCTAGAAGGTGGCGACCTCATGTGTTCCCACGAGGACCGCCCAAGGCTGCAGTAAGACACCACGCCTGTGACGCAGGTAAACTACGGGACTGCGCTAACTGCGGCTCGGGAGGCAGGCGTCCGCCTTCAGGATCACTTTGCCGCAGATTCGGGGGCGCGCAAAAAAGCTGTAATTGGGAGTTAGACATGTACACTCCCTTTGAGGTCCCGATCGTGAGCCGGTGCTCCCACTGTCTGCTTACCAGCGTATGTGAGCAAACTGGGGAGAGCCCTCATAACGTGAGGTGAAAAAACCTCGACTGGCGTGTGACGTCACTTCCGGTTTCGCCGCTCGGTGAGGGCTGGATCCTCCTGCAACTCCTCTGCTGTATGCTCCTCTCTGAATAAGACTCCCACTCTACGCGTTTCGAAAGCGACTGCTTTCTTCCTCGGAGTGGCCCTGAGTGACACTCCTGAGGAAGAACGCATCGCTTTCGAACCCGGAGGCTGAGGCGGAGGAGTGGGGGAATGTTGTGGGACGGTGAGCCAGCTGGCTAAAATCTTCCTACACTAATGCAGTGTGATATGCCTGTTTTTTATTGTTAGAATGTGAGTATAATATTTTATTGTTATAAAGATATTTTTATCTTGAGTGATCTGCGCTATGCCAGTTTTTCTCTCTACATTGGGGTACGTGATCCTGGGGACCTGATCCACCTTGATGACAACTGCATCATCCACTTACCTCTGACCGTTTGAGTCAACCCTGCCTTTTTGACTCTTACATCTTGTAAGTAGTCAATTCATTAGAGCCAAGTAAATTGAAGGCTTTTTTCACATTGTCATTTTTGCTGCACTTAAATTTATTTTTGTTTCCTCCCCATGCTCCCCGTGGATTTTGTGTGTTTTGCTGTTCCTCACTGTGCCTAGCTCTCTCTCAGTTTCAGCTTTGTTACTGAATTGGCTTGGCTTCCTCCCCTCTCTGGCTCTACGAGCCCGGCTTCCACTCGACCGCGCTTACCTCTTGGATCCCTTTAACTCGGCACTTGGACCTCCACTTCCCGGAACTCTGTTATCATCGACCTCTGGCTTCGGACCTTACTACAGCACTTTCTCTATGCCCGGATCTGGCAAGTACTTTACCTACCCTGGTACCCCTGACCTTGTCCACACAACCAATCCACACTCCGGGCACGCTCTCAATACTGCGGTTGCGTGGTTACTCACTTTCCACCTCAGTATTGGGGGTTAGTCTGGTCTGCGGGCAGAACATCGTGACAGGGCTTGAGAAAGGACCATGAGATCCGAAACGTTGCTCCATTTTTCTGTTACTACCCCTGATGCTTGATTTGTTCTATTAAACTTTTTTGCTATTGACATACAATTGGTGAGTGCTGCGGATCTTCTTTGGATTTCTGTCATGTATATATCTATATATCTATATATAGATATATATATATATATATATATATATATATATATATATATATATATATAGTGACGTCTCAGTCCCAGCGTCGGATCTTTTGTCCAGATCAAAGGCAGGAAACACTGTACTTTCTAAGCAGGGGTTTATTTACAGGGTATAAAGCAGGTACAGGGTTAACTCATAACAAAAAACAGAAACAAAAGACCTAACTCCTTCCAGGAGTACTGACTAATACTGCTTAGTCCCTAACTAATCGTGGGAGAACTAGACTCTTTCCCCACTTTACCCAGTGAACCTGCAGCAGGTCCCTTTTCAGTCTCTCACAGGGCTGTCTGTGTGTGCCTTCCCAGATCAGTATAGCAGCAGCGTCTCTCACCCTCTCTGTATACTGTCGCGGCCAAGTTTATTCGAGCATTTGCCTGGTCTCGGCCGCGACAGTAACCGGGCGTGCGCCGGGGTGTCCCGGGTGCGCGCCGAAGCCTCGGAGGAGCGGCCCTCCGATCGGGGCTTCCCCCTCCCCTCTCCGGGTCCGCCGGGTCCCCCGGAACCCCCCACCGCCGTCCCCCACATCGCGGGACACCAGGGCTCCCTCGGGGAGCCCTGGGCATGCGCGCATGGGGCGCAGGCACCCAATGAAGCGTGACCGCGCATCGGTGACGCGCGGCACGCCGAGGGGATTCGGCTAGCAAGCCGGGACATCTCCCGGCTTGCGGAACTAGCCGAGTTCAAATAAAATGTGTCGCCTCTGTAACTCTCAACAGTGTGTGTCTTGCAGCAAGGGGGGGGGGAAGCTCTGTATCCCTTCCTGACTATACAGGCTAGGCTAATTAGCACATTAACTCACAGCTGAACAGATCTTTCCAGAATGATTAACTCTATGAGAGCTGTAAAGTCCCACAACTGCCCCATTCTCACCCCATATAACCAGTAAAGAATATCACTTGTGAGCACAGCCACATGTCTTAGGCCGCGCTTATAGTGCGCGCGACGGCGACGCAACGGATGACGTCACCCATTTCTGCTAGCGAAAGTTGTATTTCGCTTTCCGGCGACGTCGCAGGCGACCAGGTCTTTGATTGGTTCAGAGGCTGTCACATGTGGCGACAGACTCTGAAAAATCAAATTTGACTGTCTTCAAGAATTCACGCTGCCAGCATCGCTCCCGTCGCGTCGCGATTACTATAAGCGCACACGACGGCAGCAATACATTCGTTTTGCCGTGACGTCGCGTCGCCGGCACTATAAGCGCAGCCTTAGACCCTGCCTTTCAACCATTATCACTTAGCATACAGTGCTTCCACTGCAGCAAGGGATTCTGGGAAATGACATGCAAATGAGCACACAATGTGTCACTTTTTGCCTGAAATCCATTTACATGGAACCCAAATAAGCAAATGCTCTGCTGTTCACACAGCTTAAACACAGCATGGGATTAGATGCAAAAGCTGTGTGAACAGCAGAGCATTTGCTTAGTCTCCCTAACTATAGTGACATCACGACTAAGTGCTTCATCCAACGCAGTTATAGAGTAACCCCTGGCTTCAAACCATCCCTTAAATCATAAATATCGCCTAATTGTTCTGATCTACTAGTGATCCTAGATACCCGTACTTTTTGTGAAAAGGGAAGTGCCTTAATCAAAGCATCAGAATAATGACTATCTGCTATCAAGATAGCCCACAGACAGAATTTCTTTCTATAGATGTCCGTATGTAAGAACCCAGCTGTCTGACTGATCGGGAAATCCAAGAAGGCCAATTGTATAGTACTCCAGGTGTTAGTCATCCGTATAGGAGCATCTAAACCGTTGAGGTAACTGAAAAATGCAAATAATTCCTCCTCTGTACCATTCCACAGCAGGAAGATATCATTAATATATCTCACTGTACAGTCATCAGAGCTCAGTGACTCACCTACAAGTCTGGAGCAAGACGGTCTAGGTTCTTTTTTTTTCTCATTATGAAAACCTCTTTCATGTGCACTGTCCCCGCATACTGTACACATATTTGTACAACATGATTCATAACACATTCTTTCTGTTACAAATATTTATCTGAGCTAACGTTTGTAAAAATGTGCACAAGTACAAGTAATGGAAACAGACGTTAGACAATAGAACGATGAGCTATCAATGGAACAATGACAATGGAACTATCCCCCGTGAGCAACCTAATGTAACTGCAAGAAACTCAACACAGATAAAAAAACCCTATATAAAATACACACGGGCCACCTGTTGCAGTCTTTTCATGCTCACTTATCACCACTGGCTTTTGTTAAATGACTCATAGCTTTATTTGATTAATTATATGAGGACTTGTGGAGGTCAATATTTCATACAGTGGCATAGAAAGCAGTTTATTTTCCTTTTTTTGTTGCATGTATACTTATGCTTGTTTTTCTTGTTAAACCTCTGTACGCCATATCAACTAGTAAAGGTTTGTCCTAAAATTCCCTGCTACGGTCTTTGTCATGAACGAGTAATTGGCATGGAGGTATGGATTAGTGCAGAGGTTCTCAAATCCAGTCCTCAAGCCCCTCACAACAGGTCAGGGTTACAGGATATCCCAGCTTCTGCACAGGTGGTTCAGTCTTCGACTGAGTCTCTGATTGAGCCACCTGTGCTGAAGCTCTTTGACAAAGCGCTGACAAACGTGAAATGCGTAAGAGCCAGCCCTCTGTGTGGTTTTTCACTTGTTGCTATGCTATTCACTGAGCAATAAACGCTTTCATTGCGATCCAGTCTACCATCCTTTTTTGTTGCTGTGCACCGTGTCATCCCTCCCCATGGGGGGACTTCCGCTATTGTGCTGAAGCAGGGTGTGGTTGAGCCATCTGTGCTGAATCAGGGATATCCTGAAAACCTGACCTGTTGTTTTACTTATTTTTATTTATAAAATGTTTTACCAGGAAGTAATACATTGAGAGTTACTTCTCGTTTTCAAGTATGTCCTGGGCATAGAGTTAAGATGACAAATAATACATGTTATAAATGCAGTTTACATAAGTGAAGATACAGTTACATAAGTTGTGAGGGGGCAGGGGAGGGAGCTTGAGGACTGGAGTTCAGCACCTCTGTATTAGTGTTAGGTGTTACTATATTAGCCACTTTGCCACTTAGACCAGCTAAGCATTGTCCGTGCCTGCGTATTATCCTTAACTCTTTCACTGGCAGATAGACAATAAGGGATGTGTTTTAGCTTTGTACCACCTACACTTGCTCCAGATCTGCCTTTTTCAAAGCTTTTCTATGTAGTCATCATGGCTGTTTTATATAGAACACAGATAGCTGTATTGCCAGCCTGCAGCAAGCAATCAAAAAAACACTATTTTTGGGGAGTGGCTATATTTTCTTATTTGATTGCTGATTTATATGTTGCTCTCATTGCTCAGTTATTGATCAGGAATTAGGTTATTAAATAGGATGGGCAAAAAAAAAAGTATAGTTTGGTGAATAAGGGCCTTTTATATAATGGGCTTTTAATGTTTTGATAGAAGACTTTTTGTTTCAGCTTCACTGGCAGGACAGAAAAAGGCTTCAAGTTATAATCAGGCCTCTTACTGGCACCTCAGCCAAACATTGAACGGGTTACTTTAAGGTTCCTGCGCTTAAGGTACAACATTTCAATTTGAAAACGTGGAGCTCGTTCGCGGCCAAAAATCCCGATTGAAGTCTATGGAGTTTTTGGTCTGTGAGCGGCCGCTTCACTCTATATACCATTCAGCCCTTAGGCATGTCAATTCTCTACCAAGTACAGCACACCAAATCCTGGAAACATTATCCAAAAAGAAATAATAGCTAGACAACCACTGCATATTTTAACCGTATACGCTTTATTTCTCACATTTCTTTTCAAGCCGTTTATTATCGACCACCAGCTCCAACATGTTTTTGTTGTTACTTTTGTGCGTCTCGTTCACAACGGTCTTGGACAACATTTCCTGTTACAGATTGTAGCCCCGGTGTGTTTTGTTCAGTGAAAACATATCTTAATTGATAAAACGTTGCACGGATCTAGAAAAGCATGTCAAATCATATTTTACAGACCTTAAGAAGGGAATTTACAGCAAATCAATACCCTCACATCCCTCTCATTTAAAGCTACATACTGTCACAATGAAAGGGAGAAGGACTGAACATGAAACTATTATTCACTGAACAATACGGCTGTTCACAGTGGAATTAAGAAGCCATATCTAGCATTAATAAACTGCACACACACACAAGCTTCTATACAGACACCCAATACAGTGCATTGTGAATCCACAATCATTTTCAAAGGTGTAAATAAACCTACAAAGTATTTTTATGCTTTAACCCGTTAGTGTTGGACAAGGGTACATTTATTTCAAGGCAAGCCGTCGTTTGTTTTTATTTTATGAAAAAGGTGAGGCGAAATGTTGACTATTCTCATGTGTCAGTATTTTGATTAAATGCTACTTAAGTGTAAAGATTGATTCGTTGTGCGTAGCTGGTGGGTGAATATTAGTGAAAAAGCGCTAATGACATAAAATAATACTTAATTCGTGTATAAGCATACTATCAATATTAGTGCAATTAGAAAATCATTTGTCCATTGCAGGTGAAGTCCAATTGCTGCCTAAAAAGTCTAGCTGTTTTTCTTGAAACCAGAAACCAGAAACCAGAATATGAACTAGTGGGGAAAATACTTTTATGGTGCCTGGGCAGATAAACCTTAGAAAAATTGGTCTATCGTAAACCAAACCCATTCAAATGATTGTCCGTCTGATTCAGCTCTGCTGTTGTAGATCTCCTTGATGACTTGTGGTAGTATCAGCCAGCAGAACCGTCATTTGTGTAGGAGAAACAAGTCAGTAGGTAGAACTCTCCATTGGTAATTTCTCCCCAGCTGGTTGCTCGATGGGGTAACAGACGTCCTGGATCAGCTGCTCGGCTCAGTATCCATGCACTCATCACCGGCCGGCCTCTCCAGATGACGGCACTGCTCCCAGCTCTCAGCTGTACCCAGCAGCTATGGGGTCCTTGCGAGTTCTTCAGATTAACCCTATGCGTTTCAAGACTTCAACATGTCTCTTACTCAGGGGTCCTGAGGAAGAGACATATCGAAGTTTTGAAACGCATAGGGGGATAATTAAAATCAGGTGTTTAAATAATGATATAGATTTATGAGGTGAGTTTCGGAGGCCTCACCATATATAAAGATCAGAAACTTTGTGAGTTTGATCTTTACCATACAGGTGTGTGGAAACACATCATGCCACGATCAAAAGAAATCTCCAAGGACCTCAGAAAATCAGTCTAGAAAGGGTTACAACCCCATTATAAGGCTTTGGGGCTCCACCAATCCACTCTCAGACAAATTTACAAATGGAGAAAGTTCAAGACCACAGTCACTCTATCCAGGAGCGGTCATCCTACCAAAATCTCTCCAAGAACAAACCGGCAAGTCATCCAGCAAGTCACAATTTTTCACACATAGATATTGAATGTTTGATCATTTGTGGATAAATAAATGTTGAAAAAGTATCATGTTTTTGTGTAATTTGTTTGATGAGGTTGTCTTTATCTATTATTAGATGGGCAAGAGCTGCACCAGCGTCCTATGAGAGGGGATACTCTCCGATTATCCACTGCCTGTTGCCAACTGGGCTCCGGTAAGCGGGCATTTCAGGTAGCTACAGGATACTATAGGGACATTCTTCATTGTGTGTTTTAATTTTTTCACTGTAATATCAGTTGTTATATTAAATGCTTTTATTATCATTCCAGTCATCTGCCTGTCTCAGCCATTGTCAGTCCCAGTGTTTGTTAGTGGTGCTATATGTTTTTTGTTAAGTTACTGTGTTACACTATGTTTGTTTCTATATTTTTTTCATGATTGACCATCTACACGAGGAGAGCCCAAGTGGACTTCACCTTTCATCTGGCTGTATATATCCTTTTTTATTCAGTAATACTTGGGGCCAAGCGCCATAGATATAACTTTTCTTTCCAGTTCATATCTGACCTTGGGTGTCAGAGTTATATCCCAGGCTGCTGGCCATTACCAGGTTATTCTGATTAGCGCTACCTTTTTTTTTTGTTTAGTGTCAAAGAAACCCAGAGTAACATTCAAGGATCTGCAGGCCACTCTCACCTTGACTAATGTGAGTGTTCATGACTCAACTATCAGAAAAATACTGAACAAGAATGGTGTTCGTAGAAGGATAGCCAGGAGGAAACCACTGCTCTCATAAATAACATTGCTGTCCATCTGAAGCTCCCCAAAGAGCACATACATAATCTGCAAGACTTCTGAAACAGTGTTCTCTGGCCAGACGAGTCAAAGGTAGAACTTTTTTGGCCTCAATAAGAAACGTTATGTTTGGCGCAAACCAAACACTGCATTTGAACAGAAGAACCTTATCGCAATAGTCAAGCATGGTTGTGGGAGTGTGATGGTTTGGGGTTGCTATGCTGCCTCAGAACCTGGATGGCTTTCCATCATTGACAAAACCATGAATTCTACATTGAATCAGAAGATTCTAGAGAAGAATGTCAGGCCATCCGTGCATGAGCTGAAGCTAATGTGGGTCATGGAGCAAGACCTACATACAAGCAGATCAACAAAAGAATGGCTGCAAAAGAAGAAATTCTGCATTTCAGAATGGCCTAGCAAGTCCAGACCTAAACCCTATCGAAATGTTGTGGTAGGATCTGAAGCGAGCTATCCATGCAAGGAAGCCCTCAAATGTCACAGAGTTGAAACAGTTCCATAAGGAGGAATATACGCCAAAATTCCTCAAAACCTATGTGAGAGACTGACCAGCAGTTACATTTAACACTTAGTTGAAGTCATTGCTGCTCAAGGCGATGCCACCAGGTACTGAATCTAAAGGTTCACTTAATTTTTCACACATGATATTGAATGTTTGATCATTTGTGGATAAATAAATGTTGAAAAAGTATCATGTTTTTGTGTAATTTGTTTGATGAGGTTGTCTTTATCTATTATTAGGACTTAGATTAAGATCTAATAACATTTTAGGTTTGAATATGTGAAAATCTTAAGAGGTTCACAAACGTTTTCTCGCAACTGTAGCAGACGTTCCTGCTCCTGTTAAGGCAGCATATTGTGTCAAATAAACATGTTAATTTATGTATAGATGGTACCTAAAGCCCAAGAGACTCAGCATAATCTATTCAGGAACATCAGAGAAATGCTGGTGAAATACAAAAAAGAGGCAACGCAAACAAAACAACGAACACAAATTATACAAATTTAGTGCAGCCTGCAAAAATGGTCACTAGTACTGTGTGATATTGCAAGTTAAAGAGTGAAGGTGCAAATAAGTGAATCAGTGCAATCCAGTATAGTGCTCAATGGGTGGAAAAAAGCCCTCACAACTGGTACGTAGTGGAAGCCGATATTTGGACTAAGGTGAAACGCATAGGGTTTTTGCCACTCGGAGGACACCGTACTAGCCAGCCAGCCAGACCCTGTACTGTGGTGCGTGCTCAGACATGGAAGTACCAACTTCAACCAGGACATTGCCAACACTAGGGTCTGGAGAGGAACATCTGAGGCAGGACGTAGCAGTTTTCGGTACAATCCAGAGTGTCTAGAGTGTGCCCTTATGACATTCATTGCGCAAGACAGAGTGGGAAAATGTGAGTGCTTTGTGAACGTTCCCTGTTCTGTTAATGCATATTACATTTTATTATGCTATGTTCTCCTTATGTTTACATTTGAGGAGCATTCCACTGTGCAGTCGCCACCATCTAAGGATTGCATTTTTGGTCTAACGACCACCACGGACCAGTTGTGAGTGTTTTTTTCCACCCACTCAGCACTGCACTGGATTGCACTGATTCACTTATTTGCGCCTTTAACTTTTAAAAAGGATTGTGAGAGTGTGGGAAGGTGGGAGACATGGTCCATATCAGGTGGTAATGCCCAAACGTTGAACGGTTTTGGACTATAGTGAAGGACTTAATCAAGGGGATCGTAGAGATAAAAGTAGAACTAGATCTGGTTCATTTATGGTTAGCTAACCCGATTGATATTGGATGTCCACCACAACTAAAGCCTATGCCCCATACCTTTATGGAGGCCGTAAACGCCATTGCTGCAGCTTAGAAGCAACAACTGCCTTCCTAGACCCCACTTACCTGAAAAATAAACAAAATCATTCTTATTGAGAAACTCTCTAGCTTTCTAAAACAGCTGCAGGAGAAGTTTGCGGTTTTTTTTTTAAATTGTCACAATAAACAAAAAAGTCAGGATTTTACTGGTTTGTGAACTTTGGTACCTCGCACTGATGAGACTCAAAAATTCGAAACAGCTGTATGTGAGTAGGTTTACTGCCTATGCACTTCTTAAACCCAGGCTAGGCTGAAAAGCTTTGTAACACCGCAGGCATATGCTTATAGGGGTCCATGTAAAAATGGATGAAAAGTAAAGAGTGACACACTGTGCTCATTTGCATGCCTTTACCCAGAATCCCTAGCTGCAGTGGAAGCACTGTTTGCAAAGTAATAATGGAGACAGATGGTTGCAGACCTGTCTGTGACAAGCAAATGCACTACAGGTAGTATTTTTATTTACGGTACACTGTACGGTGGAGGGTTTCTGTCACTTTTTTGTACCCACCATAACGTTTTTAATTAACTTTCATAAAAGATGTACACATCTAGTTTTTATTCTGCACAATAACTATTGTGAGTTGGATAGTTTATGGTTAATAATTGAATGAATTTACCAATAATATCTCAAAAGAAATAATAATTTTAGTACACTGATTTTAACACTATTTTACGCCCAGTTTTCCTTTAATGTGGTCTTTGGGTTGATACCTGTATATAACCTGGCACCCCTATACACACTAAACAGATAGAGGAAAAAGTAAGATTTGTGTTTCAGTGGGGCAACCAGTCTAATTTATAACTTGGTTTCAGGAAATGAGGAAGGACAAAATAATGATTGTTTGTTGGCAAACAAAAACACTAGTTCCACTCATGTACTGAAAGCTTAGGAGTCACTAGTCAGTGCAGGGCTCATTGTCCAGTTTTGGTAACATGTGTACCATATCATTGACTCTGAAATGTTAAAGTGTAAGGTTACCATATAAGAAAAAAAAAGAGAAGAAAACAGAACAAGGAGTAGATTCTTATGGATGGAAAACATTTGGTCATTAAGAGAGGCCTAATGTCAATTTCATCAAGTTACATAAATCAGAAAAGCAGGAATTGGCACAAGAAAGGTCATCTTAGTCAGAAAGTATTATATTTAAATTATAATATTGTGTACTGAGCCAGCATAGAAATTATGGTTAGTTTGGCCACAATAATTCTACTTTATACTAGGTATAAATCAAAATAATTATATATGAATGTATGCATTAATGTACAGCATAATATCCACTTTTAAAACCCTTGCAGAGACCATTAAGTGGGGAGGTTCCTGTAAAGAATAACAGTTTATACTACGGTGTATTGTGCAATATCACTGTTTTGAGCTGTTTTTCTGCATAGTAATGACACACTTAGGGCAATGTACCAAGAGTCAGTAGTGATGTTTGGCATTTCATCCTGCAAGTCTAAGCATCAAGATACTTTTCTTTTGTGCATCTGAATGTGATTTGAGGGTGTTTATCAGAGCAGTTGGAGAGGAGTAACCTTATGCATGTATTACAATGCGATGGTTCAGATTACGGCCCATATCTAATTAATGCTACTCCATAAGACATACTACATAATGTAAGACACATTACAGCACATTCACTTGAAGGTAAAGGGCCATGCTGGAAGGTGTCTAATGGAGTAGGATTTCTTAGTCTACTGTACATCTGTCACTTCTTGAAACATTTTGTGCATCAGGAATGTGTTGCTCTAAATTCATCTAATTTGTCTAACAAACTCCTTGAAGTGTAAGACAGTTCATTAAAACCTTTTTTTATATTTAGCAAAAAATAATAATTTTGTTTTTCTTTATACACTTTTCTTGAGTTTGATCCGTCAATCCCACTGTGCTTGTTCTTATGTGAAGAAATTAGCATCAGGATGTCCTTCAGTTTTATATCATTTTTCCCCGGAATAAAACTCTGGAAGTTAATTGGATGCAACACACAGAACACTAAACAGTTAGGGATCTGTCACAAAATATGAGACCAATTATTTTATTTAAGATAGCAGGTTGATAGATTGGTACAATGAAATAACAGAACCTTACTAACAGTGTGATATATATATATATTTTTTTTTGACAGTTAATAAATGATACATACATTGTAACTATGGAATGTTGCATCATTGTTTTTCAGATCGACACCTGTTAAAAATAAAATAAATATTATAAATAGCATAAATATCATCTCTGGTTATACCCTTTTTTTATATCTATAATTATATATATATATATAATCTATCTATATATATATCTTATATATCTAATATAATAGATATCTTTATTATATTTATTTTTAATTAAGCACTATGTTTATTTTAGCTTCTTTAAAAAAAATGGAGAAAAAAAACACTAAGACCTACTTAAAAACAAGATTACAAAAACAAGAGATTAACATTAACAGAGGTAAAAAAAAATGTGGAAGGACAGGGGGACTAGGAATATGTGGTCAATGGTTAGGATACAGTAGCTTGATAGAGGAGGATTACAGTCACCCTGGATATTGGAACATACATTTCAGGAGCCGTTAGTCCAACAGGCCAGTATTTATGGGGAACATAGGCAGAGTACACATTGCTGTAGATACACTGTGGCTCTCAGACTTTTTTCCATTTATTTTTTGTACCTTGCAAAAAAGCTTGTTATGTTCTCCATAGACACCACATACCACAATATACAGGGGGAGGAAGTGGCTTTCTCCAGTTTTTAGCTAATTGACACTTGCTGCATTTGACATAAAGTATGAGTTTTCAATTCCACGATATACACATCAGTTCCCTGAACCAGTTTAAGAGGTAGTACCATGGAAGGGTCGTGTCAGCCATTTCCTCAATTAGATCTTCTATTATTTTTCAAAATCCCACTATCCTAGGACAGGACCACAAACATTGTATTTTTTTTAAAGCACCAAGGCACTATACAATTGTACTTTAGGTATCCATGCAGCTATTGTGGTGGAATTATTGCAGAAATTCTCTGCTCATCTGCGGTTACAAACATCATCTTGGTTAAGATCAGGTTAATTGTTGGTTTGGAGTATGTAATGTGTGCAAGTTTGGATTTTGGGATATACTCAGAAGCTGTCTTTGTTTGTGTAGCAGACCCTCTGGTGAGGGGGGACTGCTGGGTGATGCACCGGAGCTCCGCGCGAGTGGGGAAGGTAGTGGTGGCAATCTTTAAATGTCTGCAAAAGGCATTAGGAACTACAAGCCCCATAATGCTTTGCGGGAATAGCGCGGCTGCCATTTTGGATAGGCTCCGCAAGGACCACAGCAGGATGACGAGTCCCAGAATCCTCTGAGGGGGTGAAACCTCACATGGGGCTGCCCCAACCTATAGGGCTCTGGCAGCAGGAGAAAGAGATTACATCCTATGGGACAAGAAGCCAGCATGCTCAGTCTGACGGAGGGCTACAAGACAGAAGGTAGTGTCCAGGGAGCAGTGCTTCCTGGGCTAGGTCTAGACCTTGCCCCTTAGGCCCCAGCTAGGCCCTGAATCACCTCAGCGGAGTGTGTAGGGAAGGTCCCAGATAGGGACTCTTCCCTTTAGCACCATAGTAGCATGTTGCACCGGTGACCGGACGGCCAGCTCCGTGGGACCTGACTGTTCCTTGCTCCACCAGCTGTACCTGGGTACCGGAGTGCCCAAGAAGGTATACACATGCACCAACGGTTCACACATGGGTAGCGCTACGTCACAATTGGGTGGGACTTGCTTGGACAGGACACCAGGGGTATTGGTGCCACAGTACCCTCAGCACTTCGGGGGACCACCAGTGATGTTAATGTATTGTATTGATGTGATTATTGTTATCATTTGTTATACCTTACAGTTGTAAGCAGTTATTTTATACCAGGTTGTATAGTAATTAGTGTCCTATGAGGAGTCATCCCGCTTACGTTGGGATCCTCATAGGTGGAGGCGCTGCAACGCGAGAAACAGTACCCCAGGCTCCGGCCTCCTGTGAGCCTCACAGGTAACAGCAGCATGCGTAATCGCCCGCAGTTTCCCATAGGCATAGGGACAAGGTATTACATTTGTATGACTAGGTAAAACAGCAGTGTGCAAACTGGGGGCGTACCCCCCATGGGGGTGCGAGAATTTCTATGGGGATACGGCGGTTACAGAGGCCCCGCGCTCTTCCCCATGGCATTTAAATGAAATGACCTAGGAGGCGTTTTGACTCTTTAACTCACTTACCTGTTCTCTGCCGGGTCTTCAGCGAAACGTCGCCATGGCAACGTGACATCAAATGCCGCCGGGGGTCATGTGACATCATGCAACGCCATGGCAACGCACGTCAAATGACGCGGTGGGGTCACGTGACGTCACATGACCTGTGACGTCCTTTGACGAAGAGTCTTTGGAAAGGGGGGCGCGAACGCTGCAGCTCCCGGGCAGGGGGGCGCAACTCAAGAAGTTTGCGCACCCCTGAGGTAAAGTAAAGACTTGTAGCAGGAGGAAATAGTGACATTGTAACATACAGTAGTAGACAGGAGCAAATATCTAGGTCTGAAGAACTACAACTTTATATTCCTTATCCCATACTATGTGGATCCATATAACTACAAAGAAGGCGTGTACAGCAGCTCATAAACATGGGGGTTATTCATTAAACTTTAATATATAGTGCCGATTAGGACACTATAACACAGAAGCTCTGGATGAAGTCAGTTGGCACTGATGCAGGTTAATGAATAACCCCCTATGTATCAAGGCAAAAGTGGTCCAAATCTGGGACAAAATAATCCCACTTCATGTAACAAAGAAAACATCCTATTAATGTATGAAATAAAGGACAACTGGTGCAGCTTTTTTTTATACCAGTATTGCATCAAATTTGCCTAGTTAAATAGATCCCATAGATCTAAACCTTCCTCTCTGGTCCACAAATAGAACCACCCAGATAAATTGTCTTTGTCCTAACAATCAAATAATTTTTTATCTAGCCAATCTTAAAATGACCTAAAGACACCTCCCTGTAAATCTTTGCCTCAAGAAATCTATTTCATCTAAAGCAGCAAAACGTGAAATCTTTTGGGTTGTTTTTTTTTTTTTTTTAGATAAATCAGTTCTGTAGTATTAGATAAGTGAGTTTTTTTAATTTGTTTTTTAATTCAACTCTTAATGAGCTTTAAAGCATCCTTTGATTTCTATAGCAGGTTTTTAGCCCACCTCGCAGTGCAAGATATTTGTAACACTTTCCTATGTGTGATCATTTGTTGCAAATGTTCCCAGCAATTTGATCTGCAAACTGTAACAATAGATAATGTTACCTTAGTAATATAATAATACATTGTAGCTGCTGAGTTACAAGTACACTGATTGATTGAAAATTAAAAGCGGCCATTACGTTAGGCACACAATCAGGATTTTTACAGATTTATAACAGGAGCACAAACGATTGCCAGCTTAGGTAGTACATTGTCACATGCTTTACATATAGACATAAAAAAGGGGGAAGTACAGCAGGGCCCCGCTTCTCGGCGCTTCGCTTTTCGGCGATCTGCCGATACGGCGGCACCGAGAAGGGGGCCGCCATGTTGGATAATACGCCGCGCATGCGCAGAACGGGCGGGTGCGCCCAGCGCATGCGCAGACCGTAGTGTGCACGTGCATACCGTAGCCTGCGCGCGCAAACCATAGGCCGCGCATGCGCACAACGGTGGAGACGCCGGTCTGCGCATGCACGTAACTGAAAATCGCTGGATCCGCTTTCCGGCGATAATCACTATACGGCGGGCCCCTGAAATGGAACCCGCCGTATACCCGGGGCCCTCCTCTCTCTCCATTCTCTCCCCCCATTTTCCACCTCTCTCTCTCCCCCCCCTCTCTCTTCCCCTCCCCCCCTCTCCCCTCTCCCCCCTCTCTCTCCCCCCCCCCCTCCCTCCCCGCTCTCTCCTTCCCCCCCCCGCTCTCTCCCTCATCTCTCCCTTTCTCCTTCCCGCCCCCTTGCTCCCTCTCCCCTTCTCTCTCCCCCCCCCCTGATCCTGCTCTCCCCCCCTCCCCTCTCCCATTCTCTCTCCCCCATTCCACCTCTCCCCCTTCTCTCCTTTCCCCCCCCTCTCCCATGTCCCCCGCTTTCTCTCTCTCCTTCCCCTCCCCCCATCTCCGCCTCTCATCTCCCTCATCTCCTCTTCCCCCCGCTCACCCCTCCCACACTCTCTCCACTGCACGCCCCCTTCCCACCACCTCTCTCCGCTCCCGCCGCCCCCCCCCTTCCAGCTCTCTCCACTTAGCATATACTGCCTCTCTCTCCCAATCTGCACTCAAAAGTCAAATTTTAACTGTCCCCCCAAGCATCAAACTTGGGAGAGCGTACGTGCCCGCGCACGAGCGCACATGCACCGCATTAACGGGGACATGAAAATAAAGATTAAAAGAAGTAAACTTGTCAAGTGCCAAGCGTTGACGCAGCCTTAGACTGACTAATCACTTAGAAAGTGCATAGCGAGTTGTTATACACATTGCTATAGGCTCACAGTCCCATATATTTCTCCTCAGATCCTTATTCTATAACATTATAATTTAGTTAGGACAGCTGTAGACTAAGAGGAGATTAAATCAACCAATCCCCTAAACATTTCCTCTTTGCTTTTGGTAAAACGATGTGCCAGCCGACAATTTCTAAAGCCACATGAAGCACTGCAGATCTTTTATTGAACCAACAGATTTTAAGTCACAAATATGTCCATGCAAAAAAAAAAGCAATTGCAGCAGCTTTTTAAATTGAACAGGATAACTAAAGGGCTATTCAACCTTGGCAGCTGATGGGCTGTGGTGGCCTCAGGTGAAGATGATATGCCAGATACAGATATGGCAGATTAGAAACAACCACTCTGCTACAGAGCAATCAATGGCACCTCAGAATTGCTTATTCAGTTTTTGATAACACCCTTTTCAAATGCAAAGCAAAAATGCATTAGCACACAGATAGCATCTTTCTACTTCTTCTTCTTTTTAAAGCTATATTGAGCGTTTCAATGAATTCTGCTGTAAATTCTTGGTGGTTTCTTTAACAATAAAACCTGGTGTCCGCAGATTGACAATTTAGAATAGAGGGAGTAATAGACTCCCGGAGTTTGCAGATATAAAAAAAGTCTGGAAACCGGAAAATCTAATGACATGAAGACTTCAGCTGCAGATAGTGGGATAGCGCCTGCGCAAGTGGCCTGATCTATAAACAACTCCTTTAGTTATGGGGTCTCAAGAAGCACCAACATCTAACACCAACTATTAAGATGCAGCTCAGCTTAGCTTTAAAAAAAATGAAAAAAAAATTGTATTTCATGCATTTTTTATGTCGGGGATCTGATTATTGTCAGTCACTGGACAAAGGTAACAATAAATAAATAAATCCCTGACTGGTGTGTTTGTTAATCATGGCCCATTGGATTGCCATACAAATGTCTTAAAAGAAGAAGGCAACGGTAAATTAAAATTAGATCAGAATTTTTTTTATTGTCCTCTGTTAAACCCGTCGAAATCCGTCCCGCAAACCGCCGTCGGATAGCGGATAATTGCTGCAGTGAGCGTCTGATCATACTTTCTGACGTCGGATAATACGTTCAGCGGAATGCATTATCTGGCGCCTGATAATCCATCTGACGGATAACGGACCATCGGATAACCAGGACCTGTATTTTTAAATCTGTTTATTTGCTTATCCCAAAAGTTCTCCTGTAACCCCAATGTGGATTTGACTGAATTCATCGCTCTTTCTCTTTCTCCCTTTTCCATGCCTTTACACTATTGGTCTTTTGACAGGCAGATTAAATCAACCGTGAGAATGGATCAAACAAGATTAAGAATTGTCCCGGCCCGCCCTCCCCCTTTCATAATCTATATTGTGACAAATTGTCTAACTTTAAAAAATGATTTGAGATACTTACAGTTGTCTATTATTTTAAGGTATGTTTCATCTGTCATTTAGTTTGGTATTGTGTGTAACTTGTGACACCCCACCCTCCCCAAAGCCCATCATCTCCCCTACCCTCACCCCTTCCTAAAGCCTCTCCTAAACCCTCCAAAGTCACCCACATTATAGATCCAATTGACACCACTGTCCCCACTGTCAGACCCATCACCATGCCACGACCAGATTAAATCCAGAGACCTGACCCCAAACCCTGTCCACCAACCAAGCTCTTAAATACTCCCAACCCATAGCCCGGTCCATAATATTCCCTCCCCTGCCCACCAACCAAACACGTTTTACTAACTAATGTACTGCGCTCTGGCTAAGGGCGCTATATAAATGTTATTATGAATAATTAACTGAAGCCTGAGAGGGGTAGTCCTATGTTTTTATCAACTATTAGTGTATTTGGCATACTTTTATAGATTCAATCACCCTTAACGTAACAATTTTACTTATTTGTGTCCTTTGAAAATAAACCTCTCTTCTGGTCCCCTGAAATTGACGCTGATCAGCTCATTATTGTCCTTCATGTTCCCCTATTTAAGTAATGTGGCATAACAATCGCTGCACAAAAAAAATACCTGTAGATTCTTAGATTAACAAACAGTCTCATCATCAAAAGAGATTGGATGCAGATCATTTGTTTACCATGAAAGCGTTAATTTTTTTTTCTAAAAACATTTATATTTGTCTACTTTTTTTTTTTTTAAGGTGTCAATTGCGTACATTTTCCCAGTTACGCCTGGCGCTGCCACATCAATTCACCTCGCTCCTGGGATCGACTGCCCATGTAAATAGCACCTGTCTTCTTCAGAAGTGGTTAGGTCCCAGCTGAACACAAGACCTTTGAGGTTTTGTTTGCCAGGTGATAAATTGTCACATTATCAAATAAAATATATCCTATCTAGCAAAATATCTAAATGTCTGCAGGACCAATATGACATGAATGCCCCATGCTGCAAAGGTATTATTAGGGGGAAGATTAGCAGTGCTGAAAAGGAGGCGGTTGCTTCCAAACCTCTAAGCCCTGGAATGCTTAGAAAGTGGATTTTCCTAAATGATTGCCTTGTAATTGCACAACAATACTCAGTGATGAGGATGGTTATTTGTCACCAGTCAGGACAAAGTGGATGAAACCCCAAAGGCAAAGATAACGGTGCAGGGTGTACTGTTCACTCATTGTGCTCTTTTCTTCAGATAATGGCCACCTAGGATTATATCAGAACAAAGAGACTAAAATTGTTCTGCCCTCCAACTAATGAAGCTTTCCTTCTTTTGTAATGTTAAGTCTTTCCTTTTTAGACTACAACACGGCCATATATCTATCCACACGCACACCCCTTCTTATGAGTCCTAGCAAGCTTTTTGTTATTCGCTCCCTCATCCATCATGGTTGAATTCAATCGCCTGAAGGACGGCACTGAACATAATGCACACACATCCATTATTGAAACAAAACATATACTACTCCCAATATTTATTTAAATATTTTACCAGGAAGTAATACATTGAGAGTTACCTCTCGTTTTCAAGTATGTCCTGGGCACAGATTTAAGACAAGTTATACATGGTTACAAATACAGTTACATAAATTAACAGGGTATACATTATATACAAGACATTGCATGCACAGTTAAAGATAATATATATTATGGGCGTTACAGACCAGATTAAAATGTGTGACAGCCTTAGATTTGAAAGAACTCAAACTGGTGGTGGATGTGAGAGTCTCTGGTAGGTTGTTCCAGTTTTGGGGTGCACGGTAAGAGAAGGAGGAGCGTCCGGATACTTTGTTGAGCCTTGGGACCATGAACAGTCTTTTGGAGTCTGATCTCAGATGATAAGTGCTGCATGTGGTAGGGGTGAGGAGCTTGTTCAGATAGCTGGGTAGCTTGCCCATAAAGAATTTGAGGGCAAGACAGGAAAGGTGAACTTTGCGCCTAGACTCGAGTGATGACCAATCTAGTTCTTTGAGCATTTCGCAGTGATGTGTGTTGTAGTTGCATTGGAGAACAAAACGACAAATTGAATTGTAGAGGGTGTCAAGTTTGCTAAGGTGGGTTTGAGGTGCCGAGCCATATACTATGTCTTCATAGTCAATAATTGGCATTAGCATCTGCTGTGCGATACGCTTTCTGACCAGGAGACTTAGGGAGGATTTGTTCCTGTAAAGTTCCCCTAGTTTGGCATAGGTCTTGGTTGTCAGGGTATCAATGTGCATCCCGAATGTTAAATGGGAGTCAAACCATATGCCCAGGTATTTAAAACTAGTGACAGGGGTTAGGGTGGTGTTAGCGTTGGTTCTAATCTGGAGCTCAGTCGCTGGAAGCTTTAAAAATTTAGTCGTGGCCCAAATACCATTGTTACCGTCTTGTCAGTGTTTAAAAACAGTTTGTTTGGGAAAATCCAGTTTTCGAGTCTCAAAAAGTCAGACTGAAGTATGTGTTGAAGGTCAGAGAGGCTATGGCTGTGTGCATATAGCAGGGGAGACCCGGCTACATCTGATATCACATGTCAGAGATCCATCTCTCTCTGACTGGAGCCCTTTCAACTGCAAATGCCAGGATATCCCTCAGTGGGTAATTATGGTGTCTATGTAAAAAAAGGAAACCCCAATAGTGCATACTATTTCAACCAGGTATATTAAAAATCATCACGAGTAGATTAAACTCACATTTTCCATAAATAATCAGGTTTGGGAGAGAACCGCCGATTAGTCTGAAGGACCCCGTCTGCAAGCAGGTTTCCAGCGTCTCGCTTGCTCCTCACTGTGGGATTCCGCGTACGTCACCGCCGTCGCGTCACTTCCGCGGTCGCGTCACAGCTGAGGGCGGAAGTTCAATCTGTGTCTGGTAACAGCTCTGATATTGTGTATGTGAAGTGACTAACCAAATGTGGTGCTCATATACATTTATTATAACAGTGATATAATCAATACAATAGTAATAATAATGATACTTATACAAACACAATGGTCGATTGCAGCTGTAACCTGGTGTAGGATTGCTTTCTCAATCCTCATGGAAAGTGGAGAATGGATCATCAGGAAGCGCATACCATGTGGGAACATAAGAAAGAAAAGTGCTTTTTGTGCAATATTGTGCAAACAGTTTTGTGGAAAGTTGCTAGCACAGAATGTGTACACAGGATACTCACAAACATGAGGTGGAGTATAGGCACATAAAGGTATCTTTATGGACTGGCTTCAGTCTCTGGTGCAAGGTGATGCCACAGCAAACAGATTCCCAGATGACCTTAGGGTAGGAAGACACTGGACATAGCGTAGACTGTAGGGCATTTAATAAAAGAGGTAGACAAAATCCAATCTACTCACATATTGATAGGTTAAAAACAGCATTTAGATCGCAATGATCTCAGCAATTCGCGCTCTTTTGCTTCCACCGGATGGGGCCTCACTCTCATGTCTCCCTCCTTCCTTTCTGTGCGGGTCACGGATGCGTTCCGGCGACCGGAAGTGACGTCATCCGTATCCGAAGGTTCCGGTGGGTAGAGGCAACGTCACTCTACGCGTTTCACCGTTCTTGGTTTCATCAGGAGCTATGTCCAGTGTGCTAGCAACTTTCCACAACACTGTTTGCACAATATTGCACAAAAAGCACTTTTCTTTCTTATGTTTCCACATGGTATGCGCTTCCTGATGATCCATTCTCAACAGCTCTGATCTTGCCAGTCCCTCAGTTCGTTGGTTCACTGCATCAACTCTACGCGTTTCGCTAATTGCTTTGTCAGGAGTTGTATATAATGCTGCCCACCACTCCTCTAATGTGTTTTATTTGCACCACTTAATAAATATGGCTCATGTTGATGCGCAACAGGATGGCAGAAGCAGAGACCGTGGAGCTGTCTCAGCAAGGATGGTTACAGGCAGAGGGTTTTTATAAGCTTTGCTTTTTTTTTTTCCTTTTAAGAAGCTAGGCTGAAAAATAAAGATCAGAGATGAAAATATAAAGCTTGTGGTGTTATTACAGATGATGAATGTTGGATAAAAGACATGCAGAGCATTAAACAAGTTCTATACTTGTGCCATGTGCTGTGACACCCGAACAACAGAGAAAAAACATGATCATTATTCCAGACAGGTCTTTTTTTAATAGTATTTTATAACAGAGAGAATGTCAAGACGCTGCTGTCACTCACTTTCTTGCATACAGATGATGCATTAGTAGCTAGAAGAAAATGAGGAAACCATGGGTGGTAATTTAATGCATCTCCGAACCCCTATATTAGCGACACGTTACAGGACTAAACATTAATCTCTGCCTGACTTGTAAAACATTGATGGATAATTGTTGGCAGGAGTCCAACCATCAAATGGAACCATCTGTACCTTCAATCAAAATATCCCTCTTGAAAGAAAAGGAAAAATACACATATAGATGTATAAGCATTGTAAGTTCTTTTATTATTTTATACAAACAGCATATTTACAGGTGTTCAGATACTGTATCAATACAAATGCACATACATTAAAAAAAAATTAAATGTGCTTTGAATGGTTATCCATATAAACATATGCATGTGTTTTGTGCCATATATAAATATTTATCTATGGGTTTTTGTGCAAACACGTTGTAGCAGTGGTGATAAATGCCTTGAGATAAAAACATTTATCAGACCTACAGGACGTGTAAATTTATGTACTGTATAAACTTAATGTATGCATATTACAGATCTGTATCAACTTTGTTAACAAATAAAGTGAAGCACATACTGTACAACGTAACTATCACTCTTTATCTTTATAGCCCAATAAACAGGTTTATGTGTCACTCTTCAGGAAGTAAAAGTGACTAAACAGAATGGGACATTTCGATGCGGCCATCTCACCGCCCTCTGCAGGGGACATCTAGCTGCCATGGCCATCTTGCCGCTAATCAGCCACAGGGGACAGCTAGCTGCCGGACTTTTTACTGCAAAGGTAAGTGGTTAGAGGAATTAGGGTTTTAGGACAAGGAGTTATGGTTAGGTGTTTATGGGTAGGGGTTAACCGGTTAGGGTAAGGGGTTAAGGCATCTGATTAGCGATAAGGTGGTTAGTTAGGGACATACCTTATTGGTGAAATGTCCGGTAGCTACCTGTCCCCTGAAGCTGATCAGCGGCAGCTAAATGCCGACGGCTGATTGTCTGTGGTGAGATGGCCACACCTAAAAGTCCTAGACCGTGACTAAAAGCTAACAGCACAGTATTAACATTAGAACGGGCTGACCATTCACAAATCTCTTTAACAATAGAAACCAAAGAAACCAAATAAATATGTTGCTTGCTCTTAGTGTAAATTCTGCTATGTGCAGTGCTATTTACTTTTGAAAACAATAAGCAATATATATTATTACATGTAAGTGAATGCTGTGTGCTAAACACCATGTCAAAGTGCATTGTTTCTTTTTAAACAATACACACCCTGTATATTACTCGTCTCATGTTACCACATCCATGTATGTTCCAGAGCAGAGGGTGCAGAATCCGGTTAAGGTTATACAGATGTAGCAAACCATAATGGCTTTGGTGCTGCTCCCACCCATGGTCCCGCGACCACAGTTGTCATGGCACTGGAGGACTAACGCTGCAGGGGTTCCATTCAGAAGCATGGACTCACGTCAGAACCAATTTCCGGCGCTGCAGACTTTTGCTTCTTTGACTGCAGCACCGGGGACTTGCTACTGTACATCTGTACTTGACCCATAAGCGAGGCCCCAGTTTGGGCCCCATTACACATTATATGTACCAAGTGAGCACATAGAGAGACTGTCACCCTAGTTGGTGCCTGGTTTGCCTACCCATTAATCCATCCCTGCATGGGTGCATTAAACATTAGCACGGGGTCTCAGATACGGTTAATATTCACACGCCACAAACATTTCTGCAAAGATTTGCTAACGTGCAACGTCTCTTTAAAAAAAAAAAAAAAAAAAAAAAAATTGTGAAGACTTACAAAGTGAACTGACATACACCTCATTCTCCGCTACAAAACACCACCTCGGATTAACCCCTTCAGCAGAGTGATGCATTCACGGCCTCCGCGATGCTAAATAGATTAAAATGCTGATATCATTCTGACGTAATCATAAAAATTTCTCCTTAGCAGTACAGATGGATATTTGGAAACTGAGCAGATGCATTTGTAGCTAATCAGGCTGAGACTCAGCAGGGTAACTGCAATCTCTGCTCACAGTCACCTCCCTTCATAGAGTTTAATTACAGAGCTTTTGTGCTTCCTTTTGTTTTATCTATTGCCAGTGTTTTGTCTCCTATTGTGGCATCTCCTTTAGATAACCAGCAATTTTCTGTGATCATCTAATGAGGAAAAAAAGCGGCAGAGGGTAGGCTAGAGGGTTTAAAAAGGATGGCCAAAGATTTTCAAATAACAAAAAGAATAGTATTTATTTTCCATCTACAACACTGACATTGACCACAGGACACTACGTAGACTTTTACAGGAGCAAAAGGTACCTTACCAAAAGAGCTTACAATCTAAATGTTGGTGTCTGAGACAGAGAGATAAATGAGGTTAGTTAGTTAAGACTCCCTGCTGGAAAGAATTGTACAAGGGTTAGAGGGAAACCTCAAATAGCATTTAACGGAATCCCTTCTGATAAATATGGTGGCGTTTCGTTGCACTGGCTTTCCCCCAGTTTTGCAGCAGGAAGACTTTAAGAAAAGAAGAACAGAGGCCTCCAGCATGGAGCCATCGCCTCCATAAGGGCTATGGGCTGGCCCAAGGTGTTAGTGGAATTCAGGCGGCCCCCATGATGATGGCGCAGTCACACGTCGGGGGGCTGTTTGACTTTGGGCTGGCTACTTACGGGAGGTGCAGGTAATCTGAGGTGTCTCCTGCACATAGCTAGGTCTTCGAAGGAGGTGGGGCTAGAGGCATAAAAGTCAGGTGCACGGACAGCAATGCAGAAAATGATGGCTAAAGTTCCTTGCTCTCTATCTTTCCGGATACCTTAGCGTCATTAAGGATGGAATCTCTGATGTCTTCAAGCAATGAGGCGATTTTACCTCTGGTGTTGTCGGACCTGCCGTCATCCCCGATGGGGATAACAGCATAGCGCCAGCTGGTGAGGAACCACTCCTGGCCCGTGTGGAGCATCTGGTGTTCCTCGTGGTACCTCAGATCGGCTACGTGGCCAATGACAACTGATAAAAGCACGGCTTCAGCTCAGCTAATGTCCTGGTGAAGTGTTGCAGACTGAAGCCAACCCCAAAATCAGTGAAACAATCTCCAGTACTGGATCTTCCCACCATTGAGCCTACCCGAGGTCTAGCCAGTGCATTCACTTGGACATTGCAGCAGCAGTGCCATCAAAAATGCTTCAGCTACGGGTGTGGGTCCTACTCCATGGCTCCAGGTGCCCACACCACTCAAACTTGTTTCATCCCCGTCCCAAGCACGTCTGACCACTGCCGGGCCTGTGATCCATTTTGCCCCCAACAGGTTCCTACCAACCATGGGGTCCCTGTTTCCAAAATAGACTGGCACCAGCCTACCTCTCCTTCGCAAGACCTGAGTGATGCTCCTCACACCCCTCCTCCCCTCCCCGCTCACACATTGTCCAGCTGAGGCCTACTTCTGGGTCCTTTGGTCCTCCTCTCAGGCCCCCTTACTGGCAACCATCTTTCTACCACGTCCACTCCCATACCCTTGCTTGTTCCCACACATGGCCACTCCAACTCCTGTCACCATCCCCAACCAATGGACATGAGCAGCCAATAACAACAGCTGTGGAAGAGGAGGGACTATGATGGAGAGGAGCCTTTAAAAAGTGGAACGGCCATGTTGAGTCAGAGCTGCACGAGCCTGAGTGCTATTAGGTTCGGTCGAGGATTGCGGAGTGTGTACGTGGAAGCAGTAGCAGAGAATTACAGTAACGGACGTGATCAAAAGTTCAAGCACCGTCGGAGCGTACCCTCAACGGCTACAAAGTACAGTGGTACCAAAGCACCCTTTTCAAAGTACAGGCCTGCAACAATTACTACATAACGAGTTCCCACGATGTTCCGACACCATCACACATAGCCAATATTCCCAGGATTGGGTGGCCAACACACCACTGACACAGAAACACACCTGGGAACTGTTATTGGGTACATTATTGTGTACACAACATGTTATTATTGTATGTTGTGTGTAGTGATCCTCTGCCAAGGATCATGGGTTGCCCAGGTTATTAAGAGTATAGTAAACCCATTGGACCATCAGTATACTGTGACTGCATTTCTCCTGCCGTATGACTGTAGGCCATGAGTGGCCTTTTAGTATCTGTAGCCATGGCTGGGTATGGCTAATATTCTGCCCTAGGGGTGGTAGTGAACTCTGGTATTATCAGGTTGTCAGTAGTCATCATGGGGTTTTCCCCCTTCGAGGAACTGCATTTGAGTGATAGTGGGTGGCGATGACATCAGGCCCTGGCATGACCAATCATGAGCCGGACCTGGTGCATTCCTCCTGGCAGTACTTAAAGGCAGGATCGCCCTAAAGTTAGCAGTGCCTTCCCCCACTTGAAGAAGGCAGGTCACACAGTGGAAAGGCTGAGATTGGGCCTTCTCCAGTCCTCTTCCTTCCGGGGGAGAGTGAGTGCAGACCATACCTCTACCTCCACTAGGGAGGTGGGGAAGAGCTAGGACGGCTGCGGGTGCCCTTGGCCTGTAGTGGCAGTCCAGGGACCATCATCATGCGGTGAATACTGAGATACTGTATTGGGCAGATCCTGCCTTGTTCCTGTTCCTGCAGAGTATAGTAATAAACCCGTTCCTGTTTGCAACATACCTCCTGCCTGGTGCGTGACCTTACTGGGGGGGAGAGGTAATAAGTTCTATCGTGGGAGATCACCTTCAGTCCCTGGAGCCTACGGCAGATGGAGGCGCTACATTGCTAAAGATATATGTGGGGTATGAACCCCAGAAGCCTGTTCCTGTGTCCCCACTACCATCGGCGGACGACTCAGCCCTCCTGTTGCCAGCACCACACACCCTGTAATGGCCCCTAACTGCGATCGGGTTGGGGAAACACGGTTACATATCAATAGGGAAACAGGCCACCACCTCCGTAATAATCATGTCTGAGGGCTAAAAAGAGGGGTTACATAAATAAAAGATCACAGTTCAATAGAGTGCAGTAAATAACAAACAATAGATAACTGGCTCAGGAGTTTCTTTGTATTTGCCAGCTGTTCGTTACAACACCCAGAGCAGGGAGTCAATCTCATGAAATATATGGAGTTGTTGTATAGCATGCATAAAACATATGGGGCATGGGGCATATACACAGCATGGCATGAGTATGATGAGTAGTTCAGGTGTAAGTTACAGGGGAATAAGATTTGGAGTTTCGGTGCAAAGGGTAGCGATTTATGGTTACGTCTAGTTATACCAGAAAGGTGCAGTCCCTTTTCAAGGTGGCCGTGTGGCCAATCAAGGAGACAGCCATAGGGAAAAAGTACAAAAAATAAATAAAATAAAAAGGAATCCTGGGTATACAATGATGAGCCGAGAGCACAAGGGGCACACCTGTCAGGCTTAACAGTCTTATGCCATGTCTGTGGGCATATCCCTATGCTGAAAAGGCAGCATTTTTAGAGGAAGGTTTCCGCATCCATGTGCAAGGTGAGATTCAGGCTAGACAAAGTAACCACAATTTAAAATCAGCCACACGCACATATTGTACGGGGATAACTAAACAAAGAAACAGAATGGGGAGCATTGCCGATCCCTTTGCCGAACCTCTACTGCCGACCTGATAATTTCCCCATTGGCTGTGGTTCCTAAAAATACCCAGGTAAATTCAGGCTCATAGGAGCACCTTTCTTACCACAAAGGTCGGTCCATAAATGATGCAATAGACAAGGAACTATGCCAGGTACAATATCAATTGTTTGACAATTCTAATAGTATCATAAAATCATATGGGAAGGGGCCCTCATGGCAAAATTGGACTGAGTCAGTGTAGTAGATGTGTGCAGAGGTTTAAACCTTTTTGAAAATAAATTTGGCCCCAAAGCTTTAACAACAAAAATAGAGGCTTTTCCTAGCAAAAAAAAAACTGCAGCAACAAAAATACCAGTTTTCAATAGCGGATTAAAGTCTATATGCATCTGTAGATGTCTGTGCAGGTACCTGGTGTTTCTATGTATCAAGGACACGCACCTCTGGTCTGCACGGCTCAGCTATCCTTGCCCAAAGTCCAGGGTTCCTGAGCCCAGAGTCTAGCAGTATAAAGTCCAGGGTTTTCAGTGACCGAAGTCCTTCTGTATCAAGTATACATACAGTACATGCGGTCTGCACGTCCTGGTGTCCCTAGGTAGCAAGGACACATACATGTGATCTGTACACAGACCAGGGGAGAGAGACAAACGCTTCCCTTTCCTGCCTTTTAAACCATTGTTACGCTCAGGTGGGCTCATTAGTAGCCCTGCCTTCCTAAAGACAGGGATTAACTACTACCTGGCTGACACTTAGGCCTTATATAAAGTCTATCACGTCTCATTTAACCTCAAGAAGATGTCGTATCAACAACTCCTGCACCTGTTGGAGAAGAAAGAAGAAAAGATAGAACTACTCACCAGGCCTCCTCTTCAAGTAACTGAGGATCATGGACTTCTTCGCATCATGCTGCAGAGAATCATTGCGTTGTGGGGCAAGAGTTGGTGTCACTGTTGGATGGGGAGGATTAATGATCATCTCGGCAAAGGTAAGATACACATTAATTGTATTTTATTTAATTGCGTTTTTTTAATTTATTTTTTTAGGGTGCCCTTTGACTGGCAATGTGTTTATTTATGACCGTTTCAGGGTATAGATAAACACATTGACAATCAATGCATTTTTTGGCAAATGTAAGTGTTTTTATTTTTTATTTAAATGTCATTTATTTTTGTGTTATTTTTTTTAGGTGGCCCATTTATTGCCATTCTGGCCATCCATGCCCATATTGTGGGCATGGTTTACCACAGTTACAATCAGTGGGTTTATTGGCTACTGTGTAGTGTATTGTACTGTTCAGTAAATGTTATTTTCTTGTGCATTTTTTTTGTTTTGAAAACAAATGGGCAAACGTACTATTAGCCATTTTTGGCTACTAGTGCTTTTGCCCATTTTTATGTGTGGTGATTGGGGTAGAGGGGATGGGGTATTGGAGTAGTTGCCCCGGGGAGGGTGGTTAGGCCTCCCGGGTGGGTAGCAGGCAGAGTTAAACCCTTAATTACTATAGCAGTTAATAACCGCTACGGTAATTAAAGGGTTAGTGGCCAGTAGTATGTTTTTTATTTTGAATGTTGCTGCCCACGGAGGATGAGTAGGATGAAGATGATGACAAGGGCAGCCTTCATCCTGGCAGGGGTAAGTACAACTTTAATTTACAATATGCTTGCTGGGTACCGTTTTATTTTTAATGGGCAAATGCGCTATTATCCATATCAAAACAAGTATTATTGATTGTTCTATTGTATTTTAATGTTTATTTGGGGTAGAGGGGGTGGGTGAAGGTGGTATTTGACCCGTGGTGGGATTTAGGCCTACCAGGTGGGTAGTGGGATGGGTTAACCCCCTTCATTACCTTAGCGGTAGTAACTGCTAAGCTAATGAAGGGGTTAACGCCTCCCACTACGCCTAAAAACCCACACTGGGAAACTCCAACCTTCACCTACCCCCTCTACTCCAAACAAACCAGGCACTGGTATTTAACCCCTTCATTACCTTAATGGTTAGCCGCTAAGGTAATGAAGCTGCCTGTAAGTTTATTTTTATGACATAGGATGGAAGCAAGGGGCTCTGGAGCTGGTATTAATGCGTGTCAGCTCCAGAGACATCAGGCTTCAATCCAATGTAGTAAAAATTATTTTTTTCTTCAGACACATCGCGGATCCCATCTCGCCACCCATGTGCGAGTTGCAGCCGCAATTTGAATCTTGGAGCTACCTGAATAGCTCGATTTCTCCCAAAATTTGAGTTTGAGCATTTTTCTCCTGTTTGTCTGAGCGGGAGCAGGACCGATCGGGAAGAAGCAGGTTTCAAACAAGTTTGGCATGTTAACGGAACTTTCTAAAAAGCTACTGAATAGCAACACATGCAAACTCTCTCGAGAAGGGCTCAAAACTGTTGATAACTCACTTATCGAAGCTACGAGAATAGGCCCCGGAGCATCCATATTTTTTATTTTAGTCTCTAGTTTGTTGTGGGCCGCAGCCAGGTTCTCTTCCCTGGACTCAAGCACATTTGTTTGCGCACCTCAAGGGAGACCGTGCCTCACCTTGTGACAGGATTCCCAGGGTTATTCCCTTACGGTCTCAAAATTGAGAAAATATGCATTGTTTCTCCCCAGTTTTGTTTGAGCTTCATCCTGTATGCCTTCCCTGAGCCTTTACACCGTAAGAAGGTTGTGTTTGTAGGGAAATTGGCAGTGTAGAGCTGTTTTGCCATCCTGCTTCAGAAGAGCTCCCGCTCTAAGCATCCATCCAGATCCACTGTGCACGTGTCCCCATTTTTATGCACTGAATACATAAATATCACTGTTAGCCTGGCACATGCAGTAATATACAACAAAGCTATTCAAACTGATTTTTATTACATTTTCGTATTTACACCCCACTTACCCTTAAGAAACAAAAAAGGGGCGCAAAAGAGAGATAACAAAGACACAATTAGTAAAACATAATATAATTTATATGTATAAATGGAACATATAACACTTACATAAAATAAAGGTGGACCACAGTGATCCTGATCATCCGCAATAACGCAGAGGGTCGGGCCTCAATTCCCTGAGGCCCCGCAATTCCAAAGTCTCAGATGTTTAAAAAAAAAAAAAAAAAAAAAAAGGTAAAGTTTCGGCTCTAGAGATGGTATCGTAATGCTGGATCAAACTTTTGGTCGGTGTCCTCGTGGGTATGCTCAGATGGCAGCTTCCGCAGTCAGTGGTCAGGGACCTTACGTCGCTGCGTATGACCTCACCGCAACGCATTTCGTGTCAGAGCGACACTTCATCAGGGGGTTGGTCTTATGATTCCCAGGCACTGTTTAAGTACCAGAGCCGAATGCTATTTCAGCCTATGGGAATCTCACCAGATTATTTTACTCATAGCCATCCAATTAGTGTTACACAAATGATTTGCCTAACACATAAGCATACTTAAAAACATAAAACATTGACAGTACATATGACAAACTGACACTAAACAAAATATTAATCACTAACTTGACTAATTGTGACACAATGAATGATATTATAACACCAAGAAAAACATAATGATAAAATTAATGATAACTAAATAATGAATTACTATCAATTTTAATAAAATGTCTGATTAGACTAAAAATCTAAAAAACTGTGGTTAACCTCGAACCCAAGGATAAGTACATCCCATCCTAATTTCAATTGAACCAACAGATGATTAAAACCCTATATGTATGGCTCAAAACATAAGTGTCAATTGTTACAAATTGACTACTAGCAATTGATTTAACAAATATAACAATTGAATGTCTTCAATAAATTATTACTAGAGCAATGTATAATTGTTGGCAAAAACTGAAAATGTCTTAATGCACAATATAGAAAAAGACCATCTTGATGTACAATATAGAGAATGTCTTAATATACAAACTGAATGTCTTAATAGAAAAGGAAGCTTGGATAGATTGTTTAATCACCAAATCCATAGAGCATTCCATGATAGTAGTTTAACTGAGAATTCTAATACACATATAAGGAAGGTCTTAATACATAATTTAGAGAATGTCTTAATACACAAAAATAAGAGAATATCTTAATACACAAATTGAATATCTTGATAGGAGAACTAAATACCTTATGAACCAAAAAATGGGCACTTGTACACTAATGTATTCTCATTCATAGGGAAATACACCACTAGATATAAAGGCCCTGATTTTGATTGGGGCCAAATAAGGGGGGGTGAGGGGGAAAGGAGGGGTATATCACTTCACAAAGGAAACCAGTTCAATTGATTCCTTAAGACCCCCAGGTGCTTTACTTCCGATGGTATAGATCCAGAACTGTTCCGTTTGGAGAAGGAGATTGTCTCTATCACCTCTCCTAGGATCCCTTGGTACAACTTCTATTCCCCTAAAGTGAAATCCATTCACTTTACCCTCATGATGAGTTAGAAAGTGGTGTGCCAGGTTGTGAATCTTTTTGCCTCTATCCATATTATGTTGGGCATTTCGGATTCCATTAATATGTTCACAATATGTTGACCTTTAAGGGTGTGATAGTATTCCCAATATAAAAAAAAAAGTTACAAGGGCAGTTAATAATGTATACAACAAATGTGGAAAGACAATTTATAAACTGTCCAATCTCATATAATTTACCAGTCTTTTGGTCGTTTATATTTTTATCTCGCTTCATATACTTGCACACAACACATCTGCCACATGTGTAGTTCCCCACAGGTCTTGAAAGAAAATTACTATTAGTTCGTTTTATACTCAAATACTTTTTTAGAGCACTAGGGGCCAACCGTTTTTAATATTTTTGGACTTCCGAAATGCTATTTTAGGATTGACTTTAATTGTGTCCCTCAACTTAGGGGTCCATTTGCAGGATACTCCAATGTTTTTTTAAGGATTTCTCTTATCCTGTTTTCTTGTTTACAAAATCCTGTAATGAACATAGGTGTATCATTAGACTTATTCTCTTTAGCCTTGATTCTACCATCTTTGGGCATTAATAGTTGTCCTCTAGAAAGGTTTTTGCTTCTTAAAATAGATTTATCCACAAGTTGTTGATCGTAACCCTTGTCAATAAATCTTTTAGCTAAACTATCTTTTTGTGTCTCAAAATCCGTCATGTTTGAACAATTTCTTCGGATACGTAACATCTGACCATGTGGAATATTGTCCAACCAACGACCTGAATGGTTGCTCTTACAATCTAAATAAGAATTGACATCTACCGTCTTAAAAAAAAGTTTTGGCAACAATGTTATTGTTCTCAATGGTCAGGTTAAGATCTAGGAAGGTAATCTCCTTTATATTGGTTTTACCCTTCAGTATGAGGTTCTGATCGTTATTATTAAGATAGTCAATAAATCTATCAAGGTCATCTAAAGTTTCTGCCCAAATCATCAGGATATCGTCAATATACCTTCGGTAGTATTTTAGGTATTGGCTAAATTCCTTTAGATTCCAAATGTAGTCTAGTTCCCATTTCCCCATGAAGGGCCCCGCATAATTGGGGGCAAAACATGTCCCCATGGCCGTCCCAGTGGTCTGGAGATAGAAGTGCCCTTCAAACAAAAAATAATTGTGATAAAGAATAAAGTTAATACTGTCAATAACAAAATGTTGCTGTATAAGTGTTAAAGAATTATCAAAATGCAAAAAATGTGCAGTGGCTTGTACCCCTTGTGAGTGATTAATACAAGTATAAAGTGACGTGATGTCTAAAATAACCCAAACAAAGTGCTCTTCCCAAATTATTCCTTTGAGTGAATTAAGTACATCAGTGCTATCTTTTAAAAAGGATGAAAGTGAAGCAGTAAGTGATGCTAAAAAAAGTATCTACATAATGTGACAAATTAGACGTGATAGATTCTATCCCAGACACAATGGGACAGCCAGAGGATCTTGAAGTGTTTTGTGTATCTTAGGGATATGGTATAAAATGGGAACTCGTGGACAAGCATTGAACATATAGCTAAATTCCCTTCCTGATAAGATACCTGATGTTTGAGCTAAAACAAGAAAATGTTTAAGAATAACTTGATATACCCTTTCCTTCATGTTTGGCCCCCACTTTTCCCAACCCAATGTCATGCCATCATGAGATTTTAGTTGACTTTCTGGTCTTCTTCAAGGCTAATTGCTGTAGATATGCAGGAGATTTCTAAAATAGAATGCACTAAGATAACCATTAGAAAACAATGAGTGGGTTGACGTCTCATTTTGACAGGGGGTGAGGCTGTCAATGCTTGGTATGTTCAAAAGGATTCTGTCCATCCTCTCTGTCCTCCTGTGTTCCAGCGAAAAGAACAGACAGCATCAGAAAGAAGGAACACAGTGACTACTGATTTACTCAATCCAGCTCATAGTTCTCAAAACAAAAGAAAAGTACATCCTTTTTGCCATATGTACTTCTGAGCTGCATTTACCCCTCTCTAGCATAAATGAGAGATGAATAGTAGTGTTTTTGTAATATGTGTTAAATCCTGAACTTCTGGAGGATAATACCTGGGCTTGAATCTATGTAAACAGCCAATAGGTAAATCTATGCTATGCTACTATTACATACCCCATGTTTGTTGTTTGTATTTGGACAAACTTTTTCAACACTTAGAAACCTGGTCAGCAGATACTGTGCACTCCTTAATTCTAATAAATGCCTACACTGGCTCAGTATTTCCATTTAACACTGAAAGTTATATATTGCCTGGGGCTCCATCAATTCAGGAGCAGCATTGTGGCCTTTGGTCATTCCAATCGTCTGCCCATTAGCAAGGGAACTGCAAAACCTCCACCTCGCCAGTTCTGTAAAGCTTGCAAGAATATAAATAGTACACATAATTTGACAGATGACTACAGTTTAAAAACAGACTGTTTCTACACATTTCCCCCTATCTATAATGACAGATGCAAAGCACAGTCTTCATAACCCATTCTCTTTTTGTCTACTGCGTTTTTTGAGGGTGACAACAATTAAGAAAAATCTATCATGACACGGGGAAGAAAAACAATGATACGCTTATATTGATCTTTCTCCGATAAGAACAACTTAAATACGGATGTCTGCTCTATATTTATACCACTCTACACTGGAGGCCTACAACATATATGTTCTTAATTGACAAAATATAAAACTTATGTACCTCAGTCACATAATGCCTTGCCAGTCTGACATGTTGAGTTTATGTTGTGTTGAAATAAATAGGAGTTTCTGTATTGGTATTAGAAGCGGATTAAATGTAATTAAGGTCAACAGCTGTAATTAGCACAAGGATTTCAGAATTTATCATGTAAACAGTTAGCAGTATGGTCTTATTCAGTACTAGTTCATACTGCAACATCTTCGTTTCCAGAGGGTAGACTTTGGAGGTGATGTATTCACACTACTCTTCCTGCATTCTGACCTGCCTCTGACTGCTCCTACAATATCATCTAGTTTCATTAATGTGATATTATATGCTGGATGTGCAAAGCATTACCTCTGCTACTCATACAGGCACACAGTCAGCACAGTAAGAATATATTTATTTTATGTCATATTGAATCTATCTGATTAAACATTACCTGCACTGTCAATTTCCTTTATCCAAAAAGGTTACTATTAAAAGACGTACTGTTTTCTTTTGAGGACATCACTTCCATGTTATTACAGTTCTATCACTGTGGAAGTGATTGCAAAGAAGCTTTACTTCGCCTATGTTCAGGAGGGTGGCTGCTGATGTACAGTACTCTCAATGTGAGGAACTAATACTTAAAGCACAGTGCACCCACCCTCTCTAAATACAGCGTCTGGCTACTGAATCTGCTGGCATATAACATGCAGGCCTTTTGAGTGTCATTGTAACAACACTCATTTTGTCCCAGAGCTCACTCAATTGGGTTATT
Organism: Ascaphus truei; assembly: GCA_036426205.1. Lineage (NCBI taxonomy): Eukaryota > Metazoa > Chordata > Amphibia > Anura > Ascaphidae > Ascaphus > Ascaphus truei. Next base: position 127,999,440 of record CM071568.1, read on the forward strand.
GAACCATTAGAACTATGAACCACCAGAACTAAAATAAAGTGGGATATAATCAACAGTTTTCTTTATTTTTCAAGAGATCATACATTCCATTAATAAAAATTATACACAGACAATCTTAATAGATCTTACATTAAGATATCATACATACATTACCTTACAATACAAGACAAAACATAACTAAAAATTAGACACGTACAGTAAATGTATACCAATACTTTTTTCAAGTTTGACAGTTATAACTCAACAATGTTAATTTTGCACTTGATAGAGATATATACACACATAAAAGCAAAAACAGGACAGGCCCTTTATTAAGTGTTTTGATGTGCTGATCTCCCATCTACTGTGCTGTACTGGGAGCGGAGCACTGTGGCTTTGTTCCCTCCCCTTACACTGCACTGTGACCCCTTAGGCCACGCCACTCTTCCACGTCACTCCTGTGATGTTACTTGGGGGGTGGGGGGAGGAGGGGGGTTCACCTGGGATTTTTGGTGCCAATTCTTGGTTTGACACAGGGTGAGGGGTAGAGTATGTATGTGCCTACTTGTCACTATTTTATTTGCTCTTGAGAAAGGTTTCAGTGGGGACTGAAATGTTGAGCTAATAAATCTCACTTTTTTGAACATAGGAGTGCCTGTCCTGTTTTTTGCTTTTTTTGTATATCCCTCTGGATGGCACGCACCCTGGTTTTACATTTATTCTTTTTTTGCTTTTCAGTGCCCTGTTCCTGAGAGATATATATATATATATATATATATGAATAAATAATATATATATATATATATATATATATATATATATATATATAATGTAATATATATACCATACGATAACGGTTGCAACACGACATCAAGGGACAGCACGCAAGAAAGTAATCAAATTTTCATATTTGATAGAAGACACAAAAAATGACGTTTCGGTCCCCCAGTGGGACCTTTCTCAAGGTGGTGCACTCTGTATTAGATTTGAAACAATCATACTACAAGCAGGCAAGTTCCCCTGAGAGTGGGAGATGCAATGGAGTGAGCTTTTAACCATTTAAATGTGGGAGGGGGTGATCTTTAATTAGGTAGGAGGTTGCCACCCTCCAATCAGCAAATACCAGCTGAACAAGAATTGTAAAACATACAGGACACCTACAAGCTCATATTCATATATACAGAGTGCTTTTCCTGATAATGTACAGGTTAATAAAAGCTTCAATCAGACTTAGAACTATGCAACTAATTTTGACAGATTTATTTATAAATCATTCTTCCTGGTAATGCAAGTTATTAAGAATTTATATTAGTGTTAGGGACCCTTGAGATGTGGTCTGCCGTGTAGTGGCTCACGGGCTTACAAACACTTTGGCCAAAATGTTAAACTAAAGACCATTTTATTTAATAGTATTCTATACATATATATTTAGGCAATGTACCGTGTATAAGTTCACTGGATCTGCCCTGTCTGTGTTTCATGTTCTGTCTCTGGTTTTAATATATATTGCCATGCTCAGTAGCACTCCTCTGTGACACTTATATGCTTATATATATGATGTGGTATTTTGGGGGTTCAATATGAGCTTGTAGGTGTCCTGTATGTTTTACAATTCTTGTTCAGCTGGTCTTAGCTGATTGGAGGGTGGCAACCTCCTACCTAATTGAAGCTCACCCCCTCCCACATTTAAATGGTTAAAAGCTCACTCCATAGCATCTCCCACTCTCAGGGGAACTTGCTTGTTTGCAGTATGATTGTGACAAATCTAATACAGAGTGCTTTTCCTGGTAATGTACAGGTTAATAAAAGCTTCAATTATATGCTTATATATACAGTATGTTGTGGTTATTTTGGGGGTTCAATATGAGCTTGTAGGTGTCCTGTATGTTTTCCTTGGCTTTATCAACATTTTCAGAGACAAAGTGCCGAGATATAATCCTTGATGTGGGTTTTGTATAAAGTATTTTAATCATCACCTGAAATTTCTCTTCTATACCAAAGCAAGACAGCGCTTCAAATAAATGGTCTCCATTTATGAGATCAAATGCTTTTTCTGCATCTAAGCTTAGCATAATTCCTGGAGGGGCTCTCTCTTTGCCCTTCAAATTTTCCAAAACTGATATTAATTTTCTAATATTTGTTACTGGGTTCCTTACCCATACAAATCCGGTCTGTTCTGTATGTATTACATGAGGTAATATAACTTTCAGAAGAAAAAGATGCACTGGTGAACACACCTGAAGTGCAGGGAGGATGCGCTAAAATTACACAGACTGTTACAAATCCCTGGATGACCAGGGGGGGGGGATCAAGGGATGAGGATATCTCCGGAGTGCATGAATAACAAGTCTAGAACCGTCAAACAGTAACTATCGATGAATTCCTTGTAGTCCAAAAAACAATATAAAAGAATAAATAATGAATAACCACTGATAATTTTTGCAATCCCATAATATAGCTCAGCACTGTGTAACTCACGTGTTCCGATTAGGTATGATTATAAATGTCCAATCAACAAAGTCCAATAACAAAGATGAGTGTAAAGATGGTCCTCAACACTTGGTGATATAGAATTCTTGTAGATGTAAATTACTGCTGCCCACACAAGAGGATATCACTCCTCTTATAATTAATCTGTTTCCTTCGAATATAACTTTCTAACTTTCTGCTAGTATTTTTGTGAGCAGTCTATACTCTAGACTTAATAGATATATAGGCATGTATGAAGCTGGGTTCAATTAATCTCGTCCTGGTTTTGGGAGGACCCTAATGAACGCAGCATTGAACTCTTTCGGGATTGATTTGGTTGTCCAGTTTTTGTTGTAAACTTTTACTAGAAGGGGGGACAACATTACAGTACCGACACACTTTATTCGAGTGTGGTCGGTACCGCAAGCCGGGAAATCTCCCGGCTTGCTAGTGGCCGCCCCTCGGCGTGCCGCGCGTCATAGACGCGCGGTCACGCGTCTTCGGGAGCGTGCGCCCCCTGCACGCGCGTCCAGGGGCTCCCCGAGGGAGCCCTGGTGTCCCGCGATCGCGGGACAGCGGCAGGGGGTTCCGGGGGACCCGGCGGACCCGGCAGCGGTAGGGAGAGCGCCCCGATCGGAGGGCGCTCTTCCGCTGCTTCGGCGCGCGCCCGTCACTCTCGGGCGCGCGCCAGGCTACTGTTGCGGCAGAGAACGGGCAAATGCTCGAATAAACTCTGCCGCAGCAGTATATTTCAATATTTTAAAGAATCCAATAATATAGCCATGTGGCCCTGGGGCTTTGTTTTTTGTTTTATCCATAGTTTTTAACCCTTTTAAAATGTCCTCCAATGTTATACCTTTGTTTAATTTTCCAATTAATTTTTATTTATTTTGGAAATGTTCACCTTTTTCCAAAAGCTTTCTTTTGACTCATTATTTGCCTTTCCCCCTGTATATAGATTGCATGACTCAGGATGCCTAAGGACTTTGGAACCACAGCTGCATTCAATCTGAACCTCTTTAGTCTACATCTGCATCGCCATCAAAGGCAGACGTTTGAAAGGATTCCCCAGGAGCTGCTCCTCACTGCACAGAACCAGCATGCTAAGGGTTAATATCTGTGTATGTTTACTGCTATGTGTTTTGTCAACCTTGCCCACTGGAATGTTAATGACCCAGGAGGACAACGGACTTTGAAACCACAGCTGCCTTCAATCTAAACCCCTTCAGCATCTGCGTCACCCCAAAGACAGGCAGCCTTTGGCGCAGCCAAAGGGTGTGAGCCATTTGTTGATGTTTGGTAATGTTAAAGCTGCTCTATTGCATTCTGAAACTCACCAGTCCTTTTATCCCCTGTACCTAATCTTCCAATTTACCTGGCCTTATAGAGTGTAAGCTCCTTGAGGCAGGGCCTCTTCTAACACACTGCAGGCTGATCCTTCTAACACAATTTTAATTCTGTCTGTAAATGTTACATATCTCAACAATCATATCTCTAACTGTTCATAAAATGTCTGTGAATTGACTGTATAACCTCTGTTCAATTAATGTAACCATGTATTGTTATCATAACTCTGTGCCCAGGACATACTTGAAAAAGAGAGGTAACTCTCAATGTATTACTGTCACGGTAGCTTGTGACAGGCTGTAATTTACACCAAAACTATATATAAATATATATATACCTGGGTTTGAACTGGGACGAGACTTAGATATGATAAAATATAATTTATTCCTTGATAAAGGTGAACACAACAGATTATACAATAACAGCAAAAATAGACACTTACTTAAAGATTATGGCAAGAAAGCCATCAGGATTACAGACTGGCCACTTCTCCCATATTTCAGTTGACATCACAGCAAAACAGGCAGGACACATGCATGGTATTTCTTCTCAGCAATCAAGATGGTATAGCACAACAGGCCTGATGACATGCAGGCATGAAGATCATTTGCATGAAGAACAATGAAGTACCATGAAGAACTTTGCATGAACAACATGGATAAAAGGGTGGCTCTGACTTATATATCATTTTAACCCTTGCATCCCAGCTTACGGCGCCGTGCCGTCTAGTAAAATCCCCTTTGAAGCTGACTTTGGGCTTCCAGGGTCCAGTGTGAAAAGTTACACTTACTCTGGCTAATTCCTTTTGTCCGTTGGGCCAAGCATAAGCAATTAGCAACTTAGCCTTTGATGACCACGCGATGTAAATTCTGGCATTCCTGCTCATTATCATAGCAGGGGGTTGCAGTTTCTCAGAACTCAACCAAAATTTCATATTTACTGCAAATCACCTCATAACTTGAGTTCAGTAATACATACAGTCAGGTGAGATATATTAATACATTCCGTCCCACCTGACGCTCGCAGAGAGACCAAACATTACAGTGTAATATGAAAATTAATAGAGATATTAATATCTGGCAGCCACTAAGGGCCAGATATTAAGTGTTTGTAACGGTTGGTGGCGGGGAAGTACCACGAATACAAATATGTAATTCTTATCCTTTTCAGCCAAGGACATCTCATAATATTCTTATATTTAATACGGTTACTCCTTTTGATTCCCTTCTTGGGTAGCTCCACCCCTACCCCCATCAATAAAACCTTTTGAAGTAGGCTTGTAGCTTCTCGCATAACCAACTAGGTAATTACCTGTTGATCCTTCCTGGGTCTTGCATAGCAATACCCCTGTGAAGCCAGGCTAAATTCTAGCAGGATGTCCTATTTAGCATCCAACTGGCCAATTCACACCTCCCTTTTGGATATGCACTTCCAGAGAGGAAGCTTGCATATCAAACGTGAATAGACTCATGAGTCAAACCATTTGGTCCTGGTACGCATTACAAAGGCAGGCAGAGGTAGTTAGCATTTGGCCTGTACATTGTAAGACTGCAAAAAGTCACTTTATCAAAAATATATGTTCCTCTTATGACAAAGTTATATTTTTAATATGTGTGTACTTGGGGGGTGACCCGGAGGCTGTACCCCAAGGCTCAGGGTCCTGGCTTACTCCGTTCCCAAATTACCAGTTTTCAGGTAACTGTTTATTCAGCACTGCATATAAGATTAACCCCTTAAGTCCCAGTGGGTGGGTTATGCAGACACTGACCCAGCAACAATACATTTTACACAGGGGAATAAGCATTTTCATGTTATAACAAGGGTTAAATCACATTTCTGGACCTCAGCCCAGTTAACCCCTTGTCTCCCTGGCGAGGTTAGAGGGGGGCCCTTGGGGAGTAACCCCGTTAATCCCGGGCCAAACCCTCACTATCGTCACAATTACTTCTTGGTAAAACATTTTATAAATAAATAACTATAAAAATTTGAAATATATCCAAAATGTCTTTGCCTCTGTTACAAATATTCCCTGCTTCTAAGTGCATCTACTCCATTTTTGGCCCATCTCCCTTGACTATATTCGATAACAATTTGCCCGTCTTATTGCCAAATTTATAAAATGTATCGTTCTGATGAGTTATGCCTATCTTTCTTTGTCTGGAGTATTAATTCAAAATCTCTTTTTGCCTAGATATTGTTGCTTTTTGGGGGGGAGGGAATGCCTTTTTCAATTGTTGACAAGCCAAGGTTATTTTGTTCTCTGCTTCCATATATTTTATTTCGTTCTTAATTTAATTCCTTATTCATTCTTGCCCGATATAATATCAAAGCACATCTTTTACTGCTTTTGGGGTTTCCCAAAATAATACCGGATCCTTATTGTGCCTGAAGATGAAAGGATTTAAAACCTGAACAATAGAGATGCCATATTGTCTGTATTCACACTAACGGCATAGCTAGCACCTAAATAGTTAACTGTAGAAATAGCAGAAAATGTACGTAAGAAAGTACAAGGTCATAATACAAGGCCATAAAAATAATGAGACGGTGAGAAAATGTAGGGGAGGACAGGATGGGAGATAACAGGTATTAACCAACATACTGCAACAAGCACAGCTGGAGAAAGTCGGTTGAAATTGGGGCAAGCCTATATTTGGGCAGGTCCAGATATCCGTGGATGAGGTATAAATGTTTTGTCTATATAGTATGTATTGAAACCAGAACTACTGACCACTTGGCTTGAAGTGAAACCAACAGACATTGCAGTTCTCCACTCATAATTGAGAATGCCTGAAAGGAAGTATATATAAGGGATCTGTCTGAACATTCAGAATGAATGCTGACAGCAAGTGATATCATCTGGTCCGAAGCCACCACGGCCATCTTGCTTCCTGGAATATCCTGCCCTTACTCCCCTGACAGGAAATCAGCCTCTCTTTGGTTGTCATTGCCAGCAGCTGCCTCTGGCCTTTAAAAGGCAGGCAGTTGGTACTAATCTTTGCTTGTGTAAAGTACTGGTCATGTTGTCCTGTCTGAGCTCCCCCTTGCCTTTGTTTTGCCTGCTGCCTTTCTTGACCTTGGAACTTAATCTGACTACCCATTGCCTGCCGCGACCTTGGAACCAGACCTGACGACCCTTTGCCTGCCACCTGCCTCGACCCCGGAACGTACCTGATTACCCTTACATCCCAGGCCAAGGTTGATGTATTACTCCCTACCTCTGCCCTGCGGTTCTGTATCCTGTTTGCAGTCAGCAACGTTACAGTATATGATGCAAATTGCATTCTATTGTCTCTGAATATATATTGGAACAAGAACCAATCCATGGAATTATTGACTGAGGTGGTAAACCTATCTTCATTGGTGAGCCTAGCTCATCGGGATCTGTGCATGCCCAAAAGGGGGAAGTAGACATAGAGGGAGTGAACCCCATAAGGGGCAAACTCTCCGGGCGTTCATCTAACAAGATTTGTGAGTAGTGCGCCTTTCTGAATCAGGAAGTCAATTAAATATTGGTTGGAAGTCTTATAGCCACATGAACTGATTGGTGGCCACCGAGACCGAACAAGATCAAAGAGAGGCCCTCCTGCTCCAGTGCAGTGCAGGTAGCACCCATGAGGGGATCGCACGTTGACTGAAAGGATGGGTGGCAGGGTATATATCTCAGTATACAGAGATTTTCTGATACACCTGTGCCTCCATAGAAAGATTACCTAAGTAACACCGGTTACATTGTCTTTGCTATGGATTTTATCCAGGAACAGGCTAATGAGCAACATTCCCCTAACACCCCCTGAGCATGTGGGATGTGTAGATTTGTGGAATGCTCTGTGGAAACAGATTAGGAGTGTATTTAAGCAAAGTAAAGAGGAAAGGGTAAGAGATTTTGAGCTCGTGAACAGCCTGGTCTTGATCTGTGAGCAAGGAATCATACCATCTAAATGTCAGAATAGATGGCAGAAAAAAATCTGACTCAGAGTGTTAATGTGCTATGTTATCGGTCCAAAACCAATATTTACAGATCAGGCACACGGTTATTCCACACTGTACAGAGTATACTTTGTGGGAAAAGAAGCAGGAGAAGGGATTTGCTAAGCTATAAAGGAATTGGGATGAAAATGAGGGGTAGAAGTTAATGCTTAACTAAGAACAATTAACAACTCTCATGTCTTGTAAATGTCCACAGCACCATCACCCACCGAGCCGCTACAAAAACAGTTGCCGGAAAATCTGTATTTTACCACAACAAACATGGTCAGATCATATACATGTTTGTTGAGGGAGGATAGTTAAGATTGGTAATTATAAAAAAGATTCAGAAAAGAAGGTCCTTTTGAAATTGTAAAGAAATTCAGTAATACCATTATAGTGTAGAAACTTGTTACACAGAATCCTACAAAAGTCAAAGAATATATAGATCAATGTCAATTATAAAAAGGAAAGGCAGGTAAATATGAACAGATATCACTGCCAAGAAATTGATACTGTACTTGACTTTCTCCCCAGGTGAAGGATGGATTTTGGATACTTGGAAGAGAGTCCCATTTGGACACAAAGTAACAGACAACCCATAATTTCTTTTCCCCCTGAGCGCACCAAAAATCCATGGTATCTGAGACTTTTTGTAAACAGATATCCGATGTCCAAAAGTAGCTACAGAAGAGGAAAGAGACTAAAGACAAAAAAACAGCGCACAACACTCATAGTGTAATAAATTTGATTCCAAACCAAAAAAAAAAAGGGGTGGGGGAGTAAGTATTCTGCATACATCAAATAAATCCTTTAAAAGCATATCATGCTACACAACATATGTTACCAACGCTGGAACCAGTCCAGTCATGGAACTCTCATCATCTGGTCAGACGATGGGGGTCTTCAGAAGATGTCTCCCTCTCTAAGGTAGGTGGCCCCACACCAGTGGGCACAAAGGATCCTCCTCATAGTGATGTTATCAAGAGTGTCCAAGTTTACGAGAACTGCCCCTCATAATACAGGTGATGAGTCCTCTCCGAAATCAGAAGTATAGTCAAAGCTGCTCAGAATAGTAACACTCCACTCAGCGGCGTCACTACCAGCGTGACCAGGGGGGGCAGCTCTCGTAAACTGGGACACTCTATTACATCACTCCGAGGAGGATCCTTTGTGCATACTGGCGTGGGGCCACCTACCTTAGAGAGGGAGACATCTGAAGAGTTCCCTGACCGGACTGGTTCAAGCGCTGGTAACACATGTTGTGTAACATGATATGCTTTTAAAGAATTTATTTGATGTACGCAGATTACTTACACCCCCCCCCCTTTTTTTAAATTAACTTTTTTACTAAAATGTATTACACTATGAGCGTTGTGCCCTGTTTTTGGTCTTTGTTCTCTTTTATTGTGAGGGTGGGGTGTTGTGCCACCCCTGTTTTACAGCAGCAGATGCTCTTTCACTACCTGATTGAGGTTATGAACTTATTACTGTTTATCTACACTCATTGATTTGTTTATTTATTCACACTGTCTTATTTGGGTATTTGGGATCTGATTTTTTCCGTTTAATTGTTGTTACCATTGTTCTATGTTATTTATCCCAGGATTCACATTAGTAGCACACTTTTTTCATATTTTCTTCACAGAAGAGGAAAGACCATTTCCTAAACCAGAACCAAAGATGAAGGACACGGATCCATCAGATGAACAGCGACCAGTTTCGGAAACCAAAGGTGAAGGACCAGACCAGAAGCAAGATACGCACTCTTTTATATCATGATTTATATACTTTTCTGGGAACATGTTGCAGGACACAAAGAAATTGCTAAGGACATATCAAGATCAAGATGGCGAGATCTATTAGGAAGAGCGACATAAATGGGACCCACCATAGTTACATATGTCCATTTATGTGATAATATTTATGATGTGTGCCTTGAGAGTGTACAGATCAATATAATAGATAATCCCATTCAGATACATGCAGATAGCCCAGGTACTTTAGCTATGGAAGATTTAGACTCCATACCTGGTGTGTGAATATGTTTGAATAGAATAGATATAGAAACTTATCAAGTATACCAACATATTTGGCAGAATTAGGGAGTAAAAATGTTAATTTAGAGATATACTATATGCTTCAGTAGTACAGCAAAGTATTATACACTTCCAGGTTAAGGCACAGACTGCTATATACAGGTCTATAGTGGCAAGTTTTCTCAATCTAACTCATATAATATCTAGACTAGTGAATTATACAGGAAAGAATGTAATGTGTTCAGTTACAACAAGAAATGTACACAAATGCCAAACTAATGTTCTAGTCATTATTGTCAGAAAATTGGCCATGGGATATAGCAACAGATCTTCGATAGGTAACTGTCTATGCCAAGCAACATCTCAAATGGTGGCAGGTAGCATGAATGGGATGCAATGGTAAAAATAGACAAAATAAATGAGAAAATTGCTAATTTGGAAGTTTGATTCCTATTTCAGGAAGTGATAATGCCTTAGCTAGGATAATTGACTTGGGAATAATTCAGGAAGGCCAATGGACCAAACTCGAACAAAGAGTAGTTCTGGAACACAACACTAAAGAATTGTAGCACATCAGAAAGGAATACAATGGAAAAAAACGTATCTTGCTGGTCTTCATTGTTTCAAAAAGGTCACAGAATGGATTAGGAGCGGAGCTGTTACATTTTATGTTACACACAATTGTGGTATTATTCATACTCATCTATATATATATATATATATATATATATATATAGTAAGTAGAAAGGTGTGGTGGGATGCATTCGCAGTTCATTCGCTCGGGCTCATGAGATCCACAGATCTCATCTTGAAATCCACCCATTGGCAACTAGTTCCTTTATGAACTAAAGGCGGGAATGAAGAGAGGAGGGTTTCAAGCCTGGTACTTCTGACCATATTGTCTGTATTCATTCTAAGTGCATGGCTAGCACCTACAGTAAATAGTTAAAACAAAGACAATTTTAAGGCGCCAATGTGTATTATCTACAGATAAATTGGTTGATCTCACTGTGTACAGAATAAATAAAAATGCAGACTACTTTAAATCTTTGACTTGTCTCTCTAGTGCTGTTCCGCAGCCGTGGTGGAAAGGGGTCTCTATCCCTAAACAAGAATACAATAGATAGAAAGAACCCTGGCACATGATCTTAAAACATATTATGGATTTGAGCAGTTTGGATAAACCGAGGTTCCTGAGGAAAAAAGCCAAGGAAATCTAAAATTGTAACATAAGATATTTAATAAAACACAAAAATATATTAATAAAATGAAATACAAGTAAATGAATATTATGAATTATAACAAATCTTCTAACACAATTGTGTACACCTAAACTTTGATTAAGCTTAATCAAATAACCTGAAAGCAATTAAAAATGGCTCTTGTAGACAACTAAAATCCAGAAAAAAAAGCTCTGTGTGCTGAGTGCACGCGCATAGTAAGTGAAACTTCTTTGTCTTTTGTCACAGAAATTGTATTTGTAAGAATGATATATTTAATAAAAAATACAATTTCAGTGCCAAAACGCAAGGAAGTTTGACTTAGAACACGTGTTTTAGCTATTTGCACTTCTATATTTATAGTAACTGGGAATTCCGTGTGTGTATGTGCACGCGCGTGCGTGTTAGTCAGTCAGTGTGTGTGTCAGTCAGTCAGTGTGTGCGTCAGTCAGTGTGTCAGTCAGTCAGTGTGTGTGTCAGTCAGTGTGTGGTGTGTCAGTGTGTGGTGTGTCAGTGTGTGGTGTGTCAGTGTGTGGTGTGTCAGTGTGTGGTGTGTGTGTGTGTGTGTGTGTGTGTGTGTGTGTGTGTGTGTGTGTGTGTGTGTGTGTGTGTGTTGTGTGTGTGTGTGTATTTAGTTGTTTATGGGTTTGTGCGTGTGTGTGTGTGCGCTTCGTTTGTGTGTTGTGTCGTGTCCATTTTTTGTGTGTGTGTGTGTGTGTGTGTGTGTGTGTGTGTATGCGTCAGTCCAGTCAGTGTGTGTGTGAGTCAGTCCAGTCAGTCAGTGTGTGTATCGTCAGTGTGCGTCTGTCAGTGTGCGTCTGTCAGTGTGTGTGTGTGTGTGTGTGTGTGTGTGTGTTGTGTGTGTTGTGTGTGTGTGTGTGTGTGTGTGTGTGTGTATGTCAGTGTGTGTGTGTGGGTCGTGTGTGTGTCAGTTGTGTGATGTGTGTCAGTGTGTGTGTGTGTCGTGTGTGTTGTGGTTGTCAGTGTTGTGTGTGTGGGTGTGTGTGTTGGGTTTTGTGTGTGTGTGTGTTTTGTTTGTGGTGTGTAGTGTGTGTGTGTTGTTGTGTGTGTGTTGGTCGTGTGTGGTGTGTGTGTGTGGTGTGTGTGTTGGGTCGTGTGTGTGTGATGTCGTGTGTGTGTGTGTCGTGTGTGGTGTGTGTGGGGGTTGAGTCACGTGTGTGTAGCATCAGTGTTGTTTCAGTCAGGTGTGGTGTGTGTGTTTGTGGTGTACGTGTGTGTGAGTCAGTCAGTCAGTCAGTCAGTCATTCAGTGTCAGTCAGTCAGTCATGTGTGTGTGGTGTGTGTGTGTGTGTGTGTGTGGTGTGTGTGTGTGTGTCAGTCAGTGTGTGTGTGTGTGTCAGTCAGGTGTGTGTATCAGGCATGTGTGTATGTAGTGTGGTCAGTCGTGTGTGTAGTATGTGTTGTTCAGGTCAGTGTGTGTGTAGTGTGTGTTGTTGTCAGTCATGTGTGTGTGTCTCGTCAGTGTGTGTGTGGTCAGTGTGTGTGTGTGTCGTGTGGTGTTCTGTGTGTGTGTGTCGTCAGCAGTGTTCAGTTTGATGTGTGTGTCATGTGTGTGTGGTGTTGTGTGTGTGTGTGTGCGTGTGTGTGGTATAGTGTGTGTGTGGTCAGTCGATTGTGGTTGTTTTGTGTGTGTGTGTGTGTGTGTGTGTGTGTGTGTGTGTGTGTGTGATGTGCGTGTGTTGTGTGTGTGTGTTAGTCGTGGTGATGTGTGTGTGTGTGTGTGTGTGTTTGTGTGTCCGTGTGTATCAGTGTGTCCGTCCTGTGTGTGTGTGTAGCAGGAGGTGTGTGGGGTGTGTGTCAGTCGTGTGGGTGTGTGCAGTTCAGTGGTTGCGTGGTGGGGCAGTCGTGTGTGTGTGGTTCAGTCAGTGTGTGTGGGGTCAGTCAGTGTGTGTGTGTGTGTGTGGTGTGTGTTGTGTGTGTGTGTGTTGTGAGCAGTGCAGTGGTGTGTTGTGTGTGTGTGTGTGTGCGTGTGTTGGTGTGTCAGTCAGTGTGTGTGTCGTGTGTGTGTGTCGTCATTTGGGTGTGGGTCAGTGTGGTGTTATGTGTGTCACTGTCAGTGGTTATTTTCCGTCAGGCTGTTGTGTATGTGTTCATGACACGGTTCACACACGTGTGAGTGTGTCCTCATGTTGTTGTTGTTATGCATGTGTGTGTGTGTGTGTGTGTGTATGTGTGTGGGTGGTGTGTGTGTGTGTGTCAGAGTGTTGTGCGTCGTGTGTTGTGTGTGGTTGGTCGTTGTTCAGTCAGTGTGTTGGTGTGTCAGTGTTGTATGTGTGTGTATCAGTGTGGTATGTGTGTCGCGTGTGTGTTGTGTGGTCAGTCAGTGTGGTGTGTCAGTCAGTGTGTGTAGGTGTGGTGTGGTTTGCATTAACAGTGTGTGTCTGTGTGGCGCATGCCTCATCGGGTCTGCTGTGTTCCGTGTTCTCTCAGTCTCTGCGGGTGTGCTGTGTGATTCAGTCAGGGGTGATGTCTACGAATATCGTGTTTGTTGTTGTGTGTGTGTTCAGTGAGACAGTGGTGGTGTGTCCAGGTGACGTTCAGTCAGTGTGTGTGTGTCCCAGTCGTGTGCTGAGTGTGTGTGTGTGTCCCCATGTCGCAGGCTGCAGATCAATGACAGGTGTCTGTGCTCCCGAGCAGATCTCAGCGAATAGCAGCGAGGCGGGCAGGCTCTGCTGCTGGGTGAGGTGCACAGAGCACTGTGTGTCAGTGTGAGTTACAGAACAGGGGCACAGACCCCATAGACCAACACCGACCCCAGCACAGCCTCTCAGCTCCGACACCATGCGGGGGGCTCCCGCTGCAGCTCACCTGTACCACGGCCTCTGCTGGCTGCTCGGCCCAGCACTCACTGTCCTGCTCTCCATGTCAGGTACTGTCTGGTCTTCTACCTCTGTACCAACCCCCCTCCCTATCACCCTGCACCTCTCTCTCTCCTCACTCCCCCTGTATCACTCCATCAGCCTTCTTTACCTACCACTCTATCCCTGCTCCTCTCCTACACCGCGTGACTCCTCCCACCCCCCACCACCAAAGCGCCCGGTCCTCCAGTCACCGGTGTGGAAACAAGCTCCTCCCACGTGCGGCATTCCCAGCTCCCAATGATTAGTACCAGCATCTCCTTGGGCTGCGGTCTGGCACCTGTATCTCCTCGGGCTGCGGTCTGGCACCTGTATCTCCTCGGGCTGCCGTCCGGCACCGGGTCTCCGAGCCGTGGCGTCCGGTGTAGGAGTGGCGGCGGCGATTAAATTTGGGGGAACGGCGCTGCTGCCAGCCGCTTCTGCGCATGTCCATAAGTCCGACGTATGGGGAGAATGGCGGCCGTTAGGAGCGGCGCCAGCGGCTATTGCCGCCGACTACCGCATATGTGATCGGCCATGTGGGGGGAGACGTGTGGGGGGAGGGGGAGCCATGACGTCACTTCCGTTTCACATCTCGTCCCCCATCTCTCCCGTTTTGCCCCATCAGAATAGGTGCCACTAAAGAAGTTTCACTTCAAAAACTCCAATAGAGTACTGTGAGATAGCAGTATGTTTATATGGAGAGATACCTCTCAAAATGTATTGGTTATCAGTACCAGTATATTCCAATGGGATCCTTGTTGTTTAGATTTTCATATACTTGGCACTATGGCCTGATAGACAAACAGTCTAAAATTGACAAGAAGATTAATATTGCTCCAATTTTAAATGCTATAATTACTCTGTTTTGAAGGAGTATTTGTACCCTGGATAACATTATCCTCACACACACACACAATCAAAAAGTGATTATTTTTGGATGAAATTTCTTTTTCACCCAATTTTGTACATATAGCTATAATATTTCCCTTATGCACCTGGGTAACCATGACTGTGAATATTGGGAGCGGCAGGAATACCATTGTATGCTAAGAGTCTGTTGTGCTCTGGACATACACTATAATATGTGTCATCGGGGTTCACTGTTCTCCATGCATCAACTAAATCTAGGTGCTTTTTTAGATATGCTATCCTACTGGGTGTCATGGGAGAGGGGGTTTGGCCCGGTATTAAAGGGGTTACACCCCATTGGGCCACCCCCTGCTCTCACTTGGGAAGCAAGGGGTTAACTGGACTGCGGTCCAGTAATGTGTTTTTTACCCTGCTTCGGTACTCAAATGTATATTCCCCTGTAAATGTGTATTGTTCCCATTCCAGTGTTTGCACCAACACATACACTGGGATTGATGCGGGAGGGAAAGGGTTAATGTTAGTTCAGTGTTTATAGCCCTTTGTTCCCTTTTCCCGCCTTTTCAGGCTCCATTTTGCAGCTCTCCATAAGCCGCCATTGCAGCCCAGTGCAACCTTATGGAGATTCCGGCGATTTGGGCCTGTTTCGGTAGAAGACCTGCAGGTGGCGCCCGAGAGGAGGAGCGGCGGTTTCCCATTGTAAGTCAATGGAGCCATCCATTTCAATGGGGATTCCTCGACGCCGACCTCCAGGAACGGGTTGGCAGCCATCCAAACCGCAGACCGCAAGAGCGGAAACATTTTCTTAAAGAGAGCTTTGATCACACTGAGTTCAAGTTCAACTACAATTGGCGTGGGAAACTTAGGTTCTAGGGCACCCAGAAATAAAGTTCTTTTTGCCCCTAGGAACCTCCACACACGACCACCATCGGGTCCGAGAATAAGGGACCCCCGTAAAGGGTCGCGGCCGCCACGAGGGTCGTGCCATTGACTCTAATGGCGGAGCGGAGGTCCCATTGAATCCCATGGCGACGCTTGCCCATGCATTTCTTATGGCGGTGCCGGTCATTGATTCCAATGGGGAAAAAGCCGCGTGGCGTTAAAACGGCTAAGTCCAAAAGTGTAAAATGTGTAAGCCCATACCTCCGGTTCTGTGAGGACCAGAGGGCTGGGATTTGGGTCGCATGTAGTCACTGTTCCGGCATGACTGCAGGGCCATTTCCAGCCCTCTCCGAACAACCAGACGGAGTATGGGCAACGGTGAAAAATTGTTGTTTCCTATAGACTTCAATGACGGAGTTGCTCCATTGAAAGACTATAGCGGCGGAGCCAATAGACTTCAATGGCGGAGTTGCTCCATTGAAAGACTATAGCGGCGGAGCCCGTTGATTTCAATGGGAAAGAGTGAAAAGCAGAGATTTCTTTCAGCTATGGCGGAGAATCCTGCATCGAAGTTAATGGGGGATTTTAACTTGTTTTTTGTATCTCCGGTTCTGGGGGTCGTGGGGGGCTGAAACTTGGCCACTATGGCAAAGGTCCTCTGGCATGAGGACCTGGCAAATTTCAGTCCACTCAGACCCACAGAACGGACTATTTTAATATGTGAAGGTAGTATGAATTGTATTTTGGGTCTGGTATAAAAACTCAGAGCCCATATGTTATGTTAATGGTCAGGGAGGGAGACAAATGGTCTACAATAAAACCTCTGATCAAAGACTCCCCCACCCTGCTTGTTTATGCGAGCACAACAGAAAAGCAGGATGTGGGTACTTGAGGATAAGTGTTATAAGTCACACCTTGGACAAAGGCTTTCCTATCCAAGCTAGACATTCAGGCGCCAGGCTTGTGGGCGGGGGGCTAGGGAAATAAGCCCCTGATTAGAATAATACCCACCCAGTGGGCAGGTATTACGGTGCCCCTCAGGTGAGGTGGCAAGGAGAGATTGGGTGCAGGTAATTGTTCTCCAATGGCCTGCACTCAATGATAAGGTATAGGAGTGGAATTACATATAAACCAGTGTCAGTCCTATGCTGTGTTCGTTGTTCGTGTTTTCGTGACTTCAAGTTTACCAACTATTTGATGCCTGATGAATTCCTAATCCTGTTTCCTGATTACTTCATCATCCCCATTCCTGAGTAAGTGTCTATATTTTGCCTGTTATTTGTATATCTTGTGTTCACCTTCTTTAAGGAATAAACTATATTTATTATATCTAAGTCGTGTTCAATTCAACCCAGATATTTTGGTGTGTATTATTATAACCTATCACTAGCTACCGTGACACTGGGTATTTTTTTCTTCTTCTTTTTTTCATGTTTTTGGTTACTTTTATCCAAGATCTCCACCCAATACCACTGTACCTTCTTAGTATTTGCTCAGTTTCTGTATTGGATTTTAGGAAAAAACCCTTTGAGTAGTTGTTTGGCACATAAATATTACAGAGAATCTTTCTTTGTCAACCTTTACATCCCATATAACAAATCTCCCTTGTGAGTCTGAAAATAAGTCAAATTCCTCTATTTGTAACCCTTTCTTGACCAGTATAGCAACCCCTCTATATTTACTATTAACCGAGGCAAACTTATTCACTCACCCATTTGCACTTTAGTTTCTCGTGTTCTTTATCTATTAAGTGTGTTTCTTGCATAAACTCTATTTCTGCTTTTATTTTCCCCACATAACTCTGCATCTTCTTTATTTTACTAGGCGCACTAGTTCCTCCTACAGTATATGCCAAGATACTATTCTTATTGACTCCATTACCTATTCTGCATTACTTTTGTATGTTATATACTTCATTTTTTATTTTCCACTCAATGTTTTCCCTGTGCCTTTTTCCTTTCACCTCATTAGGACATAATTTTCATCTTTGCAAACTGTACATTTCTTTATATTTTTCCATATCTTTGCTGAATTTAGTAACAACATAAACACATACTGTCCTTCCTTCCTTATCCGTTAAGTCAAGTACCACTCTCGGCCAATCTATGGGTCAGTGTTCTCCATGTCTTCCGGTCTCTCACGGCTTCTTTCAATTCTGCTATGTTCAGTCCAGTATCTTTCTTGATGGTATCTAGCTAGCGAGTTCTTGGGCGGCCTCTTCCTCTTTTGCCACCGATCATTCCAAGCATGACGTCCTTCTCAAGCGACTTGCTTCAGATGATGTGACCAAAGTTGGAGAGCTTTTGCTTTGTGATCTTTGCCTCCAGTGAGATTTTCGGTTTGATCCGTTCCAGAACTCCTTGGTTCGTTATTCTGGCTGAAGTCTCCAGCACCACAGTTCAAATGCATCGATCTTTCGCCTGTCTGCCTTTCTCAGAGTCCAGGTTTCACAGCCATATGTTGCTATTGGGAAAACGATCGCACTGACCAATCTGCATGTGGTTGCCAGGCTGATGTCTTTACTCTTCCAGGTGTTGCTCATACTGACCTTCGCATTTCTTCCAAGTGCCAACCGTCTCTTGATCTCAGGGGTGCAGTTGCCATCGCAATCAATTTTGGAGCCAAGAAAGATGAAATGTTTAACCACTTCAATTTCTTCATTGTTGAGCTTGATATTAACGTTTGGATTTTTTGCTGTTGTCATGATCTTTGTCTTAATGTTCAGGCGCAGTCCAACTTTCTCACTTTCTTCTTTGACTTTCATGATCAGATGTTCGAGATCCTTCTTGTTTTGAGCCAGCAGGGTAGTATCGTTGGTGTATCGGAGGTTGTTGATGTTTCTGCCGCCTATTTTCACGCCAATCTTGGACTCATCCAGGCCTGCTCGCCGCATGACAGCTTCTGTGTACATGCTGAAAGTATACTGTACAAGTATGCATACATTAAACCTTAACTTTGCATCTACTTTCTTAACTTCCGCTTCTAATAGTCTTATTCTTCCCTAACTTTAACTCCATTAACTGGTTTAGCGAACTCATTCACCCTCTCCTCTTTACCTCTGCTTCTTGATCCCTTTTAACAATTTCTATAGCATTTAGTAAGCCTAATTGTTGCATATAATTTGTTTTTAGCTTGCATTTCCTCCCCTCTAAGATTTTTTTCCCTTATCTTTTGCAATATATAAATTTACCTTCTATTCCTATAACATTATATTATATCATCTAACCGCGTATAGCTTACAATAACAACAATACTTAAGTGTTCCTCTCTTCCACTCTTTCCTCTTTTGTGGAGGTTTTTCCCCATAAACTATATTTTCTGTTTATCTTTATTTTCACTAACATAAAGAAAACAAAGATTCCCAGGACCACTGCTCATCCTTCTGGAACTGCGTCTGTTTCTTGCCTGCTGGATATTGCGGGCGTCGCCGCCTGGCTTTCTTGTATGTAATCCTTCTGCAAAGGACATCTCGGCCTCTCTGGGAGAAGTGAATTCATTTTGTCCCGTCTCTGTGAAGATTTGTAGCTTTGCTCAGTAGACTAGGGAGAACTTTTCCCCTCTTTTAATTACAGTAAATCCGTGCGGACTTGGAGTACTCCTTGCTGTAGCCACCTCTGCTGAAAAGTCCTGGAATAGAAGTAAATTCACGTCTTTACATTTTAGTTGTGTGGGTTTCTTGTATGCTCTCCATATTTGTATTTTATCCGGGAAAGTCAGTAGCTTTAGAATCACTACTCTGGACTTTGCTTACTTCTGACCACGTGGTGGGTCTAATATGTGGCTCCTCTCAATCATCAGCGGTGGTTTCACTTCTTCTACCCCTAGCTGTCATGCTAAATCTTTTGCTAGAAAATCCTGAAGTCGTGAGCTTTTTACTTCCTCAGGTAGTACCAAAATTCTTAGGTTATTTCTGTTGTGTTTTCCAAACTGTCCAGCTTTGATATAGTAATCTGTTGTTTTTTTGTTAATGCAGTTACTTCTTCAATTGCTCTACCTCCATCTCTGAATAATCTAATCTGTGTTTGTTTTTCTGAATGGTAGTATGCAACTGTGAGATATGCTCTTTCATATCCGACATGGATGCTTTTACTTGCTGTGATTGGAATTCAAAGAGGGGTTCCAGCGATTCTTTTACTGCTTTTATCACGTCTGCGTAGGGGGCTATGACTCTTACTTGTTTGTCGATTGTTGAGATTATATCCGCCATGCTTGCCTCTCCCTTTCTTTTGTCAGCTTTGACTGCTCGTGTGTTTTTGTACAGCAGATTTTGCACAGAGAAGGATAGGAATTTTTACCACTCAAATGGTAATGTTAGGTCCGACAACTTTTCTCACCAATTGATGTTTATATTTGCCAATTTGGGGATTTTCTGATCGGTGAAGTTCAGACCAGCTCAGGAGCTCACATGAGGTGCGACCTACTTCTGCAGCACCATACCAGAAGTCCCACCTTGTTGTTTTTAAGAAGAAAAAGCAACTTCCAAAGTTTGCAAATCGCTGATTGCCTCCTTAATTCTCATATTCCCATTGGGTTTGTCTAAGGTTTCTTTAACTGCTGCTGTTGTTTGAAGATAACACTTATGCTGAAATAACAGGATATTAGCCCTGTGCTAATGAGCTAAATTACAGTTATTATTTTTTAATATTACCTTAGTATAGAAGACGCAAATTCAGGGGAAATAATGCCCCGTCCTGTTTCAGGCAAGTCATGTTACTGTATTTGCCGTGATTTAACACAGCAGTGCATCTAGGCCATAGGCAGGGGTCTCCAAACCTGTCCCCAAGAGCCGCACACAGGCCAGCTTTTATGGATATCCCTGTTTCAGTCAAGCACTGAGCCACTAATTGAGCCACCTGTGCTGAAACAGGGATATCCATAAAAGCGGCCTGTGTGCGGCTCTTGAGGACAGGTTTGGAGACTCCTGCCATAGAGTGTTATTCACTAAATGGTAATGGCCATCAGCAACCATCAATATCCATTCTCATGTGAATGTCAGGTCATTATTGTTAGCAGCCGCAGAAGAGCAGGGACCACATTTTAAATGGTTTCCTTTTTCCAAGTGTGTTCCATCGTATTTCTAGCAGGGAGATATAAATAAGTTGTAGGAAATAAATGTATATTCTTTTTTTTTTTTTAACATTATAGAATCATTATGATTGGGATATTTAACACACTCTATACTATAAATGCTTTACACACATTACAGGCCTTGGTCCTGTCCAGGGATTGAATCCTGCTCGTTACCAAGTCTGTATCCGTCGTTTCACTTTACGACGGATGGCATATCCGACGCTTTACAATGCAACCCTATGAGCCGTTTTCCGATGCCTGAATGCCTTATCCGAACATACCACCACTGATTAACATAGGACTCGTTTTACAACGGTTTCACTATCCAACACTTTTTCCAGAACGGATTCCGTTGGATAACCGAGGACTGCCTGTATCCTTACTCAATAAGCAAAAGTTCATCACTGTGCACTGTGTTACTGTTCATTCGATTCCATCCACAAATACTTTTTTTTTTAGAAACTAATAAGAAGACCAGATGTTATTTATTTATAAGATGAGGACTGACTCACACACATGATTTGTAAAACGAATGCTACCAATTGAAACAAAACTCATGTGGGAATAATTCTGGAAAAAAACCTCACCAGCCAAAATAATATTTCCAGCTTGGAATCACGGAATACACCAAAGCATATACTGTAGGCATATATTCTTACTTCTTCGGTTCCCTCCCTAACATGCAAGAGTTCTCCCTCCCCAATTATGCAGGGTTATATGAGGAATTGAGTGTTACAAGCCCTTTCCAGAACGAATGTCCATGTGGCATAAATTCAGCTGTCACTGGGGTGAATACAAAATCAAAATCTATACATAAGCACAACATACAATATGGTTTTAATATAGGATTTCAGTATGGTTTCAATATTAGATTTTAAAGCACCTGAAGCAATGACAAAGTGGGCTTGTCAGTGGAAATGTATACCAGAGGAAGGACCTTGATTTACTTCAAGTGCGTGTTGGGGAAGGCATTTTCTTTTGCAGTGGATCAGTAGACTCAGAAAGAAGACACTACTTGACACTTTGGATTTGTGCTTTTTGGTCCAAAATGCTTGAATCCATGCAATGGTTAAATCAGTAGGAAAAGCTATGTCTAATATGAATAAAGCTATGTGATGTAGAAAAATTGCATATATTGGTGAATTGACTTTTAATATAAGACCAAACTGAGCTGATGATCGTGACATGTCTAAAAGGTACAAATACATGTAATAAATGCTGCACACCTAAAAAGTATAATAAAAGATGATACAATTGCCGGTGCTCCTGTGTTTGAACGATAGCCTGTAATCAATCCAATGCAAGTAGAAGTTGAAGGAACACAGGGCACAAACGGATTTGGAATAACTAATTCATTTATTGAGCCAAACACAACATTTTGACCTTATTGGTCTATATCAAGTGACATAGTGCCAATAAGGTCCAAACGTTGTGTTTGGCTCAATAAATGAGTTAGTTATGTCTAAGAGGTAAACATTAAAAGTGTGATGCTTTAAAGAAAAATAAGACAAGGATGTGTATTGAAAATCATTGTTGAAAGTTTATTCAGAACATTTTCGCAAACATTATAACCTAAAATGTTAAGTGTATTACTTCCCCTTTCTGTGCCGTATCACTTCCTTATCTCTTCCCCTGGCCTTCTGGTCCTGACACAAAGGAGCGTGAGTATAACGGCATCTCTGGAATGGAACATACAACAGACAATCGCCCTTCTCCCTCCTTGCTGTAAATGAAAAAAGAAAAACACTTTAAAAATGATTTAAACTGGTTTGAATTATTGAAAAAAAAATCAGAAAAATGTAACATACTAAATATATCAATGTCATTAGTTTAACTTGGGTCCTTGCCGAGTTGGTATTTCTATTGAAAACCTACCTACAGATGTAGCAAGACTTACTGGCCCCAGTGCCATGGCCGAGAAACCAAACAGCTGCGGTTGGGGGCAGTGTTTGCTGCGATCGTGCTGCGGGGGGACAGGGGACAGGTCCACGCTTACTTATCAGACCACCAGAGCGTTAATCCGTTCAGGCCACGATCGCCGCTGAACTGCGAGCGGCTTTGGCAAGATGGACAATAAGTCTTGCTTCATCTGTACTGTATGTGGAGCGATGGGAGACTGGTAGTGTCTCAAATGACACACGTGCGTTTCAACCAGGTTCCATTGAAACACACACGTACCACACAATCTAATTCATACACTACAGTACTGTACTTATTAATAATTTATATAGACTATTGTCTCTTTACAGGTGAAAATGTCCAAGAGCCAGCCAGCCCAAAGAAGATGCCGATTGAAGAAGATAGTACATTTGGAAGAGCGAAGAAATTAGTGTAACCCTTGTTCCTCACCCCCCCCCCAGACTCATCTGTGGTGTCTAGGGTGCGTGAGGGCAGATTACATGCGTATTGGTGGTGCATACCTGCGTGGAACAGGAGGGCCTGAGCTTCCCGCGTTGTTATTGGGGAGACAGGACCAGGCTTCTGGGGTGGTAGCCTCCATGCTTTCTCAGTGGTGCAGCGCCTCCATCTTCTATACTCCCAGGGATATGGGATAGGACCTGTATAGAAGAACCTCCCTGGTTCAGGGTTGAATGCTCCAGTACTCACACAACAGTCTTTGTATAAAAGTATTGTCTCTTTATTGGTCAGATCAGCGACTCCAAATGTAGTGGCGACCAGCAGCCACAACAACAACAGCAAAGTCCCGTTATTCACTCTCCTCCTCTCCAAGTCTCTCCTCCGACAGGATGGTCTGGGCCGGGGCGTCAATACCCCGCAGCCCACCTCAGAGGTTAGCCTCTGGGTGGGGAATGGATTCTCCCCATCACCCCAGCAGCGGGGTGAGGGGCATTGGATCACCGGGTCTATGATACTATCAGCTCTACTCAAAGTGGCTGAGTCTCTCCACTCCTCTCTTTGCTCCTGCACGACGGCACAGGTGAGACTGCACTGTCTCCTCCAACTCCTCGGACAGAACAGGACCAACAGCCCAGGACTAACAGACACGTCACTTACAGGAACGGCTGCTAAATATAGAGTCAGCCCCGCCCCTAATGATGTCAGCAGAGCCTCCCCTCTGTCTCGTGCCTGCAGCAGAGTCAGGGGCCTGCATCTACCACTCAGGGCAGGGCTAGGAAGGGGGAAAACCCATGATAACTACTGGTGCCAGCCCTTAATAGGACTTACCACAGTAGGAGGAAGATAGGTATAGCCTGTGCTGTTTACAGGGGCTACATTAGTATTATTGTATTTTTCATAAAGTCATTACTGTAACCTAATAAAAAATATTTCATATTTTAAAATACTTTTTAGTCATCTGAAGGTTTTAGGGGAATAAGTGGTTGGTTACATTTAAATACCATTACAGATCATATTGTAACAAATGAATGGGAAGAAGGGACGGATTACATTGTATTTAGATTTTGAAGACACACTAGCGCCTACTACTTGTTTCTGCAGAGTATTGCAACCAACGCTAAAACTCAATTATCCCGGGTCGCGACGCATTTGCGGGTTAGCTGCGAGCAGCCAAAAAATGATCGGGGCACAAACTCTACCCTTGAGACAAATGCGCCAGTAAATGCCGCAGTATCTGTACATGTGAACACCGAATTACTTTAAAATAATAAGTGACCATTCCATGGTTTGTATACAGTGCTGTCAATGTACAATCTGTTGATTAATCCTTTCACTGCCGAGATGGCTTCTCTGGCAGTGAAATGGCTAACAGGATTAATATCAACTCTGAGAGCTTACAAATATTAATTTCTTTGTTTTGAGACATTAAGGTAAAGCTATTTTGGAAGACTGTAAAAAAAAAGTATTCTGTAATTTAAAAGAAGAAGAAATGGTTATGCTTAAAGCCCTGAACTGCAGCGACTGTACTGTACATTAGTTCATTTGTTGTACATTACTAGATGATGGGGGCTGGTGAAATAGGGTATGGTAATAGCCCCTGCTTCAGCCTCCATTTCTAGCAGAGATTTGTAGAACAGTTTGACCTTGTTCCTTGGTACTGGAGGGGAAGTGCTGCACTTTACATGCTGAATGAACCCCAACATATATCAACGTGCTGCTCACAACACATTTAGAAGAATGCAAATCGCTCTTCGTTGGCTGTGTAAAAACCCCTGGTTCAGGGGTTTTATGCACAGGTCTTGCGATGCAAAAGCAATAATTAGGAACAGAGATCGGAGGGTATTTAAAAATCACTGATGATAAAATTCATTTCCTGACAGTGGGCAAATAAATAACTCGCAGGTGACCTGGAAAATTATGCCAGGAAAACAGGGCATAGGAGTAATGAGAACCGACATCCTGCACAGGCTTACCTCTTGCACACACAGGTCTAATGCAAATTGATAGCAGTTGTTTCCAATGTACACAGTGCTCAAGCACCACCAAATCACCACAAATAGGTTAATAGTTATTTTAGTCTACCAAATCTTTCTGTGATTGTAGTATGCTGAACTGACTGACCAGTGGATCACTTAGACTTTGGCACAACAAGTGGCTATAATTGGTGGATTGAAAACATACAGAACAAAAACTATGGGAGTTTTTGACTGTCAGAGATATGATAATTCTAAACAGTAAAAAAAACACACACACACAGCTACAAGATCTGGCACCTCTTATTTAGGGTTTAAGAAGAAACTCCATACAGTTATAATTAGATTATTAGGAGTGGGGCTGGTATGCTAAATAAAAGTGAATTGTTTGTTTTCAAACACATTTCTTTATTTAAAGCTGAATTATTTATTGCAATTTAGATACAAGTATATATATATATATATATATATATATATATATATATATAGTTTGATGATGGCAGGAAATTATATTCACACCAGGGAAGTAAATCTCCTACTGTGAACAATGGGATAAATAACAAGACATGACTGGGCTCTTCTTTTTGTGCATTTTCCCCCCATTTCCTTATTTGGTTATTTGGCCATTTGGCAAAATTATAATGCATGCTTTGATTTTAGTTTTTTAAATAGTAACAGAAACTGCTTTAGACTGAAGAACAATTATTTCTAAACATAACAGAGAAGACCGTAAGCTCAATAATGATTCAGTGGCAGCTGCTCACATACCTCTCGGCATGTCAATGATATCATAATGTACTTGTAAATTAGGAAGTTAGAGCAGTTAACCCTTTGAGTGTCAGAGGGGCCACACCGACACATCGTGATCACGTGAGCCCGGAGTTATAGAAGAGGCGTCCTCTTCCGGGCAGATTCCGATCAGCGCTCCACATGACGTGGTAGTTGCATCATGGGTCACCGAAGGAGATCAACTGTAAAACATGTGCAGGTAACTTTTACTTTCCTTAATAATAGAAGATGTGATTACCTGATCCTGATCCCAGGTAGACTCACCTATGCCTGGTTTCATAAATTCCCCACCAATGGATGTTACCTGTTCCTAGGAAATGAAACTAAATTGAAACGGAATAAATGGCCTAAAGTCAACCCAAGTGACGCCTAAAAAATCTTTTTCTTTTGTGTGCAGAGCATGCGCATTTTAAGTGAAACTTCTTTGTCTTTTGTCACATAAATTGTATTAATGATGGGGATGTTTTTATTTAAAATTCAAACACAATTTCAGTGAGAAAACACAAAGACGTTTGACTTAACGCGCGTACTCGGCACCCCGCCCCCCCGTTTTAGCTATTTGCATGTCTATATTTATACTAACTGAATTCCTCGTGACTGTGTGTGTGTGATACTGTGTGTGACATAGTGTGTGTTATGTGTTATCATATGCCCCACACTAATTCCCCTTCCAACCCCTGGATATCCCAGCCTGTAATATCTTCTGCTGCCTATGTGAGTGGTATATGGTCAGGGGGGTGGGAGGGAGATTGGGAGGTCACTTTGCAGTGGGGATGGCCTCCTGGACAGCAGCCCCCGCAGGATCGCTCAGAACTCGCTGCTCATCAGGCAGTACAGGACAGGGTTGAGGCAGCGGTTAGTGTTCGCCAGGCACACAGTAACCGGGAACACACACGCCTGGGGGAACACACACGTCTGGGCGGTGTAGAAAGCCCCGGTGAAGGACAGCCAATCCACTGCTCATTTGCGCCGAGCCCGGCCGCCATAGCGCATCGCTGGCTCCAACCTCTGAGGTCTGAGCATGTGCGAGTACGCGCGCACAGTGCGGGCTGCAAGTGAGGGAAGCACTGAGGTCTGCGCATGCGCGGCTCGAGCGCAGTAGTAGCGTGACGTCACTTCCGTCATGGAATTTTGTTAATACACAAGGGATTTTTTCTATCAAAACCCTGTAGGTGCCAGCAAAGAAGTTTCACTTCAATAATAATCTGTCAAGTTAATTTTCCTTTGTTCTGATTTGCCTTTGCAATTTCAATGGAAAACTGATCACAAACTGGCATGTATTTAGAGAACCATACTATACTGTACAATGATACCTGTGAAGCTTTCTCCAGAACTTGTTTGTAGGACAGCAGCAAGTTTTAGTATTATGACAACACGATCCGCAAATTCATATTTGCACCTACAGGTTCGTTCTCTGCTGCGCAAAGACATCAGCACGATGGACAGAGGACTAGATACTACCTGCAGCTGAGCTTCCTGTGAAGAGGGCTGTGGGACCATTCTTTATCAGAGACCTGCAGGAAATACAACTGCTCAAACGATACAAATATTTGTAACTGAAATAAAGATTTATTGTTAAGCTTTAGGAAACAATAACTCTGCACTAATGTGTGTTTTAAATTGAGTGCCACAACATGCCCAAATAAGGCAATTTAAAGGGAGATTTCAAGCCTTAAAAAATGTGTTATTTGGTTTTCATCAGCACTCTGTGGGAGACTTTGGCTGTATCAATTAAAAACGCATATTGTAATCCCTTGGAGCCTTCCCTTATCCAAATAAAAGTGCCTATTTAAAGCAGACTTGGAAGCGCCACTGAATTATGTGTTAAAGCAGCAGTAACCCCACTACCAAGCACCTCTGAAACCTTTCATCCTGCAAGCATCCTCCTTTCTCTTTAACCAAATACTAATATGGGGAACCATGTTGCAATCGACACACGCCCTAATTTAACATGATTGACAAATTGTGGTACTATTTGCCTTAAAGATTATATACAAAAGTGATGTAAGCAAAGGGACTTAAAAATGGCCGCTGGACTTTTCTAAAACTTGTAACTAATGACTGCAACTTTGGAATCACTGTTGCATTTTTTCCTCAGTTTAAACTCCTAATTAGCCTATACCAAAAACCTAATATGTATAGTATATTACATGATTATTGGTATTAGGTTAGTTTGTGCCTAAATTTGCAAAGATCCTCAAAATGTTTAAAATTTAAAAATCATGCAGTGCTACCAGATTGAGTTTTTTCACTTTATGACAATTACACCATGCATGGTTGATAAATGCATACATTAAAAGGTAGAATTCCAGCTTACTCTATGCAAGCATATTTTACATATTGTGGTGCAGAGTTCTAACTGCTCTATTGGTCCTCAATAAGTATAGACTTGTAGCAAGGCAGGATACATTTTAATGGGCCAACATGATATTTCACCAGGTTTAGTTATACAAAAGCATTCAGTACATCCCAAATCGCATTCTTGGGTGCACAGTACCTTTTTACAAACGGCAACTTTATAAGTTGGTTTATTTAGTGTCCATCACAATATCTGATACCATCGAAGAACATCCCCAAGATGTTCGATTCATTGTGCGCAGCCTTTAGAAACATTTTCAGAGAAACTAAAACTAGTGAAAATTGCACAATATTCAACTTGTCTGAGGAAGCCAATAAAATTATTACTTTTCTTACAAATTAAAGTTTGCTTTATGGCAGGGTTACCGAACCTGACGAAGTATCTCGAGATACGAAATGCGTCGTTCGGGGAACGTGTACTTTTTTTGTGTTGCCTGCCGGCCACCGTAGCAGCTCTGCCCGAATTATCCTCCAGCTCTGCATACCGGACGCGGGAAGCAGAGGAGCATCAGAGAGCAGCAGATGCAGCCTGGAGCCGACAGGTGAATCATCGTCATTTCTTTTATGTAAGTTCTCTGTAACATTACTTTATGTATTAAATGGCATTATTTTAATCATCATCTGGACATTCTCCTATCCAAACGGGCATTTGTTCCATCACCACGAGGGTCCATTCATCCAGAAGGACGGGACTGCGAGACACTACACAAGACACTTTGTTTGGGGAACAGACTCACACATGGCCGTGTGAGTCCTTATGTCATTTGTTTAGTTTCCCTCACCATTTTGGGCCTCTAAGTGCTGTGACACGGCGATAGGGGGCATGCGGTGTCATATGTTGCCGAAATCACAGGGATCTCCATTTTTGCATGGTCCATTATAACATTCAGTGTATTATTTAGTGCTTTATCTTTGGTTTTCTATACCCCTTGCGCTCCCTTACTTTTCTTCTTTGCTTTATGGCAGAGGTATGCAAACGGGGGGTGCACGCCCCCAGGGGGGTGCGAGATTTTGCTGGGGGGGGCGTGGGCGGTTGCAGAGGGCCTAGTGCTCTTCCCCAAGGCATTTACATTAAATGCCGGGGGATTGCGTAAGGCCTCTGCTACTCTCAACTTACTGTGATTCAGACGGCTGTGTGACGCGTCGCCATGGCAACGCGGCATCAGGAGTCATGTGACGTGACATTACATGCATCAAAATGACGCCGCAGGTCACGTGACGTAGCTCCAAGGTAGGGGGGGGGTGCGAGCACCGGGGCAATTAAGCAAAAGTTTGCGCTCCCCTGCTTTGTGGGACAACCACTGTCAAACTCCCTTATTGTGGGTGAATGGGATATACAGCGAGTCCTCGGTATCCGACGTCCTGCTATCCGTCAGATGAGTTATCCGACGCCGCATGATGCAGTCCGTTTGACGCATTATCCGACGCCGGACCCGCTTATCCGACAGTCAACGCCGCCGATTAACACTGACCCGCAAATAACCAACGGCGGTTTGCCGGACGCATCCCGTCGGATAAGCGAGGAGCGCCTGTATTCACAAAGAGGAATAGCATGAATGGCCATTAACGAGCAATAATGGGCACAGCACTTTAGTGAATACTCTCCTAATAAGATGCTTAGGTTTGGTAAACAAGCTCAGTGCGCCTGTGCCCACATCCCTCACCAGAATCAGAGTGCTCAGTATATGACATTGTATTGCATTTTACACAAGCAGTCGGCTATGCAGAACAGAAGCTGTGGGCTGCTTCATAATACAGGGAACCTTGTAGGCAAAATGACCACAAATAGTTTTGTATGAATGGATCCGATTTTGAAAATTCACCTCTCTCTTTCAGCCGATGACGAAATATGAAGACTCAGAAGGTATTTTTTTTTATGCTGCCTTCTTGACTTTGAATTGGGCTGCAAAATAATAGGCTGTGAATTTTGCTGAACGGAGCATTATTATGATCGTTAAATATCCCAACAATGATTCATAATTGCGGAACCAGGTGACTGCTTCTGTGAAATCAATAAACTGCAAGTCATAAAAACCGAAGGAGCGAGTTCTTGGAAGTGCGGTGCTGTCAATCAATTTGTTTCTTCCTCTCTGTGGTGGACGTTCCTTTGCGTGATCAAACCTGAGGAATAATTTCAGCTCTGCACAACAGCAATTAGGAAACCTTTGATCAATTCTCTGGATGCTTCAGGCCCCTGCGGCATAAGAGGAGTTAAAATGCAACTGACCTTGACAAAATCTTCAATGCTCAACATTATGCTTATTGAGAGGAGAAAAGACCTTGGCTTAAAGAACAGGGGCATCGTTTTATAGCATAAGTTGTGAATATGGAGTACGGAATATATAGGTATACATTTCTTACCGTCATTTTTCTCTCTCTGAATCTCTCCATGACAGGGCACATGATGGGGTTTTATGCTGGCACTCCTACTGCGGGTTAGGACCGCCTTCTGACAAAACTTTAAGAAGGCTCCTCCTTCCTGCGACACCCAGTTGGACTTAAAAATATAATGAGACAAAACTCTCACTACATCCAAACAATGAAAACGCTCCTCCTTCTGTCCGTTGGGGTTTGGACTAAATGAAGGATCAACGATGTCCAGGTTCATACAGTAGGAAACCTAGAAATTACTTTAGGTTGGAACCATGGTACCAGACAAATGACAAATATATCCTGGTGAAATATGGTGCATTACAGGACAAGACCTGCAACTCCCCAATCCTAGCTAAAGTGATGGCTGTAAGGCACATAGCCTTTAGGGTAAAACCACTTAATCGAGAGCTGATGAAAGGATTCAAACAGAGTGGACGATGAAGCTGTCAGGATGATGTTTAAGTCTCAGGCAGGTAGAGGATGGATTTGAGGCCTGAATGTCTCTAATGCCTTGAGGAAACGATCAATGTGTCTCTCACTTGCTAATGGGGTATCGAAGAAAACCTGAAGGCCTGTAACTTAAGAGAGTTGAGGCTCAGACCCCTGTCATATCCTCTTTGTAAAAACTCTAACACACCAGGAGACTTGTTTTTTGTTGGAATCCAGGATTTGCGTGTTACACCAGTTGTCGTTCCCATACCTTACGACAGTGGTGTGCAAACTGGGAGAGCACAAGATTTTC
Source organism: Ascaphus truei (assembly GCA_036426205.1). NCBI lineage: Eukaryota > Metazoa > Chordata > Amphibia > Anura > Ascaphidae > Ascaphus > Ascaphus truei. The sequence continues at coordinate 128,030,736 of CM071568.1, forward strand.
TTGGGGAGGGAGGGGCGCGGTGGTTACAGTGGCCCTGTACTCTTACCCAAAGCATTTAAATTAAATGCTTTTGAGTGCACGCAAGGCCTCTGTAAGGTCCCTTACCTTGACTCCGGTGGCTTCTTGTGACGCGTCGCCATGTCAATGCGATGTCAAATGACCCGTGGGGTCGCATGACGCTGCGTTGCCATGGCAAAGTGACGTGACAACGTCGGAGTCAAGGTAAAGAGGGGGGCGCGAGCAGGGGTGGAGTGCAGGCATTGGGGCGCACTAGAAAAAGTTTGCGCTCCCCTGCCTTACAATATACCTTGGATGTTGTTTCCTGGCACTGAGCATCGTTTGAATTACTGGATCTGAATAATCTCTACTTTTCAAATATTGCCTCTCAATCTCCATGCCATCAAGGAAAAAAAGGCTGGATTTGGATGCCTTATTGGGTCCTATGTTGAGAGGTCGTTTCCATTGGGCATCTATGGACATTTTCATCAAGTCCACAACCCATGGTCTCCTTGGCCAAAATGGGGCTAGAATGAAAGCCTCTAGTTTTACCAATCTATTCTTTGTAGAAACCTCTGACCCATGGGTACAGGGGTAAAAATATACACTAGTGGGAAATTCCTCCGAAAGGACATTGTTTCTGTATATGTCTCCTTCTGATCCAAATTTTGGGAGAATTTTTTTTGGAGTTTTGCTTTTGCTCGTCGTCATGAGGTCTATCGTAGGTAAACCACATCTGGATACCAGGTGATTGAATACTTGCATTTTTAGAGACCATTCTCCTTGATAGAGTCTGTGACGGCTTAAGAAATCCGCAAATAGATTCGATTACCCTGCGATATGCAGAGCGATGTCTGGAAAAAAAGCTCTGCCCAAGTCCGGTTGCTTGAGACTTCTCTCAATGCCTGTGAACTCCTGGCACCACCTTGCTTGTTCAAGTAAGACACTACTGTGGCATTGTCTGAAATAATTTGGAGAACCGTCCCTTGTCAGAGTGGAGAAAAGTGAGCTCTTGCCTGAATATTGACCTGGATCTCCAAGACATTAATTGGAGAGCTCTCTGCTGCAGACCATTTCCAATGGACAAAGGATTCTCACAGAAGGGCACCTCATCTTTGAGATCGGACATTGCTGACCTATGTATTCTATGTCACAATTATTAGGTTCCCGACTCTTCTGAGATTCAGGAGACTTTCCCACCATCTTAAACTTTCCCAAGTGAGACAAGATAAATTAATTTGCTTGGAATAATTTTGCGGATTCTTGTTCCAAGATTCAAAATAATTTGAAGTGGTGTGAAATGAAACAGTGCCCACGGCACTGCTTTCATGGTTGAAGTGACTAGGCCTTGCGCGCTGTTTTTTCTTGTCTTTTACTGATCTATAGCAGTGCTGAGCCACTCCAATATCAGCAGCAGCAGCAGATGTCATCGTTACCCTAATAGAGGTTATTGGTAACATATAAATTATCACAGAGGTGCACATTATAATGTGTGGTTTTTAATATATCTCCACCTTTCACAGAGTATTTATTAGTAGCGCACTTTATTCTATTATCTGTTCAGCCTTGTACACTGACCTGCTGAAGCTGGATGGCATTGTCGCAGCCTTTTTGCTGCCGCAGCAATTTTGAGAGCTTTTTCCTGGGCAAGAATGACAGTGCATGCCACGGGTGCGCAGGGGTGTGCGAGATTTTCTGGAGTGGGCGCAGCTGTTGTAGAGGCCCCGGGCTTCCACAAAAGCATTTAAAAATAAATGCCGGGTTTCGCGCGAGACCTCTCTACTTTTTACTTTTCTTCCGGTAACGCGTCTCCATAGCAACCCAGCGTCAAATGACGCAGCGGAATAACGTGACGTCGCATGACTCTGCAACGTCATTTGATGCCAGAGCCGTGTTTGGAGGGGGCACGAGCCAGAGGGGAGAGGAGACGAGGGTGCATGTAGGAAACTGTGTGCACACCTGAACACGTTATGTTTGTCCCTCGTACTGTGGTTGGCAGGACTGCCGTTTGCCAAAACTTTAAAAAGGCTCCTCCTTCCTGAGACAGTTTTTTTTCCCTATCTGCATTGGGGGTCGATGTCTCTCAAGTGCACACAGATTGCCCGACCTAATTATAACATGGGGTCTATAATTGGCATTAGGATCTGCTGTTTGATCTGCTTTCTGACCAGCTGGCTTAGGGAGGATTTGTTTCTATAAAGTACACCTAGTTGGGCATAGGGTTTGGATCAGAGTATCAGTGTGCAACCCAAATGTTAAATGGGAGTCAAACCATATGCCCAAATATTTAACATATTTGACAGGGGCTAGGATGTTATTAGATTTGGTTCTGATCGGTAGCTCCCTCATTGGTAGCGTTAGAAATGTAGCCTTGGTCACAAATACCATTGTTCCAATCTTTTCAGTGTCTAAAAGCATACAAACCCAGCAAGCTCAAACGCCCACACCCACCTAATCTTGACTGTAATGCCACATAGAGTGCCACTGGGCTGTGGCACATGAATATAGCAAACGACGGGGTGCCTAGTGCTACATCCAAATGACAAACCATACATGGTAATAATTGCAAGAAATAATGTTTCAGTACTAATAATAATGCTAATACTAATAATAATAAAATATGTTTTTTTAGTTAGATATTTTGGCCAAAACATCATAAGCCTGCACACCAAATCGTCAAGGTAAACCATAATAAGTGCAAGTCCTACACTACACTGCATTGCAGTGTCTAAAAGCAGTGTTTAGGAAAATTCAGTTTTCAAGTCACAAAAATCTGATTGAAGTACGTGTCCAAGGTCAGCGAGGCTAGTGCTTTGTGCATATAAGATTGTGTCAAATGTATACATATGCATTGAAGCTCCGTTACAAGCTCTAGGTAGATCATTGATGAAGACTGAAAAGAGAAAGGGCCCCAGAATAGAGCCTCGCAGAACACCGCAGGTGATATCCAAGGGGTTGGAGTTAGAGCCCAAGATAGAAACAAATTGGGATCTACCTGATAGGTATGAGTGAAACCAGTTTAAAGCATGTTCCCGTATTCCAGAGCACTGAAGTTTGTTTATCAAGATAACATGATCAACAGTATCAAAAGCCTTTGTAAAATCTAGGAATATTGCACCAGTAAGTTGTCCCAGTTGCATTCTACCCTGGAGCTGATTGCAAACTTTTAGGAGGGTAGTTACCATTGAGTGTTTGGGGGAAGAGAGTTTGGCCTGTAGTTGGGGCATTGTTTTTGTCGTCACGTTTGAAAATTGGGACAATTCTGGCAGTTTTCCAGGTTTTAGGGATATGGCCTGCAGACAAGAGAGAGTTGATCAGGCAAGCAAGCGGTATGGCAATGGCTGGGGCACCGAGTCGTAGAAACTTTGATTGCAGTAAAGGATGCCAAACATGTAATGATTGAGAGGTACAAGAGACATATGTTTCGCCTGCAAAAATAGAAGTTAGGCTGTCAAATTTTAGATGCAGGCATGTATGTTACAGTGAAGATGTGTCTAAGTATTAGAGAAATTAAGTTATGAGGTATTTTATATACAGTATTGACTCAAATGTAAAAGACACCAAGACAAGTTTTTTTTTTTTCTTTCAAGTCGTAAATGTCAACAAGTAGCTGATTTACGATAGGGATGGATTATGTGTGTTTCAATGCAGAAGGCTTGGGCATAAAAGTTGGCATGTGTGAATAGAAAATTAGATTTCAACTAAGGGAGTGTCCACGCTGGAGCACGTGAAATTTCCACTCAAGACCCTTTGGGAAAAGATCTGATCAATGTTAGACGATAACGTAAGTTAGATTCTTTGTTGGACTTTTTATTTTAAAGAGCTGTCTGCATTTATTAGAACTGTGTACTAAACTTTTTTTCTGTAATCTAAGTACTGTTTTTTTTTTGTATATTAAAGCAAAACTGTAATAAGTGATACTGCACTTTGGGCTCTAATTGCACGCTTTGTAGAGAGAATTTACATTTTCTGACATTTTGCTATAACAGATTTTTGTGCGTTGATGTACATAGTTTTTTCTTAATAAACAGGGACCATTAGACTCTGAAAATTACATATCTGATATTTCCTGGGTGGTGGTGGGGGTGGCGCTTAGATAAAATTGCAACCGAGTAAAGATACATATTAAACTTAATTGAAGTACCTTGCAAAAGAGAAAGGTGGAGCAGTGAGTTGGCTGTGTGTGTTAACCCTGGTTGCATATTTGTTACGTGCTCACAAGTGTGCTGTTCGTGACAGATGGTATATTGGGACGCATTGAGGGGAGACATTGTTCATTTCAGGGACCTTTACAGAAGGTGAAAAGTAGGTTAGCTAGATAGCTGTGTATTAACTCGTGTTCCATATACTGTACAGTACAGGTAATGTGCTCACAGGTGTGCCGTATGTGACAATCGTGTTTAAATACGCTAAAATATTTCATGGAATACTATTGTTACCATGAAGTATCAGCTATCCATACCCTTGTACTGTGAAGTTTATTTTAACATATACATGTTATAGAATTATACATCCTTCAGTTGTCTCTTTTGCATGACATCGCTACTAGCCCCATCTTCCCATCTTTACTACTTCTAGCAGTATTTTGCGTTTAGAAAAATCTATGCGTAGATAAAGTCATCTTCAATAGCCATGTATTAAATCGTTTAGCCGGTCTGGAGTTTTTAAGTTGTCAGACCTCTGTATCTGTAAGAGGAACTCTATTTTCACCCCTACAACAGTGAAAGATTAGCAGCTTGAAATCACTTTGACAGTCTCGGTTACTCTATTGCATACCACAGGGAATTTTAATTCCAACCTGTGAAATTGTAATTGCTTCTCAAGGAGCACAGATGGATTATGGGTAATGGCCACAGCCAAGCTCAATGTCAGAGTTGCCAGTTGCTGCCACATCACATATTACTTGCTGTTATTCAAAAAATCACTCTCGCTTACTTCACATGGAGCTGAACTGAGGAGTAAAACTAAATTAACGCAGGCTGTCAAATGTTCAGAGATGTGCAGACAGGGATGTGACAAAGGTGCGGCTCTTCAAAAGGTACCTTGTTTTTTTTTTCCATACCATTAGACTAACGCAAGCCCACCTTCCCTCCCCCGCCCCCGAATAACTGTCACTTGTGAAAAGCAGTTTACAAAGTAAAAAAATAAAAACATGCACTTTGTTTTTAAGCAGAAACAGTAATCATTAAAATTAAATAAATGCTAGCTGTGGTACGATGCAGACTTTGAACCATTTCAGTGCAGCGTTGCTGAGCCATTCCACACATACAGGGTTAACCTGGCTGTGAAACCGAGTGAGACAGAGGAGTTCTGGCGTCTGGGATGGAGAGACTGTGTGTGGGCGAGTTCCTTTTCTTCTCCTCAGTTTTTCTTTTAAGAATTTCTTGTTTGTCTTTACTTGGACACACACACACACACGTTGACAGCAGATTAGAAGAACCACTCGGCCCACCGAGTCTGAGCATTCTCCCCACGAGCTGCCATACCGTACACTAGTGGTTTCTCATTCTGTCTTCCGCTGGTGTTCTGACAATAACCAGCCAATACTCAGTTCATATTTATCCAAGTCTACGGGTGCGAAACAGAGCAGGGAAACCGATGCAAAACACTGCATTGTAAAGGATAAAATCCGATTGCTTTCCACGGAATTACTTTTTGTTGATTAATCGGTACGCTTTTTTTTTCTTCCAGTAGTTTTCCCTTACTCTGGCAGCTTTGAGACGATGATAAATTGGCGTCAGTGAGTTCAGGACTATTTGCCAATACTTCATCGGTTGCTCCTGAAAACCAACAGAATTTGGGTTTCAACCGAATCGTTGCAACTTTCAATTAACATTGCCTTTTGATAAATATTTTATGTGTGCAAAGACGATTCCCTTTTTTTTTTGTCTTTAAATGCTGTAGCAGAAAGGAGATTACAGCTTATATATTTATTAGGTTTTTCAGGAGTGTAAAAACAGCTGTGGCATTTTCGCATAGTCAATATTGATTTACCAGTCTGTTTATGAAATATGTATGATTTCTAATTTCTAATACGATATGTACAAAAATCAAAACCAGACCTAAATATTTATGAACACTTTAATATCCTGTGTTTCTCAACAACTGTTTTGGAAAAGTCACATGTGATACACTGTTGTAATAATCAGTGCCGAGGAGTCCTAAAAAAAAAAAAAAAAGCCCAGATGTGCTATAGTAGAGAACGAAGCAGTATAAGTTAACCGTTAATAATAGTTTAAAAAGAACAAAAAATTAGAAATAACTTTCCTGTAATAGACCAATGTAAATTGGAACACAAATTAAATCTTGGTCCAGAAGTATACCCCCAAAGTGTACTGTACGTTAAATTGTGATGAAGATATTGCCAATGAAGCCCGTCAATACAACCAGTGGTGTGGATGATATATAGAACTTGAAGTAATTTATGCACTAGGACTCCACAGGTCTGTCAGCATATTGACAGCTATTTACCAGTATAAGGTGCATGGCAGCACCTAAATTGCTTTTGTGAATGAAATTTCTGGCACACAATCCGCAGACATTACTAAGCTGAAAGTGTTACGAGTTATAGAGATGCTTTATGTGTGAGAAGCTGATCGTTTATTTCATATGTATAGGCTGCTGAAAGGATTCAGGATTAGTCTAAAAAAATAAAAAAATAAAAAAAAAAGCACATAAAACCAATCACAAAGTTGCAGTATGGAAGTTGTTTAATAAAGCGACACATTCTCAGCTCAATATAATCAAATATCTCCAGTATTGCAGCAATGAGTAAAAAAATCTCTGAATAACTTAATGCATTTTCAAAACACATACACACACATTACTGGTTGCGGTCTGCAGACTTTAATTATCTAGAGGAAATAAGAGTGCACATCACTGCTTCTCGTCTAAAATGAAATGGTGCACAATTATCCAATCACATCGTCTTGTATATGAAGCACTCAGACAAACTGAAGAGTAACTCATGCACAACCTGGAGATGCCACATTCAAATGAGGAGAAATTAATCAGCATTTGTGTTTTCTGCTCCTAAATGGCATGTATGCAGGAATATTTTCCTTCATTTGCCACTTGGCTGAAAATACTTTAAAAACGGGCTTCCCTATTTGTGAAATATGGCTCTAAAGCATAGAAACGCAATAAGAAAACTAGATTATTATTTGCCAACTTGACTTTTTCCCAGTCTCGTTACCATTAGGATATTTTCCGTTCAAACATCTAGAAGCGGCAATTGCATGTGCTCATTTAATGAGCTAACAAGATTAAAGATTCAAAATGCAACTTTTTAAAACCTAAAACGTAACCACTTATTGAGTAAATGGTGTGGAATTTAGCGGTGGTGGTTTCAATGGAAAAGCCTGATCCTCGAGATTTTACTATGTCACCGTCCCACCTTCGCTTGGTGCAGCTATATATATAATGAGGAGATTTGGCCCTAGATTTGGCAGTCATTTGGATTTCACCATGAGAGAGATTTAAGCTCTTTAACTTCACTGGTGAGTATCTCAGAAACTGGGGGATCCCAGGAGCTGAAAATAGTGTCTCATTTCCCTTCATGTAAAAAAAATGAGGGATAAATATATATACATACACACATATACACACACACACACACACACACACATAGCCTGGTCCCCCAGTTTCACCCTTATCTCCGCTCTGCTGGGAGAATAAGGGAAGGTTGCAGCGTGTGGAGGGAGCGCTCCGGTGCACCGGATGCTCCGCAGCAGGCCGAGTGTTCAGGGCGCCGTCATGTTGGATATTGGCGCATGCGCAGGAGGGGTTGTGTTAGCCCGCGAAGCGTGGGCCAATCAGAGGGGACGTAGTGCAGGGGACTACGAGTCCCAGGAGCCTCAGCTGGACCAGGTGACGCCAGGGAGCCTATAGGGCGACAGGATTGCCGGGAGGAAGGGATAGGATGTTGCGCAGGGGAGCACGTTAGGCAGAGACGACCGGGAAGGGGAAGGTGAAGGAGCTCTGCGTGTAGAGAGGCAAGTAGCCTCTACTCTAGGCCCCATACCCCCAGGCCCAGTTATACTCTGAGTCACAGTCAGTTTGAGTTAATGTAGGGACAGGCCCTAGTATAGGAACCTGTCACTTGAGTGAGAGAGAGAGAGAGAAGTGTAAGAACCAGAGACTGTCGCAGCACCATTACAGAGGTTTGGGATCAGACCTCTTCAAGCACAGCAACAGCCAACCGGGTGGGATCGCCCTGGAAGGTATCCCTGACGCATCTTTGTGAAGTCTCTTTGCAGGCCCGAGCGCTCCACATCCTTAGGTGCACCAACTATAAATCAGTACATAGTGGCTGCGCAGTCACACACACACACATACCTTACTTTGGGGGTGGGGTTGTGGTGTGGGGAGTTGGACACGGTGTGGGTACACGGTGAGGGGTCGCGTCCTGCGAGACGCGTGAGTTACTGTGTCTCCTATACAGAGGGACACATACTGTATGTCATGCAAGGTTATGGTTACCATTAGTAAAGTCACTGTTTCGGTTATATGCTGTGTACGTAGTATTACATTATTGTCCTGTGAGGAACCACTCCTGCTCTGCTGGGAGCCATCACAGGTGGAGGCGCTGCACTTGGTAAGAGGTTATCGGTATACATATGTGTTGCCCCAGGCTCTCCGTGGCGGAGGCTTAGGCCCTGCGAGCCAACAGGTTAGACAGCATTGGTAGCGTACTTTATTCAGTAGGAAACAGGGCTACACACACATATATATATATATATATATATATATATATATATATATATGTCTTTATATATAGATGTATATATTTTTTGGAAGGATTTCACGTGGTCATACAACAAGTACCCGGTTCCAAATACAGTATATGCAGTATAAACCTAACAAGTTTAATCCGACTGTGTTTGTAGGTCTCCCAATATACCCACCAATATACCCACCAGTGACCACATTCACTAAAGGGTGCCAAACTCGAGCACACCATAGCTCCCATTCAAATGAATTTAAGTTAGGTGCTAAAGTTTAGCACTCTTTAGGTAATTTGGCCCTTAGATTGCAAGTTCTTCTGAGCCTCTTAGCCCTGTGTTTTATATTTCCCTAAATTTAATAACATGCTTCTTACATAGCCAGCGTGATATAGATATATATATATATATTAAAAGATATATATATATATATATATATATATATATATCTAAAGGTGCAGAAAATAGCCGTGTTAGTCCAGTTGCGATAGTGCAGATAAATGAGTTCTTCAGTATTCGGTGATACCTTTTTCACCGGTCACTGGTGGGTTATTGGTGGGTATATTGGTGGGTATATTGGGAGACCTACAAACACAGTCGGATTAAACTTGTTAGGTTTATACTCAATACTGTATTTGGACCGTACTTTTTTGTATGACCACGTGAAATCCTTCCAAAAAAAGGTATCACCGAATACTGAAGAACTCATTTATTCTGCTATATATAATAATATATATATATTATATATATATATATATAATATTATATAATATATAGTAATATCTATTAAATCTATATCTATCTCTTTCTCTTTCTATTATCTATCTTAATTATATCTCTTTTTATTATATATATATAAGAACAGATTAAATATAACAGACATTGCCTTTGGAGTATAGCAACGTATCAAATTATATCCACGTGAAAACCAATATATGGTGATGAACCAGAAAGAACACAAAGAGTTCACTCATACCACGCTTTTATTTCATGGCTATATTGTGAGTTTATAATTGTTTAAGTCCACATTATTAAACCTTTTACTCGGTATCACACCTAGGATCGGGGGCGCTTTTTTCTCTTCTCTTTTTTATATATACAGTATATATATTATATATTATATATATTATATATATATTATATTATATATATCTATATATATATATAATATATATAATAATATATAGATATGCAAAGTTTTGCCTAAATTCAGGAATCTGTTAAAATGTGCCGTTTTTGGCAAACTTAAAAAAATCTAACTTTTTACAGAATTTGAAGGGATTTCACCAATTAAAAATCTCCAGAGCCAGAAATATGGGTGTGTGCTGGAGAGGAAAACACTCATCTGTGCAACACGTAGAGAGATATCTGTGAATACACCCGATATACCTACAGAAGTCGCAGCGGGAATAATGCTGTTGGCTAAATCTATACTAAATAGGATGCTCTCATTTTGAATTTCGCTTTAACTTGCCAATTTTGTTGAATTTTCTAACTTTTTAGAGCGAAACATAGGCAAAGCAAATTTGGACAAGTTTACACATCTCTTCATACAACACAACAGGCTTCTCTAACGCAGGATATTAATACATGTACTAGCTAAACTACATCTGCTCAGAGTTTATGGTGAACTGTTTTTGAAGCTATTTCAAAGAACCGCTTGGTGGGAACCGCAGCCACCCAATACCAGATATCGGTCATGTGCCTGATAGTAAATGATTCAAGTGCCAGTATCCTCATGAGCAGTAAGATACTCATCTTCTTCTCATTGGACATCTTGTTAGCTGCTAACACACACGCTAGTCAAGAAAATCTATGATAGGGCGGGTAAAATGTGAGGAATAACTACAAAAAAAAAAAAAAACTGTTGTTGTGCATGTACAAGTAAAAATAACCAAACATAGGACAGATTACTGTACAGATTTAGCTTTGATTAAAGGTAACCAATTGGAGAATGGGGGGACAGTGCAGTGGACAATGCAGGAGACTATTTGCATGCTGCTTTTTGTTTGACAACACCGAAATGATATATATATATATTTTTTAAAAAAAATTTAATAAGTGGTATGGTTTGTAAATGGTTCTATAGTAGAGGTACAATGAACCTCCTATACAAACAACTTATACCGTATTTGACCGAATTTAAGGCGACCCTTACATTTTAGAAGCAGCTGGAAAGAAAACAGCGTGTCCCTGTGTGTGCGTCTCTGTTGGTTTGAGCTTCCTACCATAAGCAACATGGCTGCTTCAGGCCCCCCTAAGTGGAGCTTCCTCCGTTTTACCCTGCTACATCCGACTGCGGATTGGCTCGCAAAGTGGGCGGGGCCCGATTATAAAGCGAGTCTATACTTTTCAACTTAACTTTATTGAAAAAAATGTCACCTTATAATCGGGCAAAACCAGAAATGTAGGATTTTGATAGTGCTGAAGTGTACTTGGTGATGAACATATATATGGTGTAAAGACACCAGCAGATACAGGGATTGTCCAAGGTCACAAAAAGCGACCACTTGGGTTGGAATGGAATTCACCCCCCGATTCCCAGGTAGCGGAGTTATTACGTTACTTACTACGTTTCCCTACATTCTTCTGCTTAACGGTATTCTAACGCCACGTTTAAGCAAGGAGATGATAGATGGATTCACTGCCCATTCTAATAGACGGTATTAAAACCGTCATATTCGCAGCTCATGAAAAACAAGTTGTGCAGGAGGATCCACACAAAATGGGAACGGATAATAAAGGACGAGTGGGAATGTCACAGAAAAGCCAAACCTGCTGCAATTTTGGACTTAAAATTAGAACATAAAAGGACGTGTTGCCTTTATGTGCCTCCTGAATGATTTAAAAAAAAAAAAAAAACCCTTCGACATTAAATTGCTGGAAATAAGGAGCATAAATCAAATGCAATCATGGAAAGAAGTTAAAGATAAGCAGGAAAGAAATCCCAAATTAATCTGCAGGAGAAAAAGTGAGCAAAGAGCACATTTTGTGCCTCGGCGCGAAGGGAGACAGACTCCTTTCATCTTGTTTTGGCAGCAGCAAAATAAACACCAGGCTTTGCTAATAAGGTTTATTATAAATTATTAAACCATTCAGCCGATGATCAAATGCATTTCAGATTATTTTTCTGAATAATTCTCCCGTCCTGGCTGCCAGAAGAGATACATTTGGTGGGCTCTTATATAGCTTGTTCATTGATCACCCGTCTTCTGTGATACCCTTGTCTCACACTAACTGTGGCGCTTCATGGCTTGAAAGAAACGCACTCGCGTCAAAACCTCAGCGTTGGCATCTGCTGATCACAGACTTTCTCTTCTCCACAATATCGCATTCAGTGATAGGCAACAAAGTCTTGATAATGCTCTTGTTTTTTTTTTTTAATGGACTCAAAACATCGTGTAAATGTAAATTTCTTCAATGGCTCAAGGGCACACTTACTGCTGGAAGTCTTAACGGTAGTGGGTAATAATAAACATATTTGCCTATATATACCAGATGATAGATTAGACATTTGAATGCTTTATTCTATAAATATTTAATGCATGCTAGCTGCCTCTATGCCCCCAAATGCGAGGGTTTTATCAATAAACTGAAGGGAAAAGAACCCAGCAAAAAGACAAATTATGAAAGACTTCAGAATATACATAATGCAATACTTTGTCCTCGCTGGAATAAAAACGGGTGGACTATTTTCCTTCTAAGGCAACTACATCATTATGGGAACAATACAGCATAATCACTTTTAAATTATCACAGATGTTTAGAGAGCAAAATTATCTGTCTGCAGCGCAACTTTGATTTTGTAAAAAAAATTTTTTTTAATAGAATTCAATTTTAATCCCCAACACTGTAAAAATAGAGCTGCTTGTCAACCTACACATGGCTAATATGGCATTAACCAGAGTTTCACCATTTAAAATGAAGACAAAGCAGCAATTCCGTGGCACTGTACAAGAATACACAAAGCAGGAGTTTTTCACATGCTGCCAACAATGTTACATTTACTCCACCTTATGTTTAGGGTTGCCAGGTGGCTTTCCCAAAAATACTGGACACAATCGTAAACAATGCGACTCCCCCCCCCCCCATACATATAAAATATACCCCCACGCCCCTCGAAATACATATAAAAAATACCCCCCGCCCCAATACACCTAAAAACTATCTCCACACCCCCGAATACATATAAAAGATACCCCCATGACCCCGAATACATATAAAAATGCCCCCACCACCCCCGAAAACATATAAAAAAATGCCTCGCCACCCTCGAATACATATACAAAAATGCGAAACTAAACAACAAAGTGTTCATGGCACAAATGAAAATAATTAGTGCAGCATAAATAGTGCAATATAGATGTGCAATAACCCAGTGAATATAAATAAATATAAATAAACATATACTGCAAATCCATGGAACAGGATCCTCTGAGGTAGATGCTTCTTGAAAACCTCATATGGAGAAGAAAACAAACATGCATACAATATACTGTAGTGCATTAACATTTTACTTGATGCAACAAACAAACACAGAGGGGGAAGGGACCACTTTCCCCGCTGGTCAAAAGCAGAGAGTTACTTTGGGCGCACTCCAACCCTACCTCAGGCTCGGCTTCTCGTTGTACGCGTGCACACGCAGAATTCTTTTTTTATCAAAAAATGCTCCCACCACCCCAATACATATAAAAAATGCCCCCACCACCCCAATACATATAAAAAATACCCCTACCACCCCAATACATATAAAAAATGCTCCCACCACCCCAATACATATAAAAAATGTTCCCACCACCCCAATACATATAAAAAATGCCCCCACCACCCCAATACATATAAAACAAATCCCCACCTCCCCAATACATATAAAAAATGCTCCCACCACCCCAATACATATAAAATATACCCCTACCACCCCAATACATATAAAAAATGCTCCCACCACCCCAATACATATAAAAAATACCCCCACCACCCCAATACATATAAAATATACCCCCACCTCCCCAATACACATAAAAAATGCCCCCACCACCCCAATACATATAAAATATACCCCTACCACCCCAATACATATAAAAAATGCTCCCACCACCCCAATACATATAAAAAATACCCCCACCACCCCAATACATATAAAATATACCCCCACCTCCCCAATACACATAAAAAATGCCCCCACCACCCCAATACATATAAAATATACCCCTACCACCCCAATACATATAAAAAATGCTCCCACCACCCCAATACATATAAAAAATGTTCCCACCACCCCAATACATATAAAAAATGCCCCCACCACCCCAATACATATAAAAAATCCCCCCATCTCCCCAATACATATAAAAAAAATCCCCACCTCCCCAATACATATAAAAAAAATCCCCACCTCCCCAATATATATAAAATATACCCCCACATCCCCAATATATATAAAACAAATCCCCACCTCCCCAATACATATAAAACAAATCCCCACCTCCCGAATAAATATACAAAATACCCCCACCTCCCCAATCAAATTCAGACTTACCTTGATGATAGTGTCAGGTCGGGCACAGTGGCTGCGGGGGGCCGGTGGCTGCAGAATGGTGGAGGGGGGGGGGGGGGGGGGAGGGCGTTGGGCAAGAAGGGCAGGAGGCGGGGGGGGCAGTGGAAACGGGAGGGCAAAGGATGCAGAGGGGGGCAGTAGAGGCAGAGGGGGGGGCAGTGGAGGCAAAGGGGCAGTGAATGCGGGGGGCAGTGCATGCGGGGGGCAGTGCATGCGGGGGGCAATGCATGCGGGGGGCAGTGCATGCGGGGGGAGGGGGTGGGGGGGGGGGGGGGGGGCAGCAGCGGCCGGTCCGAGCAGTTGCCGCCATGCTAGGCTCTCCCCTGCTGCAGGCTTCTTTCGCCCTGTCTGTCCCACACTGAGGTGTCTGAGGCTGACGCACGCCGGGCCTCCCTCTCATACCGGCGCGCACCGGAAGCCCAGCTAACTTCTGGCACTGACCTCAGAGGACCCGGCGCGTGTCAGTGTCACAGCACCTCGGCGTGGGATAGACAGGGAGAGAGAAGCCTGCAGCGGGGGAGAGCCAGGCATGGCGGCTACTGCTGACCGGCCGCCGCCTCCCCCCCCCCCCGCAGCCACCCTGCGCTCGGGGAGAGATAATACATACATACATGGGCATTACCTTTTATTTTATACTGGACGCAGGGGCAAAATACCTGGCTGTCCGGTTCAAAACCGGACACCTGGCAACCCTACTTATGTTGACAAGGAAGAACCACTGCAATCGTAAACATCTAAAATGCATACTAATATATACACATACAAGCACAAGTCTCTCCCTCTCTAGAACCATATGCAACATGTTTCTACTGGATTTCTGTCCAAACAATACTCTTTAAAAACTATTTTGTCTCTGATCTTTTAGTGCAGACTCAGAACAGTAGCCCGTGGATTGTATTTGTTTACTTAGTTTGTGTAATCCCCAACAACCACCATTGCTAGTTCTCTTCTTTCCAAGCCCAAATCTAAAACTGCTTTAGTTAACTGCTGTGACACCCTCACATCCTTTGACATGTAATCTCTCTTCTCGCGTCATTATTTTACTTTGTCATTCTTTGCGTTTCTCTTTCATCACAAGGTAACCTGGTGTCCTAGCAAAAATAGACTTTAAATTCCTTTTTTCCATCAGTAATAATAGCCGAGATACAGTTTGAAGGTGTAAATAAGAATTCCTCTCATCTTATAGTTTTACTCAAATAAAATATGGATGATTAAAAAATGGTGAATGGCCTGTGAATAAACATTTAAACGTGCATAAATCTATGCGTCAGCAGCGTCAACCTATCGAATGACACAGAAAAGATTACCAGACAAGACTATGACATCAAATACTTACATTATAATCAGTTTTTAAACATCTACAAGTCGCCGAATGGGTGGAACTGGTAACTAGTTAGGAAGTTCCAAAAGAGAAATAATATCCATGGCAACCCAACAACCAATACTTACTTACCAGATGTCTAAACTACAGATGAAGACTTATAGAGGCCGTAACCTTGACTTTGGTGAGAATAGAAGGTCAGAATGCCTCAGATGTCGGTATTCTTTGGACTACATGCTCTCCCATGTACAAAAACACTGATGCACAACAAATTATCCTTAGAACTGATACAACTCAGACTAAGAATAGCAAACTTCGGCCTGTTGCAAGAAAGGCTCCAAGTGTCGTAACCTCCATAGCAGTGAACTACTTTGTCCAATTGAAAATGAACATGCTATAAAGCAATTTTGTTTACATCATTCCACTCGTCTACTACTTCTGTGAAGGTCCTCCCAGCCCTGCATTTAGAGATCTATTAAATAGATCTTTGCTTATGAAACAAAACATATTTTTTTTAAAAGTCACGAAAAATAATATATGGGCGAGTGCTTTCGGTACAACGTCCAACACAGTATAAATCTTACAAAATAGGACTGCTCTTGTAATTCTTTTACAGATCAGAAAGACTGGGATGCAGTGTTTATTGTTTTACAACTGTACACATTTTTACGTTATTTTAATTGCATCAAGTTATTCTAGCAGCAGTGAAACTATTGCGATCTAACAAGCCAATACATGTAAACTGTTGAGCTAAATTATTACCGGTCACTGTGAAGATATTTCATTTTTTTTTTCTGTAAACACGTCCATGTCTACAGTCACCAGGAATGAAGAGAATGGTGTAAAAACATTAGCAGTAATGACAGGGAAGATTTGCTCTCGCTCACTTTCATTGATAATCGATATAGACAGAATTATGGGAGCGTGACAGCTTTATGAGGTCATCTCACAAATTATGTGTAAAAGGGAATACAAATCTATAACACACACACACACACACACACACACTTTGTCTCCCATTTTATTTATTTTATAATTACTGGTGCACATTGATAGGACTTGTCTGACAGGGAATCAGAAAACACTGTGAAGTGTAACGAAGTATAAGCTTGAGCTGGCACTGCAGAGAGAGTTTTGTTGAACTTAAACGCTCGTCCCTCCTAGGACCAAAATGCCCAATGGCATTGATATGTTTAATGGATACCTTTTTTCAATCAAAATGTAACACCTATACTGCAAGTATGTTATTATTTTTTAAAACATGGTGAGCAGAGACTTGAGGTGAGGGCTGACTTCCTTTGGCTAACCCTCTATTGTCTGAGGTCACTGTATTTTCAACAAGAGTTTGCAAAGGCTATCCCCACTCCTCTTCTCTGATCTTTACATGCTCTCTAAAGCGAGGTCCCCAGTGGCCGCAGCTGCGACGGCGTGCATGGCGCACACAAGACACAGCCCCCTATGGGGCAGGCCCTAGTCGGCGTGTGTGCGTGCGCGCACATGCCGCAATGTGCGACCGCCTTGGCCAAGACACAAGATTTTTGTCTTTTGGCGCAGCGGGCGAGCGATGGCCACGTCACGGCGGTGGTTCAGCCAAAGAGGGCGAACCAGCCAGGCATCATGGCCGCGCCCCCTGTCGCGCATTGCCAGGAGTCCACCAAGTCGCATTGTTGCCGGGAACGAGCGCCGCCAGACAACCCGTCGCGCGCACTGGGGCCTTAGCAGGACAGGGTGGTACAAGGGTAAAAGAAAAACTTGACTAAAATATACTTCAAGTCAGAGGCAGCACAAAAAAAAAGGGTTGCGTGTAATGTCCAAACAAACAAAAGCAGACAAATATTTGTTTACGCAAAGTTACATTTGTTCCAGGAAGCCAATTACATTGTTCCTTACAAAAAGTTGCTCTGCTGGTTGGCTACTAGAGATTGCATCTTAAAGTACTCAAACAATCAATCAATTGTTTGTCAACCAACATCTATTTCAGAGGACCTGTCTCATCAGAGGAGCTAGAGTGGGCACTAGTCATCTGGGTCATGAACTAGTGGCACTAGTGATAGAGGCAGTGATGGCACATGGTCCAAGTCCAGCTTCTCACGTCGTTGCTAGGCAAGTCATTTTCTTCTGGTGTACACCATGTATCAAGCAATTAGAGAGTAAGCTCCTGGAACACACATTCACTCTGCCTATAATGTCAAATGTATTCGACTAAGTAAAGAAGATACTGTGAAGGCAGAAAAGAGCCCTCGAGTGGACTTGCTGCAAAACAGAATAAATGTTTATTATTTACAGATCGACGTTTCAAATCAAAACGTGGACCTTTCTTCTCTGGACAGTTGAGAAATCTTTAACAAGATTTACTTTTGAGATGTTCTAAAACCTGCTTCAGAGCGCAATCTCGAGGCTCTGTAATTTGGGATCACTGCTGGATGCTTTCCTTCATTACAGATGCAGCGGCCATTATTTTAAGAAATCACGGCACCGTTTTCGTGTGCGCTGCGGTACTCCACGCGGCATGAAAGCTGCCAATCGCCCCAGGCACACGTGTTTATCGCGGTTGCTTTGTTTGAATTTCATGGATTGTGTGCAATTAAATGCAATTAAATGAATGAATTGTAATGTGTACAGTACTGTGCTACTGTGTCAATTTCAGGTGTTTAAAAGCCAGAACACTAAAATGCCATTTTCTGCACTCGCGTCTTAAGGCGGAACGGTTGGAAGAAATCCCGCGCCATGACATGGGTATTCCGAGGTATACACCGCGTGATTTGTTAAAATAATGGCCGCTGCATCTGTACGTTCGATTCCTTAACAAGCTCTTCACAAAACGCAAAATGAACCGAAACGCAGAATGGATTGCATTTTTCCCCAATATGTTGTTGTTGTGCTTTGTACAGTAGATAGGCCTAAATCTGGACTAACCAAAACATTATTAAACAGCCATTAAAATGGAAGAGGAGGTGTCGTACAGCTGAGTGATTCGACTTGATTGGAATTTTAATATATGATGCTACATGGGCAGTGATCTATTAGAATCACTGACCTGTGTCTCCCTCTTTAGCAGCCATTGGCATGCTAGTTGCTGAAAAGGAAAGTTCATCCACAAGCATGTGCATCAAATTCTAATGCCTTCACCAAATGGTTCTCAATTCACTCGTCAGTAAACCACATTTCAGACTATAGTGTGGAAATAACCTATCTACACAGCCAATGATCCATTCTTAAGGAAACCAAGGCATATATTTACAAAGCCCTCATTTAGATTAACATTGCATTAAATAGGCTAACGCCTGTTGAGCAGAATGCAGCATTCACTAAAGCAAATAACGTGATGCTAACCAGGGTTTAATCCTTTAGTTACTTCCATCCAGACCCTGAAACAGGGCTTTTGCTGGAAAAGCAACAACCAATTTAGGAGAGTGTACATTTACCTCCAAATAGATAACCTACCTGGGAAATATACTCATTTCAATATGTAAACTATTTAAATCGCTATAGTTCCCAGGTCCCTCAGGTGTGTTCACAGGTATCTCACCACATGGAGCGTGGGTTAATCTGCTTGGTGGTATACACGTAAATGGGCTCTATCGCTCTCTCCCCTTTCCTTCTCCAGAAAAAGCCCTACTTTAGGGTCTGGCTAGCAATTACGCTACAAATGAAATAACATCTCCTGAAATAACATGACGCTACTAGCCCTATGCTAATGAGACCAATTATGGCCATTATTTTTTGTATACAATTAACTTTGTAAATAGGGCATAAACTCAGGGTTCCTGTCACATTACTTGGGTCTTGGTGAATCCAGCTTTCTGATTTGTTGTGCAAATGATTTGCTCATCGCTAAAATCTGGTGTGTCTGCTAGTTGATGTGTCCGAGGAGCACCCACCGAACCACATCTTCCCATCAAAAACAAACAGCATTTATTTCCTCTGGCCCCATCCTTTGGAGCGCATGCACAGCCACTACAATGAGTGTCTATGTGGGAAGTTTCATGCATAGCTGGTTCTAATGAGTATCCGTTCCAAGAGAGCTTGATACCGAATAGTTAATAAGCCTGACCAGCTTTCAGACTGTATGGGACAACTAAAGAGGTGATCTTTTCCTATTGTCACGGCTCCCTTTTTTTCCCCTTGCCTCAAGGCATTTTGGGAAGTCTCTTGCAATGGCATTCACCAGACTTCTAAGTGTTTGAGTGGGTGTCTTGAAACAAAATTCTCCTTTTTCATTTCACAGTCAGCCAAGTTTAACGGCAGCTAATAAGAGGGTGAAATCCAGTGAGATATTAAATGCCAGAGAGGTCACATTCTACAGTATAACAGAATCAGTGGGCCCCAGATAATCACCATGGATTTAATGGACTTGTTACGGATTTTGTACATTTTCCCATGATATCTGTTCCCCAACAACCACTTCTCGGCAAGAGCTACATAAGGATGTGTTACAGCTCACTTTCAAAATCTGTGCGTAGCAAACATATCAGAGTATGTATCTGCCGGCTTTCCTGTACTCTTAGCTTCTACTGCTCAAATGAAGGCAACATTTTAACGCTCTGCTTCACCTATGCCCTGTGAAAATGAACATGCTGAGCACCTCTACTTATTTATATTTGCTATACACTGTATGGTGAAGGATTGTGTTTTTTGTTTTTTTACCCCCCCATAACTTTTTTAATGTTTAAGTTATAGCCACTTACACGCTTCACGTGGCCCAGCCAGCAACCAACCTCGCAGTGATGAAACCCAAAAGGTCGAAACCGCTTGCTGCACCTTCGGATTGAGATGTTACGTCTCCTTCACTAGAGCACTTGGCACCTGCACGGAATATTTTTACCTTCTGACGAAGAGGTAGCTGAATATTTTTGTACCTGTCTGGCCTTTTGGCCGGGGTGCACTTGAGCACATTTCCTTTCTTTTTTTGAGCATCTCTGCACTGCATTATATAGCACACTGAAGCATTCACACCATGGATTTTGTTACTTTAGTGTAGGATTAGTAGTCACCCACTTTTCTGCCGAGAAGATAAAGACTAATGTGCTGGTCTGTGGTCGCCCCTCTCTCACGAGAGAAAAGTCCATGTTTGGGTTAGTAAGTCTGCGGGCTGAACACCTTCTGTCTGACCTTCTGGCCGAGAAGGTAAAAGGAAGAGGACGTCTGAATCTTCAGAGGAAGATGTCAACGGTAACGTCGGGACTCTCCATGACCATCTGGCTGAAGAGAAACTGATCAAGACAAAGGACTGGCCTGCCTACAGAAAAGGATGGTCACAAGCAGAGCACACCTGAACCGGAGCACATTTTTCTTCTTAGGCTGCGTCCCCACTAGCGCTGAGCTCGCTGAGCGGGCGGTGCTTGGCGAGGTGACATATATATATATATATATATATGCAAGTCGATGCGTGCGCGTGCGTATGCGTGGGCACACACGCTCACCGGCGCTCGGCGCTTAAGTAAACAAATTATTTAAACTTTATAGCGCGCTCTGCTTCCCCTGCAGCGTCCCCCCCGCCCACTCACCCGCGAGCGCTTGCGAAAATGTAAAGGACACCCGGTGCTCATGCTTGGAGAGCTCTCCAAGCATGAGCGCGCTTAGCGCCAGCGGGGACAAAGCCTTAGAAGTGGGACACCTTACTGCCCAGACTAAAACAAACCAAAAAAACAGCTGTCTGAGTAGGTTTACTGGCTATGTACTTCAACGCAGGCTGTGCTGAAAAGCTGTGTAATACGGCAGGTATATGCCTATAGGGGTCCATGTTAAAATGGATAAGTAGTAAAGAGTGACTCTCTGTGAGTGCTCATTTGCATGTTATTTCCCAGAAACCCTGGCTGCAGTGGAAGCACTATATGCTAGGAGATAATGGTGAAAAGCAGGGTTGCAGACCTATCTGAGACATATGAATATACTCACAAGTGATATTTGTATTTGCGGTCTACTTACTTCCAAACCTCCAAATACCTTTTTTCCATAACATCTTATAAATGCCCCCAATTCATAATGATCGGTATTTTTTATTCCACAAGGTGCTTATTTCTGTTGACCTACAACTTGTAGCAATAGATTAATAGATAACAGAATTGGCAGGGCCACGGACATATTTCCCAGGGCCCAGGACAAGAGTTCCTACTGGAAACCCCCTGTGTTGGCGGTCTTACAAGCCACCCCCATTTCAAACATCACGAGCCCCCTCTATTTCCCCACTTCGTCCCATGTATTTCTCTCCCCTCCGTCTCACACCATCTCTTCTCTCACTCTCCTCCCACCTCCATCAATTACCCCACTCCTCACTCATTCCCTCCCCCTCACAAAATACATACCAACAAAAAACCCACCCCCAAACACAAAAACTTCCCACCCCCCAAATACATATTAAAAAAACCACCCCCACATACATATAAACCCCCGCGATCCCCCAATACATAGATTACCCCCCCCCCCCCTCAATACACTGGCGACACACTTTATTCGAGCTCGGCTAGTCCCACGAATTCGGGTATACCCGGGTGTATTGAGGTTTGTGACTGTTTTCTGCCCGAGTGCATTGCGTTATTTTCCAGGCAGGGATTGAAGCATTTTATTCCCGCTGGCTGCAATACTGCACAGTATATATATATATACTGCATTACAATTCATGAATTTATGCCATCTGGTAGACACGCGAAGCATTGCAGCCTATTAAATCCTAATCATTATCATTTAACAGATCAGCCGCCCGTCAGCCAGGCATGAACCCAGGCTGGGAAGGCAAACGCAACGGGGCTTGTCAGAGGTGAGGAGCGGCGCATTCCAGGTATCTGCCAGGTACATACTGGGTATTTGCTCGAATAAAGTGTGTCGCAGCAGTACATATAAAATACAAACTTACCTTGGGGATGGACTCAGCCCTCTAGCCGGGCCCGGTGGCTGTGGGGGGCCCGGCTACCGGTGCTCTTTGCCACCGGGCCCCGGCTCTCCCCCACACCGAACTTCTGATGCCGGCGCGTGCCGGGCCTCCCTCTCATACCAGTGCACGCCGGAAGTTGAGCCCAGCCTGCTTCCGGCGCGCACCGATGTCAGAAGCTCGGCATGGGACAGTCAGTGAGGAAGACCTGCAGCTGGGGGAAGAGACCCCCGCAGCCACTGGGCCACTTGTCCTGGCTCTCCCCCCTGTCGGCGGCCCTGAGAATTGGCCCTTGCCACAGTTTAAGGCTTTCAAATATTTGCGAGCAAGAGAAGCACTACTAAAGTAGTGACTGTCAAAAGTTCAACCAAAGAGTTCTCTTTAATTTCGCATTGTATTTTTATTCATATAGCATCAGCGAGTGCATGCAGCCTTTCACAGATATATTATACATAATACAAGGGCGTATGATACTACGAGACCGATAATGGGTGGGGGGGGGCGGGGGGAAACAAACAATCCAGCGGTGGCACTCATGCAGAAATCAATATAAAAATCATGTGTTTCATAAATGTATACAAAATGCTTATACCGTTCTACCTGCGAATTGCTATTGGAAAAAGCAGGTAGTGATATGGATCTGAAGTAGACATTTTTGGAAGTGAGAAGCACGCGTGTGCTCTGGGTAATCTGTAAAAGGAGCGAGAGCAGGCGGGATTACGTCTTTAAAGACTGCATCAATTGGAAGTGTTTATGAGCTTGCACTGACCTGCCAAATGCAGCCGAGAATGTGCTGCTGTCACTCTCAGGGAGACCTAGAATGTAGAAATGTCACCTCCTCTAGATTACACTGGATAAAATAATGTAAAAGCACAATTACTTACAACTACATTTGCAGCCTGGCTCCAGACAGGGCAGGCTACTTTCTATTTATTGATGTAGTCCTTTAAAAACACCTTTTCATCATACTTATGACTTTTTTTTTTTATGTTGTAGCACAAATGAGATAATTGTTTGAAAATTAGCTTCGCTGCTTTTGTAATGATGGATGTTTCTCTCCTAGAAATAATAGGTGTGATGCCTGCGTGAATATGTAAGTATTTCTTTTACAAAGGATAGAATATACAATACAAACAATGATGTCTGATTTGAAGAGTGGGTTTTTTCCCCCTAAAATTTTTGTTGGAAGAAATGTATCTTTAAGGTGGTTTGTGGGGTTTAAAACACAACTGCCTGAATGTGCCTATTTAGCTAGCTACTGTACAATGGTAAAAGTGAAGTCTACTGCTACTTTAGGACTTAAATTGAACTGAAAACAAACAAAACGTAACACTATCTTTCAAATGGATCCAATACACTTTTGTATTCCAATTTCTAAGCAACTATGCAATGATGTAGTAACCTATGAACAAAGACCAACCTTTATCTCTATCATAGGTGACCCTAGACTCCGTTTGGTCTATGAGTCAGACGGAATTTGTTCTTAGCAGGGAGTCTTGGCACTCGCCAAGGTTTGTTTCTCTGCATTGTAAATAAAAGTCAAATAAAATGATCAGATTTTCCCCTTGGATCTCACATCACTTTAGAAGTGATACTGGCAGATCTAAAAACATTCAAGGTGTAAAACATGTGTCATTGCACTCTAAATGTATTTAATACATTCTGCAGTGTTGCTAATTGAGTGGGAAAGCAGAGAAAAGTAAGGAAGCCTTTAAGCCACCTGCACCCTCGCCTGATGATAATAATAATGTTTTAGTTGTATGCTAGTTGAACGCAGCGCTTTACAGAGACATTTTGCAGGCACAGGTCCCTGCCCCTTGGAGCTTACAATCTAAATTTTTAGGAGCCAACACCGGGAATTGAACCAGGCTCCGCTGCTTCAAACTCTCAGGGCCAGTCAGTGTTGTTACGCACTGAGCCACTCCCTCTCCCATGGTGATGGCTGATGAAGCTGCAATACTATTTCACTTCACACGGTTGGAAAATAATTCAGCAGTTTTTTTTTTTTTTTTTACAATGGAGAAACATTGAACACCACATTATTGTGGCTAGCGTCTCCTTTTCTCCAAAAGGTTTCAGCCACCAAGAAAAAGTATGCATTGTAGATTCTGTAATATTTGTTATTGTGCTTTTGTAACTACACTTCCAAATCTTCACTGAACCACCACTAAGCATTTCTGAAACAATGAAACGGCTCTTAGAACTTTTGAAACGTGGTACACACAGCAGCTTGATTCTCTCATCTTTAACTCCAACACATGTTGCTGTGCGTCTGCTCCTTTAGAATCCTACATACAGTAGCTAGTAATTTTTTTTTTTTGGTAACAACTTAGCAGTGTAACTGGCTTCCCTAGAAAGATTCAATCACTGTTAAAGTAGCATTTTTTTCCATGTGTGTCTGGTAAAATAAATAAATGTATGTTTTACCTTTCTGCTTGACTAGGTTGTGATACCTTTCAGTAGTACACCACAAAATAATTCTTCATAGATTTAATGAAAGCGTACAAACTTTTGAAACCTCATTGGTTTCTTTTTCATATACAAATAACACTTATGTGAATAATGTGACTAAAAAAGTAAAAGTAACTAAAAAATACCCTAAAGCTCAGCGCTATAACCAATAAATTGTGATATCACAGGTGAAAAATAATAATAAATGTGATTACAATGACCAAACTCTGTATGTGATTGGTGAAGCTGCCATGGGGTTCCCTCCTAGCAAATTAACTCACAAATTCGCATACAAAATACAATGATAAAACAATGTGGGATCCCCGGCGCTTAAGAATACAGTTTACCCCAGTCCATAGAAATGTCCATAAGGCTCTAAAGTTCTCTTGATGGTTCAAACGGAAATGAAGCAGAGAATCTACTGCTGGCTGGCACCTCGGCAATCCTCCTATAGATGAATAGATAAGGAAAAACACACCATTGCACAGTATCGAGCACTAGGTTACAGGTCTAAAAACCAGAGTGAATGCTACGCGCCCTGTGTATAGTCATTAGCCCACAGCAGGTTCTCACCTCAATTCCTTCGTTTGTTAAGCAGTGTCATTTTACAACGAGTGGTGGCTCACACTGATGAAGGAAACGTGGATAGGAGATGCCGATCCTGCCGCGTAAATGCGAATCAATTTAGGCGGTCGACCGGGTAATTCCAGAGGTGTGGGGCAGTCAGTGGAGAAGGTTTTAAGAATGGCCGGAGAGAGGCTTAGGATACAAAGGGGGTGAAAGAAGACATCCTTGAGCCAGAACGCCAAGAGTCGGATGGTGTAATGCGCCAAAATAGTGGCTGATAGTAAGGAGGCGGCAGTAAGAGTGTAAAGCTTAAAGTTAGGAGAAGAATTGAATGTGTGATGCAGGATTTTATAGGAAGCCATAGAGGAATTTCATAGCGGGAGTACCATGAAAGAATCTAGGAAGAGGACGTGATTCTGGCAGCAGCGTTAGGATAGATTGTAGGATAACGTATACACAAGAAAAAGTCCTCTTGAAGCATCAACCTCTACTAAATGTAAATATTTATAAATGTTTATTGAGATGAAAACAAAAAAGAATAAATATAAACCTAATAAAGCGCTTGGAGCCTGAAAATGCTCTACTATTTGAGTAAAGATCTCAATGGATATAGTACCCTTTGACATCTGAAATAGCCTGTAAGGGATGATATAAGGTATTGGAGATATATTATATATATATATATAATATGCAATACCAAGATCCCGTGTGTCGGACCCGAAACTTTGGATATGAGGTCTCACTAAATACAAATCTTTTTTGACTACCTCGTGTTAGCTGCCTCTGATATTCCGCTTCATCCGGTATCGTATTGCCTATTTTTTTCATACAGGATTTGCACCCACCTTGATTTACCTGACGGAGTGCCTTATTCTCATCTTATCACATATATAATACATACATACACACACACACACACACACACACCCACCCAACACCACTCTTCAAGAAAACAATTCTTGAATGTTCATTGAGAGGATCTGTTTTCTTTTGCCCACGTTTTTCTCTGGGACTCCCACGAATCCCACCTGCTGCTATAAAACAATTGACAATGTGCGTCCGCAGCTTGTGGTAGGGTGGTTGGGTCTATTGCAATGTGCGCAAGCGCTCTCACTGCTCGCAGCCCAATACTAGCGTGACTCTCCGCGCACATCGTTGACGTCACACATAGCGCCACCACGACACTCCTTGCCGACGGACACCTCAACTCCTCCACTCCTCCTTCCCAAACGCGTTTCGTGACGCAAAAAACGTCACTTCATCAGTGGTATGGGGAGTATGTACCTGAACCTCTATTAGGAGGGAGAAAGACCACAGTGGGTCTATATCCAGTCCAGAATGACGGAGACTTGTCAAGTTATTGGGGCTGCGAGCAGTTGAGAGCGCTGCAGCACCTTGCATATACCCAACACCGACCACAAGCTGCAGACGGCCATGTCAATTGTTTTAATAGCAGCACGGTTTATGTAGTAAGATTTTGGCTGTTTTTTCATTTATACATTTCTAGCAGTTCTGCACTATTTCTCCCATTGTCATTTTATTCTTGGGACCCACAGAGGATACTTTTTAAGTACAAGCTGTGGTGAACTAACAGATGAGGCTGACTGACGAGTACTACCGTGGGATTCGTGGAGTCAGGAGAAAATGTGCGGCAAAAAAACAGATTCTCTCAATGAACATATCAAGAATTTTTCTGTAGGTAGCATTCACTCTGGGTTTTTAGCCCTGTAACCTAGTGCTCGATACTGTGCAATGGTGTGTTTTTTCCTTATCTATTCATCTATGGAGGAATTGCCGAGTTGCCCAGCCAGCAGTAATTCTCGCTTCATTTCCGTTTGAACCATCAAGAGAACTTTAGAGCCTTATGGACATTTCTATGATGCTGGGTAAACGTATCTTAAGCGCCGGGGATCCACATTGTTTATCACAAATAACACTTATGTTGATCTAGTAAAAAGGTATAAAAATCTATAGTTAAACCTGCATTTCTCCCAAGACCAATATAGCTACTAGTACTTTGAACTAGATCTGTTTGAATTATGATGGCATCATAAGTACTTTGCAAACATAAACCAAAACTATACCAAATTTACCTGTGGCTTTGATTACATTAGATTAACATTGTTGGGTTTAAGGAGCGGCTCAGTGAGTAAAGACACTGACTCTGGAAACAATTACACTGGCTTTGAAGCAGTGGAGCCTGGTGTCAACTCCTTGTGACCTTGGGCGAGTTGCTTCATCTCCCTGTGCCTCAGGCTCCTCAATTAGGTTGTAAGCTCTACAGGGCAGGGACTAATTTTACCTGCAAAATTCTATATACAGCCCAGAGTAGTGTAAAAAACAAAACCTCCAAAAAATAAAAATAAACTAATTATAAAAATCCAGGGCAGCCAACAGAAATCATGGGGCCCAGGACAAATGAAAGGAGCAGCCCCCCCCCCCCCAACCCATAGCGCACCTAACACGGGGAAAACATTTTTTTACGCGCAACTTTTACTTAACTGTTTTATTGTTAATACGGAAAAAAAAATTACAATGCAATCTGTTTATTTTAATATTTTCAACAAAAGACAAAGATACCCAAATGCTACATCCAATGTCACAAAAGGTCTGGGGGGATTCAGTATGGGCCTGAGGTGGGTTCAATATGGGCCTTGAGGTGGGTTCAATATGGGCCTGCAGGGGGTTCAATATATGGGCCGGGGGGGTAAAATATGGGCTCGGGGGGGTCAAATATGTGCTGGGGGGGGTCAAATATTGGCTCGGTGGGGGTCAAATATGGGCCTGGTTGTCAAATATGGGCCGGGGGGTAACTATGGGCCTCTGGGGGGTCAAATATGGGCCTGGGAGGGTCAAATAATGGGCCTGGGGGGTTCAAATATGGGCGCCTGTGGGGTCAAATATGGGCCTGTGGGGTCAAATATGGACTGGGGGGGTCAAATATGGGCCTGGGGGGGTCAAATATGGGCCTGGGGGGGTCAAATATGGGCCTGGGGGGGTCAAATATGGGCCTGGGGGGGGTTAAATATGGGCCTGGGTGGGTCAAATAATGGTCCTGGGGGGGTTAATATTGGCCTGGGGGCTTTAAGTTTGAGCCCGGGGTTCACCCCCTTGAGACAGGTTTCCCTGCTCCCTGAACCAAACGTGCGTAGTTGGGCGCTGGTCATCTTTTCTATGTGATGCCTAATGCGATTTTTTTTGCCTTTACTGAATCGAGTGCGTCTTCCTTTACCAGACGTGTGAATGGTAATGTTTCTATCTATATATTATATATATATATATATATATAGAACAACATTACCATTCTCACGAAAGGGGTAAAGGAAGACTGCATATAGAACAAACATTACCATTCTCACGTCGGTAAAGGAAGACTGCACTCAGATCAGTAAAAAACAATACTATAAAACCCACCCAAATACATATAAAAAAAAAAGACCTCAGGCATCGAAAAAAGACCTCCAATGCATTTTAAAAAAGACCCAATGCCTTTAAAAAAAAGACCCAAATATCTACAAAAGACCGCCATACATCTAAAAAAAAAAGAGAACAATCCATTAAAACAAAATAAAAGTACATATAAAAACAACATACCTCCCCAATACAAATAAAAAATACACCAACACATATAAAAAATACCCCCAAGCCCCCCAATACATATAAAAAATACCACAAACCCCCCCCCAATACATAATAAAAATACCCCCAGGCCCTGCCAATATATACAAAAAATACCCCCAAGCCCCCAAACATATATAAATACCCCCAAGCCCCCCCAATACATATAAAAATACCCCCAAGCCCCCCATACATATAAAAAACCCCCAAGCTTCCCAATACATCTAAAATACCCCCAGCCAGCCCCCAATACATATAAAAATACAGACTTACTTAGGTCAGGTCAGGCCAGGCCAGGCCCGGTGTCTGCGAGGTCCGCTCACTGGGGGGGAGGGTCAACCTCTGGCCAGGCCTGCTCACTTGACTGCGCTGGACGCCACACTGGAGAGTCTGCATGGACCCCAACTGTGAGCCCTGGCAGCCACACGATACCGCCACCACAGTGCGCCTCCAGCCCCGGAGCAGCACGCAGCAGTGAAGAGGAGTATGAGAGTAACGCGGGCCCGGCTCTCAGCTGCCTGCAGGACCGTCCTGTCTCTTTACCACGCCGCCGACGTTCCGCTGGCACGCGATGGGGCTCTGACATCAGCCACACACAGCGTGCCGCATGCGGGCCAATTCTTACTTCAGCGCTCCCACGTCAACGTGGGACAGAGAGAGGAAAAGGAAAGGTCCTGCAGGTAGCCGAGACCCGACCGGTAGAGGTCCTGGCCAGAGATTGGGGGAAATTTTCATCACGGCATCGGCCCGGGCCTCCCCAAGCAGCGCCTGGGACGCGCCTCCCGGCAGACCCCCCCCTGTTGGCGGCCCTGTTCTAATCCTCCAAAGCATTTGTTGGCATAAAAATGGTTAGGTTTAAAACATATTTAAAAATGCTTATACTTGTTTAGTTTTTACATTTAACCCAGTGCACTGTTTGTCCTAAGAGGGACTGCTCTTTTTAATTGTTGTGCAAGAGTTCGGAGAAAGCTGCCAGATTTGCTGCTTGAATCAATGTCCATTGCATACAGTCTTGCTTGTGAGACTCCTGTCCCATCACGTCTGTGCAAGCGTATTCTGGGAATTCATGTCATCACTATTTTTTTGTTCCTTTTTAAATCATTGCTCTTACCCATATGATGCATAAACAAGTTGCATCATTGGCTTGTTAATATCACTGTTCCTATGAGAGAACCAGTTTTGTTAAATGTACAGCAATAACATAAACGTTTTGTTAATAATTTATGTCAAATGCTCTTCTGATATGGCTGCCCACGTACAACGTGACATCATTAAACCTCCTCTAAGAAAAAGCTCTGTGTGGTACCTCAAGAGTGTTCTCCTCATAAAATATTAAAACAACTTTCACCTGTGGCCATTTAGTGCACACTGATGTACAGGGTCTAATCTGCAGATCCGCTCTGCTTTCCGGTTTGGAGACATGATATAAAAATATCATGGGCAACTATACACAATGAGCCTGTTGTAATCCACTGACGAGCTAGACTTTCAAAGCAAAGCTAGTGTTTCAGTTCCAAGATGGTAACATGAGGAGCTTTGTGTGTTGGTTTGCAATATTTTATTTTCTGATAGTGCAGAAGTGAAACACTGAGTCATACTGCAAAGGAAGGACAGGATTTTGAACAGGATGAAGTGGAGAAAGTGTCACCTGAATTGTACTGTATATACTTCATGTGTACAGCACCTTCTAGAGTCACTCTGGCTAAATACAGAAAGGCTTAACCCCTAATAAATTTCCAATCAAAGATATGATTACTGAAAATAAATAAATAATTAAAAATCTAAAAAAAAATATATATATATACATACATGTCAACATACAGGAGAAAAACCACAGGTGCAAATAGTGATACAGTAAGGTTGAAAACGTGCCAAGACAGGGAGATTTCATATGGACGAAACCAATGAAGATGTAGGAGAAATATAAAAAGAAGCAAAATATGGTGAAGTATGCTTTATCTTCAAGATGCGCAAAAGACAAGAAGCTACTTACAAAGTAAGCAGATAAAACAGGCATGTAGGATATCAAGATCCTCTCCTACTGCTGATACTGTATGGCGACTATTGTTTCTGGCTCCACCTGGACGCGCAGAGACTCCGCACAGGCTCAGATGTGTCTGCAGCTGCCTCCAGTGTTGTCCTGGCTATCCCTCCAGTCTCGCGGGAAGTTGCGAGTGTGACGTCAGCGCGCGTTGTGTGTCATCTGTTTAAGGGAGAATCGGCCATACAATGTCCAGCTAATACTAATTTCCCCTGATGAAGTCTTTTCAAGACGATACGCGTGGGGGTGGAGGCTGGCATAACATTTCCTTAAGAGTCTCCCTGACTCTCTGAGTTCTTAGCTCTATCTTCTGCAATATTGGTTTTAGTATCTTCCCTGATACTTTGCAACAGTTTCACGTATCACTATTTGCGCCTGTGTTTTTTCTGTCCTGTCTATATTTCCATTACTATTGTGTATATAGACCACATTGGCAGCATTTAATGGTACATTGTCTATTATATAGTGTTTTAATTGTTCCACTTAGTTTTTATATGATATCTAATATATATATACTATATATATATAGATTATATATATATACTACTATATATCTATAATATACTAATATATAGTGCAGATAAGGCAGTTGGCCTCCAATAATGGTGGGCTGGTAGCCCACGTGCACTCCCGATATAGAGAATGTGTTATCCGGTACCTGTTACCAAGGATTGGTAACCACGAGACAGCGACCAAAGTTGAAAATCAAGTGTATTAGTGGAAAGCAAATACATCCAGAACCCAACGATTTCGGTCCTACGACATGGGACTTCCTGGGACCTTTGAGTGCTGTCTCTTGTTTACCAATCCTTTGCAGCGGTAACGTATAACTATTAATATATATATATTACTAGTTAAATAATATAGATATATATACACACACACCGTTGGTTTGTTTCTGTGTGTGTGTTTGTGTGTTGTGTGTGGTCTGTTTGTTGTTGTGTCTGGTGTTGTGTGTGTGCTCGTGGTGGTGTGTCTGTGTTTCTGTGTGTTGTGTGTGTGTGTCTGTGGTTGTGTGTGTGCTTCTTGTGTGTGTGTGTCTGGGGTTTCTGTGTGTGTTGTGGTGTCGGTGTGTTTCGTGTTGTGTCTGGTGTGTTGTTTTCTGTGTGTTGTGTGTGTGTTGTGTGTGGTGTGTGTTTGTTGTGTGTGTGTTCTGTGTGTGTGTGTGTCTGTTGTGTGTGTGCTGTGCTGTGTGTGGGGTCTGTGTGTTGTCTGTTGTGTGGTGTGTCCCTTCTGGTGTTGTCTGGTGTCTGCGTGTGTCTGTGTGTCTGTGTGTCTGTGTGTCTGTGTGTTCTTGTGTGTCTGTGTTCTGTGTGCCTGTTGGTGCGTGTTGTCGTTGCGTGTGTGGCGTGTGTGCGTGTGTGCGTGTGTGCTGTGTGCGTGTGTGCGTGTGTTGTGTGGTGTTTGTGTGTGTGTGGTTCTGATGTGTCTGAGGCTCACTTTTTATATAAGTAGTAACAATGGTTTTTTTTATTCCAGGAATGCAATATATGATGTTATACGAGTAAGCAGACCTGGTTTTATGAATGAAACCTTCTGTGTAAGCAGGTATTTGTGACACAATAACTGTATACAGAATTCCCTACCATGTGTTTTCCAATTTAACAAAGCTTTTCTAGCAGTTAAAACACTGCATTAAGAGGTGCTATTCTGTCCTTCTCTGATGATTTTGTTTTTACACCCAACACACTGAAGACTCTCTGAATTTCGCACTGTACTTCCTGGTCATACCACCCGGCTAAAAAACAACTGCAAAGCACTGTTGCTCCACACCAATGTACCTTAGCAACACCAAGGGGTCCCTCATAGAGCCACCTGCTAGTACTCTTACCGACTCCGGGTCAGCATCCTTCAGCAGGCAATAGAAATCTGAACTTCCCGGGAGATACAGTTGCAACTTTGACCGCCTGTTGTTTTGTGTGTGTGGTCAAACCAACCTGCAAAAAAAAAAAAAATCTACAAATATCTCGCGTCCCCAGACACACGGTTTACTTACAATTAACAGTATAAACCTATATCAAATGGACTTAGGTGGTCTCCAACAAAATCCCACATGAAGCATCAACCAACCTGGGCAGTCCAGACTTGTGAGGACATATTGTATACAGTAAAAAATATCTCAATCATGGACCTGCACATTTCGATTTTGTTTCTTTCCCCGCAATGGTCAGGATTAAGGAAGGTTTTTTCTCAGCAATTCAGTCCTCAATACTAACAGGATATAAATACCTCACCATCAAAAACAAAGCACACGGTTAAAAAAATTACAATAAAAATTATTGTAAAATTAATATGATTTTTTGAAAATGTAAACCAGATATCTAAGCAAGAACAGTAAATGTACAGCAAAAAATGCTTCTTACAGTGAGGCTAGTGCGCATTATAGTGCCGGCGACAGCCGCGTCAAAAACAAATGCAATTGCTGCCGTAGCGTGCTCTTATAGTAAGCGCGATGCAACGGCAAGGGTTCGCGGGATCGCTGGAAGTCGTCTCAATTTGATTTTTCATGCAAACCGCAGCGTGACGTCACCTGCGCCATCGACTAGTATGCGCAGTCCTACACTGCCATTTGCCAATGCACCATGACTTTTGAGAAGGCCATGTTAAATCAATTTAAATTATAGGTTTTTTATTCACCAAAACACACAAAAAAAAGCCCCTAAGGAATCAAGGATTGTCAGAAGCAAACGTTAAAAAAACAAATGAGAAATCAGGGACTGGCCTCTTTCTTGAATAAAAAAAAAAAAACATTTAGGAGTAAAAAACATTATGTTTCACAACAAAACCAAGTTCAACATCAGTGCATGCTTCTCAATGTACCCGAAATGCACTGGGTCCAGTAGTCATAGAGTACTGTATATGCCAGACCTCATATACCTTTATGGAACATCAATCCTCCCATTATTATTGATGTGACTGATAGCGTCACACTGATAAGCTCTTAAGATTGGTTGCTCCCTGTGACATACACAAACAATCATGCTAGGGGAACAATAAAAAAAACACTCTTTGGGCAGTGTTCAAGTAACTTTGCCGGGCGTTGTTCCCACATTCCAATTAATACTGGAAAGCAAGATTTTTGTGTCTTCAGTTTATAGCTAGGTTTTACAAAAAACAAAAAAAATAAAGGTAGGGGATTAGCATACAAGACTTCTTGGTTGGTTGCAAAGTGTTTAGATCACCACTATTTTAGGGACAGGCCCTAGATAATCAAGCAACCTATCCTCTCTCCTTTATCTTTACCCTGACTCTGAGTCAGCGTTGGGTAACTTCCCCGACTGTGGATACCTTTTTGTGTGTTTGTGTTGTTTGTGTGTGCATATACATATTTTCCCCCATCTCCCACATGTATGGTTAAGAAACAATATTCATGCAAGAGTGCTTCACCCACTGGTACCCATAAAAAATTAACATCTAGCTTTAAAACCTAAATTATAAAACCTATCTAGGTCGGACACCGCTGCGCCTCGGCACGCAGGCGGCCGCGTGAGCGTTCCCCATCACAGTGGAATCCTTTCTGAGGAGGTCCAGGTCCCCCCTCGCTGCACGGCTCACTACGTTGCTGTGACCGTCAGCCGGCAGTGAAGATGCAAGAAAACTTGTGATCCCGACGGTACGGCGTCACGGTATGTCGCTGGGAGATCCCACTCAGCGGCGGGGGCGGAGCGGTAACCTTCAGACAGCTTCCTACAACGGTCGAGGGGTGGTGTGTGTCTGTGTTGTGTGTATCAGCGTGTGTGTATCAGCGTGGTGGGATGGGCATTTGTGGGAAGGGCGAAGGGAGCGGGAGCGTTTGCTGACCTTCAGCAGCCCGGGAGGGGAAGGGGTGTAAAGGGGGGGGGACAGGTGGGGAGGGAGAGGGAGGGGGGGAGTAAAAAGGACCCCCCTCCCACTCCGCCGCGTCCCAGGGTGCCCCCAAATCGCGCGCGCGTCACCCCCTCCTTCCCATCCCTGCTACCCACAGACCGGCATATCGCGGTCTGTCCTTTCAGCGCGCCGCCTGTCTTCAGCTTGGCGCTAGCTGACTGAGGAGCGGTCCTTAGCCTAGCTACTAACTGGCATAGAGTTGGAGAGGGGGGGGTGGGGGAAGAGAAAGAAACGCCAGTCCTCAAGGGTCACCACAGGTCAGGTTTATGTCATTAATGTCAGTTTATTCTGACAGAGGTCCCTGATTGATCCACCAGTGCTAAGCAGGGATCTCCCTAAGACCTGGCCACACCTGTACTACTGTAACAAACAATAAACTACATACATTACGTACTGTATTAATGTAGATTTATTTATATACATGCTTTCAACAAAGTAGTAAGTACACATGACAACCATATAAATAATATAAATAACACATAAAGGGGAAAAGTGCTCAGACATAAAATACATTTTGGAAAGGAGCCCTGTCCTAAAACTTACAAATCAAATTTGTTTGACAGGTAGGAGTCATGTAGGTAGAGGGTCTGCAGGGGGCCACAGCTTTATTCACACACACACACACACACACACACTTCTAATAGGTATGTCTATTCAGTCTGTATTTACAAGGCTCAAAATATAATCCCCTATACGATTTGGGCATATACTCAAGATGTAGGCTCTGTGTACTTAATGTGCACAAACTATTGATCAATTAAAATGACACAAAGAGTGATTATGTAACCCTAACCATAAATCAAAAACGAATAATAATATTTATTTATATATTTCACATAAAACACCTCGGTGTATCAAACGTATAATATTATTTACATTTAGTAGAGGTGGAGTGCTTATAGAGGACTTCTGTTCTTGTGTATACGTTATATCGTATTTCCCCAAAGCACCCCTCTAGTACGTATTAAATCAATGATCAGCAGAGCGGGGACCATCCCTTTATCTATTTGTGTCTAGATTGTAGGGGAGAGGTAGAAGGCCAGACAGCAGGAGGTTACAGTAGTCGAGACGGGAGTTAATGAGGGTCTGTGTTAGAGTTTTTGCAGGCGAGCAACAGAGGAAAAAGCATATCTTGGTAATATTGCAGAGGAAAAAACAACAGTTTTTTGCTACCTTTTTAATGTGAGAAGAGAATGTGAGAGAGGAGTCGAGTGTGACCCTTGGTAGCGTGATTTGGGCTACTGGGTGAATGATAGTACTTCCAAAAGTAATGTGGAAGGAGGACATAGGGCCAGGTTTGGGAGGAAGTTTTTGACATGTTAAGTTTAAGTCGGCGGAGGGCCATCCAGAATGATATAGCAGAGAGACATTCAGAAACTTTAGTCTGTACAGCTGGTGTAAGGTCCGGGGCAGAAAAGTAAATCTGTATGTCATCAGCATAAAGGTGATATCTGAACCCAATAGATGTGATTTGGTCACCTAGAGAGAGTGTGCAAAGAGAAAAGAGAAGGGGTCCCAGGACAGAGCCCTGGGGTACCCGCACAGAGAGATTGATAGAGGAGGTGTTTGCAAAAGAGACACTGAAAGTACGATGGGAGAGGTAAGTGGAGATCCAGGATAGAGCTTTGTTACGAATGCCAAAAGTATGGAGAAGGAGAAGAGGGTGGTCCAAAGTATCAAATGCTGCAGAGAGGTCGGGTAATATGAGCAGAGTGTAATGACCTCTGTCTTTGGCAGCATGGAGGTCATTAGTTATTTTAGTGAGGGCTGTTTCAGTGGAGTGAGCAGTGCGGAAGCCAGATTGTAGAGGGTCTAGGAGAAAATAGGTGTTGAGAAAATGGAGCAAGCGAGAGAATACAAGACGTTCAAGGAGTTTAGAGGCAAAAGGCAGGATGGAGACAGGTCGATAGTTAGAAAGACAGGTAGGGTCAAGCTTGCTGTTTTTGAGTAATGGTATGATTGTTGCGTGTTTGAAGGAAGAGGGAAAGGTACCAGAGTAGAGGGAGGAGTTAAAAATGTGTGTGAGCATAGGGATTATAGTAGGAGCAAGAGGTTTTAGGAGAGGGGAGGAAATGGAGTCAAGAGGGCAGGTCGTAGAGGAGATCAGCAACGACAGATCCTCCTCCGTGACAGCAGATAGAGTGTCAAGGAATGCAGGAGGAGAGTAAGGAAGAGGTGTAGGATGGGGGGAGAATACAGCAAAGCATCTTTCAATCCTCCAATCATCGATACCATGTATCAAGGTCAAAATAAGTGTGAAAACAAATTCTTAATGGAAAATGGCTCATTTCAAACCTTGACACTGCATAGAAGTGTGTGAGACCATGGAGGTGCTAAAAATCCAGTGCTTGTAACATTGCTTCAGGGCATGTCATCTAATTCACTACTATACAGCTGCGCTCAGGGAGAACAGAGCTGACTTGTGTTTTTGGTAGACCCACAATCTGAATTCCCTGATTTGATGCATCGTACCTGAATGCACACTGAATGTGTGACACTAATAAATATTAACACGTTTTCTAAAAAGAAAATATTTTCAGGAAATGTAGAAAAGAAATGAAATAAACGTGTAAATACATGTTATCTTTTTAAAGAAATGCCAGATTCCTTCATTTTCCCTAATGGCGACACTGTCTTATATGTTACCAAGAGAGTGGTACTGTACAATAAAATTAACTGTTGTGTCTATTATTTAAATATTTAATAAGATCTGAAGGTATGATCTTACTATATTTAATTATTAGATGTTTAAATATTATTATGCTTTGGAATTTTTTTTTTTTTTTTTTTAAATATTACATCGTACTTTGTATTTCCTGTATTTAGTAGATTGTTAAATATATATTAAAATCGGAATGATTTTGGCCACCTGCTCTTGTGTGGAGACGGCCAGATCTCAGGGACCTCACAAAGCTGCTTTGATTTTGATAATGGCTAAGGAGTTGCACACCTTGGCATTTCCAGGTTTTCTTCTCGAAAGATAATGGCAGTTAATAAGCGAATGCAAAATGAAAGAAATGATAGAAGAAAAAAAAATTCACACAAGTTTGTCTTCACATCACCCGAATTCCCAGTGCTACGAGCTACATTAAAACTGCAATTATACATCAACTGCAGGATTTTCCACAGCACACGTTAT
Source organism: Ascaphus truei (assembly GCA_036426205.1). Classification (NCBI taxonomy): domain Eukaryota; kingdom Metazoa; phylum Chordata; class Amphibia; order Anura; family Ascaphidae; genus Ascaphus; species Ascaphus truei. The sequence continues at coordinate 128,068,885 of CM071568.1, forward strand.
TTCACCAAAACAAATAGGGGCCATTAATATCTTTTTCAGCATTGAAGTGAGTTAGTGTGTGGTGAGGTATAATATTTAGGTAAACAATACAGTGCTGGCGTTGTCTGCAGCACACAAGTGTCTCTTGTTTGTCACTGCCCCAGATCTATAGGACTCGCACCACTGAAAATGAAAGAAAAAAACTAAACAAAAGGAGAAACTGGCAGGAAGCCATTAACTCCAATCTGTATAACCAGTGATGTGATAAGGAACTTGTAATATACTGGCTTGAAATAATAAAAATGAGCAACGGTCAGTGCTGGAGATGATAAAAAGGGAAATACAATATAAATTCCCCTTAGAAAATGTCACTGAGACTGTTAAAAGCCCTTTGGGCTCTGGAGATTACGACTCTATATGAAATAATTAGGATATGCAAGTCATGGGGAAATTATCAATGCAGTTAAAACAAAACTAATTATCCAACAATCAGATCGGACTAATCCCATTTTATTATGCATTTCTGTTAGTTACCATCAATGGGCTTGTAAAAAGCATCCCCGGCGCATTATACTGGTGCTGATTAACTGCTTGAGAGCTGGAGGGGCCCGTATTGCTTTGCGTCACAAGATTCTGCTTCCCTGAAGGGGCTAGGAATGTAGAGCTTGATCTACAAAGCCTGTTGTCACTTAACGAGACGTTAACTTAACATCACTATCTTTAAAAGACAACAGAACGTTAAACCGTGTTTTATACTGTAAAGGGCATACAGTAGCATGAACTAGAACAGCTATCCGGGAATGACATGAAAATTAGGCAGTATTAGAACATTGCATATCCACTAAAATCCGTTAAGGTTAATACAGGGGACCCAATGCCACGTTAGATTCATTACATCATCCCTAAAGTTGGTGTTACTCATTCAGATCCTGAAATAGGGCCTTTGCCAGGTCTAGGTGCCATTATTTTCCTCTCCTCTCTTTCTCAACTTGAGATCCAGGATCTGGAGAAGAGTAACATCAAGACATACTTAATGTATCATTATTGGACGATATTACATTATGCTACAATGCTGTGATATTAATCCTATGCTAAGGGGAGAAGGAGCGGCTCAGTGAGTAAAGACACTGACTGGCACGGAGTTTGGATAAGGGGAACCTGGTTCAATTCCCTGTATCGGCCTCTTGTGACCTTGGGCAAGTCACTTTATCTCCCTGTGCCTCAGGCACCAAAAAAATAGATTGTAAGGTCTAGCAGCGCTATACAAGAACATTATTATTATTATAATAAGATGTAGAATGGCCGTTGCTCTTGTATATAATTAGCTTCAAGGATACCATGTTAACTCCGTGGACATTACGCCTATTCCGGTTTCAGGCAAAGTTACGTTATGAGTCCCAATTTTAACATAGTTTTGCGGATATAGCGCTTAGCCTTATCATCAACTTACTAAGTGTAAGTAGGAAATTGTGGTATCATCAGTGACCCTGTGGGCAACATATTGCGCTATGCTTTTCTCTTTTTATGCTTATTCTATAGAATCGTGAGATTTCTCTGGAGAGACCACCTGAGGAATATTTGTACACCTTTGATCCATATCTGGGACTGTTTTTTTTTTTTTTTTGGCACATTGGCATTGATAATTTATTAACATTGCGCCAAGGAGAACTATATAGCTCTCTGGGCAGCCATTTCTCATATAGAGACGGATTTCACTTTTCCCTTTTTTCATATTTGCACTATATTCAGCTATAAGCTTTAATATTATTCACTTTTTTACTCACGGTTAACTGACCACGAGGGTAGGGTAAAGCGCTTATTGTATGTTTAACTGTGTTTTATTATCCGCTTAGCCTCATCATAACCCACAAAAAATGCTCGACAGAAATAGTCAGGATAATTAAATAGGAAACAATTGTTCTAATTTGCTGATCCTACAAGTATGAGGATATGAGGTGTCAAAGGATATTCAATCCCAGGGAAGGTCAAGAAGCAACTTTTCTAATAATATCCTCTTCTCTAGGCACCATCAGCCTTGGCATGTCCAATAGACTGATTTGTAAAAATAAACCCAAGAAAAGCTAGGTTAAAATGTAATCATAAGTTGTGAACTACACATAAATTGTCAGTGACCATGTTTTTTCCCTTTCTGTTCATTAACTTCCCACATTTCTGCTCTGCTGTAACTAAGCAGAGACCATTTGGACTAGGGGAGAATTGGGAGGGTATATGATACATAGGAGTAGTTTTCATGGAAACTGTTAGTTTGCCAATTCTGGACCTACTTTTTAAAAACACAAAATACACAATTCTGAATGAGCTTTTAACAAGAATTCTACAGTTTTTATAGTCCGTGATAATCTTAACTGAAGGGATTCCCAGTGTATATCCCAGTGTATAACTGCATTTACATACCAAGCCAATAGAAATGTGTGGCACTCTAATGTTGAAATAAAAATGCAAGTATATAAAGAAATGTGATTAACCCCTGGCGCTATAACCGTGCGGTTATTCAGCAATTGGTCATCATTACAGGAACGCCATAATGTTGGAGATATATAAAACGAAACCGGGGCTTTTCAGGGTTAGGACAAAAATTAACTATAATTTTCATCACAGTTTAAACATCTCTGGAACCGCCGAATTGAGCACTTCGTAGAGGCATTGCTAGTTAAAACCCGTCATGCTCCTTGCTAGTCTTGCAATACATACAAGTGTGATTAGAGTTCATATTAGTGGATACCTTTTAATTGTTCAAGAGAATGGATATAAATATTGTGTTTAGCTCAACAACTCTGTTTATTTTGTATACATTCAAAAACCATGAATTTTCTTAGCGATGCTTTGTCAGTAAGCATTTATCCCTAAATAACAAACCGTTGCAGTATTGTTTCATCAGTTCTGTTTAAGGGCGATGTGGACCTGGATAGCAGTAAAAGTTTTAGGAGGAGCCAAATACCGTAGTATGAAAAGCAAATTGCACAAGAGATTATTCAGCATGGCACGGTTTCTATTAAAAGCAATTAATATGAGCACCATTTACATTACACTCGCCTCCACATTTTAAAAGGTTTCATTGGGACAAAGACATGAAAGCAGAGACTCAAGTCATATTAAAATGTATATATGGAGAAAATAAAAAGGGATTAGAGAAAGGAGCTGGCGTTCATAACCATGTACTCCCAAATTAATAAAGCCTCTCACTTCAATAGTTTTGGAAATGAAGTCACTATGCAAAGGAAAACATCTATGCATTGGCTATTTTAAGGGTCAGAGCTTTTCAGATGACTTTATACAGCACATAAAACAGAATTTCCTGCTGACCTCTTTTGTCTTGAAGAGGGTAGCACTTTACCACACTCCAAAAGGTCTCTTATTATCCAAGTGATCAATCTTTCCTTTTATTTCAGGCTACTCAGAGGATTCCGTGCAATGCAGGTGGATCAAAGCTAGGCATGAATGGAAACGAAGTGGAAAGAATTAACATATGGATCCCTCAGACTCACCAAGTGAAAAAGATAACCAGGGAGACCGACAGAAAGATACAAGAATAAAAGAGAGCAGAGAGATGCAGATATACTGCAGGTGCTTCACAAAAATGACTTGCGAAAACGTAAAGGCAATCCTACATATTTATTCTAAAGCGCATCAAGAGATGCAACGTTTCAGTATATATTGGAGTTGCTGTCCATCAATTGCATTTAATGTAAACCATAAAAAAAAAAAAACACACACAACAGTATTTTCAAAAGAACAATTTAAAACGTAGGCAGCTTTACAGAAACATGCCAGGTGTGTATACAGTCATACCCAGCATTAACGTACGCAATGGGTCCAGAGCATGTATGTAAAGCGAAAATGTACTTAAAGTGAAGCACTACCTTTTTTCCACTAATCGATGCATGTACTGTACTGCAATCGTCCTATACATGCATAACTGATGTAAATAACGCATTGGTAACAGGTTCTATAGTCTCTCCGCTTGCGCACAGCTTCGGTACAGGTAGGGAGCCGTTATTGCCGACGTGCTGACAGGCACATGCGCGAGCTGCCGTTTGCCTATTGGGCGATATGTCCTTACTCACGAGTGTACTTAAAGTGAGTGTCCTTAAACCGGGGAATGCCTGTATATGGCCCTCGCCATTCAATGAAGGGAAGAAAATCAGGGCTCCACGGATTTGCTCAATAAACTAATTTATTGCCAATAGACTTAACGTTTCGGCCACACAGGCCTTTCTCAAAAGCAGAAATGGCAATTTATCATTCTCCTTGCCATTCAATGAAATAAAAACCCTGGTATAATACCATCTACCCAACAGTTCAGTTGTTGGAAATGCTACTTTAATATCATCCTTGTGCCAACGTCTTCTGATATTTGCTTTAAGTGTTTAAAATTTGAATTCACATTTTAAAATAGGATGGTTTGCTAACCATACATGGTAACACAATGGAGTTTCCAATAAAACCGTAGCCATCTTTAAAATGCCTCCTAATTTAACATCCCAATGAGCATTCCGCAAACATAAAACAGCCCCACTACAGTTTTAAAAAAAGTAGTAAAAAAAGGAGGCAATACATTTGAGTTCAAAACATTTGGGGAGAAGTTCACTCAAAGATGGGAGAACCCTGTAAAATAATATATATATTTCTCCTCAAAATGTTTTGAGCCCCATCATTTTTCTCTTTTGTGCCTACTTTCTCAAACTGCAGTTTTTTAAATAAATTTGCATGTGCTATCTATCCCCTCATCTTCAGCCCATATCCGATCCACTGTTGGATGAAGGCCTCCCCAATGATCTTTCAGGCACTGCGGTTGCAAACCTCTCTTCTCCATGTTGCTTCAACACATTTTCTGATTTCATCCTCCCATATTACTTTTGGTCTTTTAATTTCCCTTGGAACTCAGTCGAGTGCCATCTTTGTCCAAATATGGTATTTTCTTCATAAGATATGTCTGGCCCACTGCCATTTTAATTTCTTCACCCTTTTGATGATGTCACAGACTTGTTTGCTCACGAACATATTCATTCTTTTTACGGTCTCTTCAGGTGATACCCAGCATACATCTCTCGATACTACCTTGAGTTATATGAAGCTTCCGAGTTATCCGCGCATTTAGGGTCCAAGTTTAACAACCATATATGACCACGGGCAGAATACACTGGTTGACAACTTTCCTCTTGAGGCACAGTGGAAGGTTCTTTTGAAATATTGTCCCGTTTCTTCCAAATATGCTCCCATCACATCTTCATTCTCCTATTGATTCCAGTCAAACGGTTCCCATTCATTTTTATTTGCTGGCCAAGGTAGACATAGTTATCAACTTCTAGTGCTATTCCATTTGTTTCAATTTTTGAAGTCTTGACAAATTTGTTTATCACTTTGGTCTTGTTGAGATAGATTCTTATCTATATGATGCTTATCTTGCTTGTATCGTCATGTAATCTAATGGTTGATGTGGCAGTCTTGTAAATGTTCTTTATAATATGTACTGTACGCTTCTTCACAACTTTGTCGTCTTCATGCTTTTAGAACAGGTGTGGTGTAGACGGAGTGCTTTCTCGTAAGCTACGAATCTGAAGCGGAGTGGTAGATCATATTCATTATTTCTGGAAATCACTTCATATATAACTTTGATGTGGTCATTGTGAAATCCTGCTTGTTCTCTAGGCTAATCAAAGTCCAGGATCTGTTGCAGTGGATTAGTGAGTATCTCTGTAAAAAATATTGTAAGTGATTGGAAGTAGACTGATTGGTCTGTAGTTCTTGAGATCTTCTCGTCTCCTTTCTTGTGGATTAGGATAACTATGGCATTGCTCAATTGTTCTGCAATTTTCCTGTTCTCCAGGCAGCATGTCAAGAGTTGTGCAAGGATTTGCACTTCTCCCCCATTTAGACCAAAAAGTAAATTTTTTGTCTCGTCTGCCTCAAAACCGTTATCGACATGTCTGCAGTATCATCTACTGTATACGCTTTTTTGAAAAAAAAAAAAAAAAAAAGTTAAATTTTGGTCTAAATCCCAAGGTTGGAAATTCGTTGTGTCTGGCACAGCTCAGCACATAACCCAGTCAACACCATCCAACTATCAAACATGGTGGTGGCAACATCATGTCATGGGGATGCTTCTCTTCAGCAGGAACGGGGAAGCTTGTCAAGATAGAGGGGAGAATGGATGGTGCAAAGTACAGGCGAATCCTTGAGGAAAACCAGCCAAAAGTCTGAAACTAGGTAGGAAATTCACATTTTAGCAGGAGAATGACCCAAAGCACAAAGCCAAAGTCACACTGGAATGGTTAAGCAAGAGGAGAATTAATGTTCTTTATTGGCTCAGTCGAAGTCCTAAAACACAAAATAGTATACCCATATAGTGCGTGCACTCAACCTCTTGTATAGAACTCTGTTTTTTTTAACTGGAAAGAGATGGAATTCCATCTCCACTAATATCGTTTAATTTTATTCAGGTAGCAAAAAGATTGTGTGTTTAAAACCTATTTCAACAAATAGCGTATCAAGAATGTTTTGTATATAAACAAAAACAAATTGATTCCATCTCTTTCCAGTTAAAAATACAGAGTTCTATACAAGAGGTTGAGTGCACGCACTATATGGGTATACTATTTTGTGTTTTGCTACTATCATTTATCCCTGTATGCACCCCTCACATATAGTATATACTACACCTCAGCTGAGCAGTAGCTGCTCTTTTTGTATAACCAGTCGAAGTCTTGACTTGTATCCAATCGCACATTTTTGACGAGATTTCAAGATTGCAGTCCATCAATGATCGCCAACAAACTTATCAGAACTGGATACTGTAAATGTTGGCGTGAAGAATAGGCAAAAATTGCATGATCCTACTGTGCAAAGCTAGGAGAGACTTATCCAGAAAGACTCAGAGCAGTAATTGCTGTAAAAGATGTTTCTACCACGTACTGACTTAAGTAAGCAACCAGTATATGTTGCAGATTTTTCTCTCCTCATATCTGAATACTTATGCAAACCACTCTATGTATATACATTGAGTCCTCGCTTATCGACGTCTTGGCTTCCGACGGATGCCTTATCTGATGCCGCATATTGCAGTCCGTTGGATGCATTATCTTACGCTAGACCCGCTTATCCGACAGTCACCGCCACCGATTAACATGGGACCCCCAATCTGACGTTACGTTAACCGACGGTGGATAGTGGGACGCATTCCATCGGAAAAGCCAAGACCACCTTTTTATGCGTGTGTGTATATGCATACATATGTATGTACAGTAGCAATAAAATGTTTGAGAACCCCAATGATAATTACGGAAATCCCATAGTTTTCCCTTGATGACTATGGGTCAGAATAAATTTGATGCATTTTGTCACTGTCTTTGCGAGTGACTCCTGCGGTCTCAGAAAGTATCTACAAGCTGAAATCCCATCTTTGTGGGGGATGTTTGTGTAAAGTGAATCTACATCCATGGTTGCTAGTAGTGTTCCTGTTGGGAGGGGAACAATGGCATTAAGTTTGTTTAGCAGGTTGGTGGTCTCCTGGATATAGCTGGGTGTGTTCCTGACAAGTGGTTTTAGAATGCCTTCCACCCAGCCAGAAATATTCTCAGTCAGTGTGCCAGATCCAGAGATAATAGGGTACCCAGGGTTACCCTCTTTGTGAATTTTTAGGAGCACGTAGACTGTGCCAGGTTTTGGGTTAGCTGGTATCAGGTCAAGAATTTGTTCTGTTGTGTGAATCGGGAGTGTTTTAATAATCCCGTTGAGTTCTCTCATGTATTTTTTTGTTGGATCCTCCCGCAGGTAGTCTGTGGTGTTCATTATGACCACTGCTCCTCCCTTGTCCGCAGGTTTGATTGTTATGTTGTGGTTGGCCTTTAGCGATTCTATGGCTCTCCTCTCCATCAGTGTTTTTGCTTATTTTGTCCAGGATGGCGGATTTGGCTCTGTCTCTAAAGCTTTCAATGTACCGGTCCAGTTTGGGGTTGCACCCAGTTTGTGGGATCAAGTTGGATTTTTGCTTCTCCCTGCTCATGTGCAGCGGCTCCACTTCTGCAGTGTTGGCGCACTCTTGGTCGGGTCTGTCATGGAAGAATTCCTTAAGACGCAGTCTTCTGAAGAACTTTTCCAGGTCACTGCACAGCTCAATCTTGTCCATGGGCTTGGTAGGGCAGAATGTGAGACCCTTTGATAATGCCGAGGACTCTGCTTGATTTGGTGTGTAGTCGGAGATGTTAACAGTGCAGTCCTGCTTCCTTCCTAAAGGGTCTTAGGTAAAAGATAAGCAGCAGTCCCCCGTATAGCCAATTTTTTCTTATTTTTTTTTACCACCTGGGAAACCCTGCATTTCTGCTAAACTTAACGTCTTAGTTGCGTATGTGCTCCATCTACGGATATCAAAATGGCAGACAAATTCCGCGGCCAATAGGAAGCTGCAACATTCAAATCAATTCCTATTAGTCATTAAGATCACCTAAAAAAAAAACAAGAAGTAACACGGGTAACTGTGGGAACATTTTGGGAACCCGAGGTGAACATATGGCGGTTAAGCTCTGGAAGACCCCAGTTCCGTTTAAGGTGGGTCTGCTGCTTTGCATTAAGATGTATATATTTTTAACAGTTTTGCAACAGGGTAAACAGACCCATTTTTAGTGGAACAATGTATTCTCTGTAACACATAAAATGAAAATCTTAAAAGAAAATCTGGAATAGTTCCCTGTATTGCCCATTTTCGAATGCACATCAATAACATTTGTTTTCTACTTAAATTCCAGAAAAGTTGGATGGGAAAAAGTTAGCGCTCACTTCTGCATTACGCGGTCAGTACGCAGCCCAATATTTTATGGTTGCCACGGGCACCAAAGACTTCAACAGGCTGTCAGGTGTTATTAACCCTTTGGGTGGCCCAAGAAGTAGCAACTATGTCATGGGGTCTGGCACTTTGGGGCCCTATGATGTAGTGGCTACGTCATGCCTGCAGAGTGCTCGTTTTCTATAGGAGATCGCACCCTACGCTCCTAGCCTGTGGATGCGATCTGCACTGCAGGGAAATAGAAGGACTCCTCTTCCGTTTATGGGACGCTGTGGTCAAGTGATTGGGGGTTTGCCGGAGGGCACCCAAAAGGTTAAAGCAACAGCAGTTTCAAGATTCGAGCCAACTTTTCAGGCTTTAGATAAAAAGAAAAAAGTATTGTTCAACATTGGAAGGAGGTGGTGTTAGCTTTTTGTGGGACCTAAACAGATATAGACTTCACACACCAGTTAAATAAACAAATCTTGCCATAAATAAGGGCCCCAAGCAATTACTTAGTTTGCTTGTGCCCTAAAACCACCTATGTTGGAAAAGTCAGAATCAGATGCCACAAATCATTACAACTAAGATGCAATATCTATCATTTGTTTTAACAAGAAACCAGTGGGTTCAATTTTATGGTGTTTGGGACCCACCCCTCCAGCACTAATAGGGTTGCAAAGGTTGAGTGGAGTATTTTATTTCTTCCTCGGTACGACACAGTAGAAAGTTGTGCCAAGACACCTCCAAGTGTCTGACTCCTGCTTTCCTCTTCACATTTAGCCTTGAAATTAGCCGAGCCATTGAATACATTTAAGAGTGGCTGGGGAATTTCTGCTCTGGCAGCGGAACACATTGAAAGGCCTTATTCCCATTAGGCCTCCTCCTTGCTGGCTGTACAGGGGTTAAGCACTTTTTTTAATGACTGTTGAGGAAGAAAAAAGAAAAAAAAATCTCCATCCAACTAATATTAATAAAATACAAGTAGAGAAAACAAGCTACAAAAAATTACTGTGTGTGATAAAAGGTGCACTCACTTGCGCAAGTACTGTATATGTGAACAATGAATGGCTTTGCATTCCCCGAGTAATGGCTACACGTGGCTGTGCATGTAACAAAAGGAAAGGCTGTGGCAGCGAGAGTTTACCACCGAGGCTTTTCTTATATAGTAGAGAAGCTCAAGGGTGATCTATATTTACTTGTTAAAAGATAGGAACCAAAACACACTTAACTACTCCATGCAAACTTTATAAAGGTTTTTCTAGGGTTGGGCAATATATCAGGAGCATAGCAATACCGTGGTAATAAAATTGGACGGTAAATAACTTACAATTGTTTATTACCACGGTATTCCTGTCTGCCGGCTGCTGGGCTCGCATGTGTGAAGCTGCAGAGAGATGAGAGGGGGGGGGTGGGCGCGGATGCCTCTCCCACCCACGCCCCCATGCGTCCGAACCCCTTCATCTGTCCTCATGCCTCTTAACCCCTCCCCCATGCTTCCCAACCCCTTCCTGTCCTCATACCCTTTACATGTGTGCAGGAGAGGGGGGGAATGATGCTGTGCCTTAAGGCTTTTTAGTTCAAGAATTGCTAAATTATTTTTATTCAAAACAGTATTTGCTTTTTTACGTTTATTAAAGAGGCAATCCAAGCGGCACTTTAAAAAAAAAAAATATATATATATATATATATATATATATATATATATATATATACAGTGTTCGACAAACCTATACATTTGCTCGCCCCGGGCGAGTGGATTTAACATATGGCGGAGTCCTATGGGCCCAAGCAGCACACGTTTGGTACTAGGTGGCGAGTAGTTTTTTTGTTTGTGTGCGAGTAGATTTTTGGTGGATTTGTCGACCACTGTGTGTGTGTGTGTGTGGTGGTGTGTGTTGTTGTGTGTGTGTGTGTGGTGTGTGTGTGTGTGGGTGTGGGTGTGTGTGTGTGTGTGTGTTGTGGTGTATGTATAATAATATATATATATATATATATATATATATATATATTTAGTGTCTTATATACACAGCCTTTGATTACTTTTATTAAAAACGAATTAAGTTGCTGATCAATTCGCTTTCCCGTGATCGATCATCAAAATCCGGCTTCCCAGGGTTCACTAAATGGCCGTTTTTCAGTTTCAATCAATCCTTCAGTCAGTGTAACTCAGCAGCTACAATGTATCCTATATACTAAGGTAACATTATCTATGTTACAGTTTGCAGCCCAAATGTTGGGAATATTGGCAAAAAAGTGTGTCAAAGATCTGCACGTGTGGGGAGGTGGGCTAAACCCTACTATGCCACATCAAGGCTGCGCAGTGTATATTAAATGGCATTGGTTGTTGAAATGTACTTGATTATCAACGCTACAGAACTGTTTAAAAAACAACTGTGAATATATACCACGCTGCTCCGTTCCGCCTGACATTTTTAGACATCTTCCCCATAACTTCCCTGCACGTTTTGATGACTTATTTTTCTTGTTCTCTGGGTATTCTCCTGATTACTATCATTACTCGCCCGATAATTACTTCTATCGTTTCATGGGAAGGGGCAGACTGAAAGCAGGCCGCCAACGCGGAAAGCGAGAAGGGCCGACGCCCAAGGAAAAAAAAGGGGCCACGGGAAACCAGCACACCCACACACACACAACAACCCCCAGAACCCCGTCACCAACACGAACCCCCATCTATCTCTCATACCCCCATCTCTCACCCAAACAAATACCCCCTCCACATCAAACACAATTACCCCCTCCACATCAAACACCAATACCCCCCCTTCACATCAAACATACAATACCCCCCCCACATCCTCCAGCCCATTCAAGTCAGATCCCCCCCCATGTTCTCTTCCCTCAATGACACTCTCTCCCCTCCCCTTAATGACACTCTCTCCACTCCCCTCAGACTCTCCCCCTCCCCTCAATATGACACTCTCCCCCTCCCTCGCAGGTGACACTCTCACCCTCCCCTCAATGTGACACTCTTTCCCCCTCCCCTCAATATGACACTCTCCCCCTCCCCTCAATATGACACTCTTCCCCCCCTGTGCAACTCACATCACACCCTCCCCCTGCAACTCACATCACTCTCACCCTCCCCCTGCAACACACATCACTCTCCCCCCTGCACCTCACACCTCACATCTCTCCACCCCATGCACCCTCAATCCTGCTTCCACCATGAGCCCCCCCTCACATGTCAGCAGCCAGCCCCCTCACTGTGTAGCAGCCCAGCCCCCCCTCACTTTCAGCAGCCCAGCCCCCCTCCACTTGTCAGCAGCCCACCCCCCTCACTTCTTAGATCAGTCAGCAACCTCTCTTCCCCGGTTACTAAGCCGCCCCCTGCATGCGCGACCTCCCCGGCAGCCTGCTATGAAAAAAATAAAACACACAGGATGCTGTGCTGCCCCGCGCCACCGCAAAACATGGGGGATGGGAGGGAGAGGGAGGGGGCTGGGAGGGAGAGGGAGGGGGCTGGGAGGAGAGGGAGAGGGAGGGGGATGGGAGGGAAGAGGGGGGGCTGGGGAGAGGGGTCTGGGAGGGGACGAGGGAGGGAGGGGTCTGGGAGGGAGAGGGAGGGAGGGGGCTGGGAGGGAGAGGGGGGGTCTGGGAGCGAGAGGGAGGGGTGGGAGTGGAGAGGGAGGGGGCTGGGCGAGAGCGGGTCTGGAGCGAAGGGGAGGGGGCTGGAGGGAGAGGGAGGGGGCTGGGAGCGAGAGGGAGGGGGCTGGGAGCGAGGGGAGGGGTCTGGGAGCGAGGAGGGAGGGGCGATGGGAGGGAGACGGGGGGGCTGGGAGGGAGAGGGAGGGGGGCTGGGGAGCGAGAGGGAGGGTCTGGACGAGAGAGAGGGAGGGGGCTGAGCGACGAGCGGAGGGGGCTGGGGGGAGAGGGGGGGGGCTTTCTGGGAGGAGAGGAGGGAGGGGGGGTGGAGGGAGGGGAGGGGTTCTGGGAGCGAGAGGGAGAGGGGTCTGGGAGCGAGAGGGGAGCGGGAGGGGGCTGGGAGGGAGAGGGAGGGGGCTGGGAGGGAGAGGGAGGGGGCTGGGAGGGAGAGGGAGGGAGGGGGCTGGGAGGAGAGATGAATCGCCGCCATTTTTTTAAACTTTTTTTTAAAATTTATTTAATTAACTGGCGCCCGGCCAGAGTCATCACGGGCCGGGCCGCACAGAGAGGCCAGACGGACCGCATGTTGTGCAGCCCTGGCCTAAAGCTAGGTTACTCTAAAACAAGAGTGCTTGTCAGGACCTTGTTTTCATGTTCTTTTAATGGAATAAATCTTTGATAGATACTCCTCGTGTCCCACGTTACATTGGGGAGGCTGTGCTCCGGTTCCTGATTTGGATCCCTTTCTATTCTAAAATAAACATGCAGGAGCAGCATCATTAACTGTAAAATGTGGGAACTCAGGTAAACATAACTGAAATGTGACAGACACGCCTTATTGCTCTAAATACAGTATACTGTTTTTTTAATTCACTGGAGATACAAGTGTGATATCTTAAAGAACTAATCGATTGCTGTCACGGGAGACCAGAACTTAACCCAAGGATCAAAGCACCAGACAGGACAAAGCAGTTCAATAAATAATTTTTTTTCCAGCCGGAGCCAGCAAGCACAACACAGACACAACCCAACACAACCAGAGCTATACTCACAAAAAAAGGGCATACAGGGGGAATCCTAGGTGCTGAGCGCCACATCAAAGGCTTACTCAGGGCTTCCCTTCACTCTCTGATGACCGTCCAGAACACTCCAGGGTAATTCGCAGCAAAGCCCTTTAAATCTCCCGCTGAAAGTGCTGCTCTTCGCTTCTCCGTCAAAGCTTCAGTCACATAGCACAAAGTAAATTCAAATTTCCCGCTTCCTACGGCTCTCCGACCCTCTTTCGGGTGTCCCGGCACAGCTTTGTAGCACATTGCTTAAATCGCCTGCATGACAGGATTCAAGTGTGCTGTGGAGTGCTGGTCGGGCCCTCTTTTTCCATCCTCCCCCTGGCCATAGGAAAGAAAGGTAGAGGGGCTGGCGAACAATCTGAGCACGGATTCAGCACAGCGCCTAATAAGGGGAACTCAGCAACGGCTTCTCCCAGCTGCCAGGATATCTCCCCCTGGGCTGGCGCCGCTCTGCCTGGGAAGGCAGCAAATGGCTCCAGTCTCCGGGTGGATGTCCCCCCCCCCCCCCGCCCGAACTCCGCACCTGGATAGCATTTACTTTGTTCCCTGTCCTTTTCCTCCCATCCAGAACCAGCAGCAGCCATTTTCTCTATGTAAAAATGTGTTATTTTTCCTGTGTGTGACACTGAATTAAAAAGTATAAAACATGCTTAGTGTAACATAAAGTAGAGCCAGCGTCTCTGGACATGCAGGGCTGAGAAACACATTGCGCAGCCAGCATGTCCGGAGACGCTGGCTCTGCTTTATTGTTGCACTAAGCACATTTTATACTTTTTAATGCAGTTTCACACACAGGGAAAAAAACTAATTTTTACTTAGGATGCAAGGGGCTACCGGCATGTAATAACAGGGTAGCCCAGGGGTCTAGCTAGTGGCCAGATGAGCCCAAGCGTAGGACGGCAGGGGCCAGGCTTTAACTTAATTTAACTGGTCCCTAAGCCCCTTTGCCGTCACAATGGCATTTATGCATCAATGCACAAAAAAGCCTATTTATTGCACTGTACCAGTTTGGGCTTCAAACACAAGATTATTTTTCAAGTTTCTTATATCTGGTAAAGATTTCACAAAACACAAAGCTTTATGGCACTTCAGACATGACTGATTTGTTGATACTGAAAAAAGGAAGCACAGAAAAGCACCACCTAATACTTCTCATTATATGTGTCAAATAACACCTCCCTGACTCCTCCTAATAATACTCTCCAAATTGCAAGCTGATGCACATGAGGACAAATTAGAGTGGAAGAACCTTGACATCTCAATGCTAGGAGACTAAGAGGGTAATTGGGTATTGTCCAGAGCCATAATTGTCTGAAAAGCTCTATTGACCCGCCAGGGAAAACAGAATGGTGGATTAAATGACGCTGGCCAATAAACTGCTGAAACGTCACCTGCTGTGGCTTCCCCCTGGCCTGCGTGATGAGGGTGATGTGAAAGCCAGGAAATAATGCTGGTACCTTTACTAGTAAGCTTCTCGGGAAGCATGGGGTCCCTAGAGCTACAAATAGTGCAGTTCAGCGTCTGGAACTTCATAGTACCCATCCTACAAAAACACCATGATTTGGTAGGGGTGGGTTGCTGCTTTAACATCAATTTAAGTGCATTTCGCATTTGGACATGCATATACTGTATGTTTGCTCACTTTGGTTTTGAAGCTTCTACTTAAATTGGCAACAAAAACAACTAATGAAAACAGGGATTTAAGTAATTGTTGGAAATGCTCTTGATTTTGACACAGAAATAAAAACAAACTAACTGCAGCAGTTAAACTGAAATCCATAGCCATGTCGCCAGGGATGGGTTATTACTGCTAATCTACAATACAACTGTGCAATGGTACACGACAAAACTCCTTTACATTGAAGGCTGAATAGAGTTGTAACCTCATCTAGTTAGTAGCCCTCATCGACGTTTCAAATGAATGATTGGAATGAGACGCTCTAGCAGTTCTAGATTAAAGTCTAAGGCATTGAGATAGTATCAGCTGCCAAACTGGGGTAGAAAGTTTCCATTTGTTTTCCAATATGGGGTCGTTTTCTTTTACCCTAGAGAACAAGTAGGTTTACAGCAGAGAACTTATTTAAATCCGTATTGTGCACACTGAGGAATGTTTTCTGCTAGCCAACTTTGCTTTGGGATAGAGCACTGGCAATTTCTACTAGTAGAAGCTGGCCCAGAAATCCAACTGAAAGCTGACAGGTGAGTGCAAATGTATCTGTAATCCCTTCATTGCTATAGAGAGGTTTACAAAGCAATATCCTGGGCCCCATCAGCACTTAAATGTTAAAAATATCTACAAGTTTGGCGCTATTAACAAATATCCCCCAGGGCTGCATATCAGGGCTGAAGGCGCACAGCAGCCTCAAAGTGACCTCACTCTGCAGCCCAGAGCTCCTATTCTTTCAGTGTAAAGATGTGGTCTCTAAAAAATCCCCACAGAGCACAGCGTGTCTGTGTACAGATTTACTAGACATATTGCTCATTTCATCTTGGGTCTCTAAGATGCCTTTCCTTTTACTGTCTGCCAGAGCCCATAAAACCCCAGCAGCCGTGACATTTACAGCAATAAATGTAATGCTATCTGCCACTTTTCTTCCTGTTATTGTTAACATTTGTTTACCATGTATTATAAAAAGGAGAGGGGGGGGGGGGGGGAGAGGGAGAGAAACTTGCTGAAACAATTGCGAAATTACATGGCCGAGCAAACAGTCAGCTATCTTTCTTCCATATGTTAAAATCATGGTGGTATCCTTTTTTGTTGTTGTTTAGCGCCCAACATTTGTGTGGCAGCAAGGACATAAAATGATGCTTAGAAATGTGATACACATTTTCATTTCACACTTCATCAGCTTTTACAGCCGGGGCTCAATGAAATGTTAGACAGAACCTGGCAAACAGCCACATTTACCAACGTGAAAAAATAGGGGTCACGTTACCCTTTTATTGGTAGCATTTTTTATTTTATTTTTGTCACGTCAGTTTCCTGGACTGGTTGCCTGGGACTATATTGACCAAACTCAGGTTCTTCCCTAAGATACGTGCTTGCCTTTTCCACTATGATTAAAACAAAAATGAAGGTTGTGCTACATCGCTGCGTGTTACTTGGGGGAAAATGTAGTTATGTTCCAATTATACATAATCCCAGTGGATAGTAAGCTCATTTGACATCTTTACCCATAAATCCATGCGTGTTTTCATTTGAATTATGAAAGCATGTTTTATTTATGTGTATTCTCCCGGTTTATTTATCCCACTGCTACCTAGAAAATATAGCTATTTGCAGCTCTGCTTAAGACATCGCAAAAGCACATTCCCAAGATTTAGGCACTTGTACCGAGTAGAGGAGCTTGACTATAAGCACGGGCTCATTTACACATTTATAGACACCACTGTAAAAGTCTGAAGCATAACCTTGCCTGCTCACCTTTGGCAATTTTAAATAAAAAGAAAATCGCAATGCTATTCACGCTCACAGTATGAAAAGCAAACCAGCATTCATACCAACTCCTCAGGGAAAAACATCACTACTGTCAAAACAAGCAAGCGGAGTTGCAAAGCAACTTGTGGCTTTTTAGACAACATATCCCTTGTTCTTTATCAAAACAATATTTATTTCCTAGGAATTCTTTTCAATTCATGCAAATATACTTTGGAAGCGCTTGCTACCTTAAATAAAATGGAGCCAATAGAAAATTCTTGTGACACTGCTCACACGATAGTGCTGCTCATCACAACAGTTACAAGAGTTTTTCTCTCCCGCTCACTCCATGCTTCACATAGGTTTCCAATTCTGATTACCCCCCTCAGTTGCCCTCGGGTCTTTTTACCGATTTTCTAGCCGGTCTTCGCCATCAACTGTGCAGTAAACTCAAGGGGAAAACCCGCCCCTTCCGTCTTGGTCACCGGAAAACATGGAAGCGACCGTGTGATTGTTAAGGAGAGCGCTCACATGAGCGATAGGGCCAGAGGGTCCGTCCGTGGCACTGAAGTTTTTTTTTCTCAATATCATAAATTGTTCAAATTTAAATTTTCAAATCTGTAACTTTTTTTTTTTTGCCTTAAAGCAGTCATATGTGAATCCTCAGTTTTTACTACAATATTTGGAATAATTTGAAAAAGATGAAGAAATACTGTTAACAAAAACGTGACATGAAAATGTTGAAATTTCCTGGATTTCTTGACCAAGAAAAATTGAAATGACGGTTGGCACGCACTTAAAGAACTGGCACAGGGCAAAAACGCATACAGCTTGGACGGCCATTTCTATGTTGTTTTGGGAACACACTAGGTTTCCGTGCTATTTAAAATATAGCCCCATTTTGCAAAGTTTAACATGTAGACTCTTAAAATCAACTGTATTACACACCCCATCATACATATCTGCATTCACATAATATGTTGTAGCATTCACATAGTATATTTCCTTATTATATGTCAACATTTATACACAAAAAATTGAGATGTAGCATAAACAGATGCTGATCACAATTTAAGCAAAAATGGAGACTGCGCTCGTCTGTTCTCTCCTGGATATCTCCGTTATCTACCTTCTCCCGCAGCTCCCAATTCCTCCGGCGATCACCCGGGACAACAGTCAAAAGATAACAAAAAAGTTGGAGCGCAGAGAGAAAATGGTGGTGTTAGGCAAAATCACTTTAATGGGTAAAATTACATTTAAAAACTTACAATCAGTAAAGCTGCATCGCCCGTGGGGTTCCCAAGCCTGTCCTCACTAACACTGCCTCCCTCGGCAGTGCCCTGCTGCGAGTCGCTGCCCTGCTACAACCCGGAAGTGGAAGTCCAATGTTGGGCTCTCTCGCGAGATCGCTATTCGGGAAGTGCTGGCTCTGGCTGGATATTAAAAATGAACCCCTATAGGCTATAGGTACCACTCTCTAAGACCGAGTGTGTACCCTATATTCTCTGCAACCCCTCAACGCGTTTCGCGCGATCTTGCGCTTCGTCAGGAGTTAATACACATCTCAGGGGGCTGCCTTATATAGGCCACCACTCCCCTAATCGTGCTAAATCTATTACACATGTGCATGCTTGTTGCAATGAATAATGAATGATCCTGTGACTAAACAAATACTCTCAACATGACATACATAAAAACAATTCATTAGTATCTTATACATTAAATTTAAAACCTTTTTCACACATCTTAAAAAATTCCCCCTAAAACATTCTTTCAAATTACTGTAAAAGTTCCTTAAAATACTCCCTAACTTGTACTTAAATCCTTGGATCATTCACCTGCTAGTCAGCATATTGGAATTGGCTACTCTAGTAAAACTTAATCTAGTTGCAGATCACTTTTTAAGAAATTTTATTTTACAGTTTATATATAGAATATCTATATCCTCTTTCACCTATTAAAAATTTATTGAAAATTACCAACTAAAATTTAAAAACTGTTCAACCTAAAACCCATGTTTTGCTTATTTGTTATAAAATTAGAATCCATATAGCTATCTAAGGAAGGGATTTAACTCTATCATTTCATTCAGACCATCAGGCATTTTACTTTTAAGTGTATATATCCAAAAATGTTCGCGTTGGAGTAACTTTAGATCTCTATTCCCTTTTCTAATGTCTTTTTGGACTATCTCTAAACCTCTAAAGCTTAGACCTTCAGTTAACCCATTGTGGTAGTGTAAGAAGTGCAGGGACAAATTGTGTACTTTTTTGCCATTTTCCACATTACGTTTGGCGTTTCTAATACCGTTGACATGTTCGCCAATTCGCACCTTAAGTGGTCTTATAGTTTTTCCAACGTAACATTTGTTGCAAGGACATGTGATAATGTAAACTATTAAATTTGTTTGGCATGTAATAAAATCTTTAATTCTGTATTCTGACCCTGTTTGTTTATTGTTAGTGAGGACAGGCTTGGGAACCCCACGGGCGATGCAGCTTTACTGATTGTAAGTTTTTTAATGTAATTTTACCCATTAAAGTGATTTTGCCTAACACCACCTTTTTCTCTCTGCGCTCCAACATTTTTGTTATCTGATCACAATTTAAATATGACATACAAATAGTATAATTAATTATATAGTCTTAAGTACTCACACTTCAGGTACTGTTATGTTTACATATTTGAAACTATTTACACATATTGCAAGTTTAAAACATTTCATGCAATGGGAATGTACAGAAGTTGAACCGAATGTAACAGTTACCTCCATCAACCCAGAAACTTCTCCTTTTCTTAGAGGCTTGGTGATGGATGGGGTGTAGACTTTAGAATCCGACACTGGTTGCCCCTTCATAAAATGTTTCCCCGCTTCATAAATGTCCACTTCAACCATTTTCCCCATGAATTCAGGCTCCTTGGGAACAAGAACCTGGGAAATAAAGGCATTCAGATGAGAAGAGCAAACCTCAATGAGGACAAATATTATATGTTTAAACATAACTTCGTCTAGGACTCTTGCATTGTACAATGCTCATTTGTTCAAGCCAAAAAAAAAAAAACCCCTTGATGAATAACACAATCTCAAATTATTTCCTAATCATCAGATTGGTAGTCTCTGGTATGAAAATGTAACTGTTCCGTTTATACGTTTTGAGAAACGTATGTTGCTTGTGTCTCACACACCTACTGTACCACCTGTAACAGTACACAACATTTTAAGTTTTTAGCATGACCAAGCCATAAGTTATCTCCATATACTGCATGACTTCGTATGAGCAAGCTTCTGTGCAAGGCTATGACTAAAACTTGTCCCTTTGATAGACCCTGTCGATTGGTTCTGAAGAGCTCGGGACGTTAATTATCATACGTGTATTATGTATAGATTCGTTGATTAGTAACTTTGCTCTGGCGACATCCTCTGAAGATAGAAGACAACGCTCCTGTGCTTTATGAGGCCCTTCTAACCATGATATGTGACCATCACCTTCTAGAAAAATCAGTTACCTTCGATGAATGCCATATCAGAGCTTGCAACTCTTCCTTCTTTCTTGTTCTCCAATCGAAGTGCCATTAAAAGAAAGTTAGTAACCCTTTACACCTTTGCCTTTTGCCGAGCTGAAGGGTTCAGCAAGCGTGGCAACTACCAGTGAATGATTATTATTGAGGCTCCTGCCTATTATTTCAAATCAAGTTGAAGTCATGGATTCAAAGCATTTCATCATCAGATTATAAAACATTTACTGACACAAATTCACCTTATCTGCTTCAAGGATCCTTTGCCCTCCTTATATTTCAGCCCTAATCTATATCTATACCTCTGTTCCCCTCTTGTGATCGGCTTGATGTCGTTTTTATATTTTTTAATAAGTTAAAAATATACTTAGACGTACAGCACCATGTCAAAGTTATGAACTCTCTATATCTGACACAGGAGTGCGCAAACTTTCCCCCCTGCCTACTGTCCCCCCCTGCTTGTGGCACCCTCCTTACCTCGTCTCCGGCGTCAAATGACGCTGCATTGCCATGGCGACGTGACGCCGAAGACAAGGTAAGGGAAGTTGTAGAAGCCTCACGCGAACCCCTGGCATTTAATTTAAATGCCTTGGGGAAGAGTGGGGGATCTCTGTAACCGCCGTGCCCCCCCCCGGAAAATCTTGCGGCCCCCCCAGTTTGCGCGCCCCTGCTCTAACACACACCAAGATCCCTGTGACACTAACATCTCCTCCTATGGTTAGTTGCAAGGCATAGTAATACATTGTTTTAGGTTTGTCCACTGTGTGCACTTAGGAAACATCGCAAACCGTATATTTCGAATTTCAGACATTGATTCTTAAAGGAGCAATCAAAGCCATTTCTTTCATCTTCTTTATTTCCCCGGATTTAATACTGGGGGGCCCAGGAGTTTTGAAAAGCAGCCATATAGTGAACTCTGGAGTGGCCAACGGCACCCACGACGGAGGTAAGTACCTCCTGAAGCAAAGGGTGAAGGAGGTGAAATTAATGAGGTTCTGCTCCGGAGTGTATGTGTCTGTGTGTGTATCTGTGTGTGTCTGTGTCTGTGTGTGTATCTATCTCCAATTCGGCTCCTCCGGCAACAAGAACTCCTCCATAAGGCTGCGCTTATACAGCCAGTGATGGTGACGCGACCGATGACGTCACCCGTCGCCGTCGCAACGAGTTGTATTTTGAAGTTTAGGTGACGTCCCTGGATGACGTCATATAAGAAGATGGGCAGAAGCATGGAGAAGCTCCCAAAAAAATCAAATATCAGTGACAACCAGATTTCTGGTAGCACTGTTGCTTTGTCGCCGTCAAGTGCACTACACAGGCGGCACACTTTATTCGAGTGCGGCTCATTCCGCAAGCCGGGAAATGTCCCGGCTTGCGAGCCGCACTCCCTCAGCGTGCCGCGCATCACCGATGCGCGGTCACGCATCATCGGGTGCCTGTGCCGCCTGTACGCGTGCCCGCGTGGATCTACTTACGGCGGCGGGACGTTCCGGGGGACCCGGCGGACCCGGTAAGGAGAGGGGGAAGCCCCGATCGGTGGGCCTCTCCTCCGAGGCTTCGGCGTGCGCCCGGCACCCTCCGGCGCACGCCAGGTTACTGCTGCGGCCGAGAACGGGCAAATGCTCGAATAAACTCGGCCGCAGCAGTATAAGCGCCAGCGACAATGCATTTGTTTCGCTGTCACTATAAGCGCAGCCTTAGGTAGCCCGGCTCCCGTTAGTACACGCTGGTACTTGCGACTTGTGTCTTTTGCTTTCTCCTGATGAATTCGTCCCCACGAAACACGTAGGGTGCCATTTGTGTGTGCAAGTGCCATTTCACCAAGCGTAAGCTGTTGAGCAGAGAGCGGAGAAAGCAAAAGACACAAGCCGCAAGTACCAGCATGTACTAACGGGAGCCGGGCTACCTTGTGGAGGAGTTCTTGTTGCTGGAGGAGCCGAACTGGAGGAGAAACGGCGCATACATGCCACATCCGGTTGCGGTCAGCGTGGAGTGCCGATCAGCACAGCAGCAGCCGTGTGGAATCCTTTGCTGAAACGGAGCTTGAGATTGTCTCAAAAACTGCTTGAATTGTAGCGTCGCTTGTGAGTGAGCAATTTTTATATGTCCAGTCCTATTAAATTGTTATAGTTTAATACACTAGGAGTGCGTCTGTTCTCTTTTTTTTGTTGCTGTAGATATCTTTCAAGGAATTGGTTATCACTATTGAACATTTCCTCGACACCCAGTACTCCCTTTACCCGTTACCAACCTTATACGGGCCGTCCAAACATTTACTTCACGCACTGCCCCGGCGCATGCGCAACTCGCATATAAACAGACTCTACTGTTTTAACTTACATGACGCATGCGCAGTGTGCACATTACGTTGATGTGCTGCGTGAACTTCTCTGTTAGTCTCGGTAGAGCCTATACCTACCAATATGTCATAGGGTTACAATAACCCATCTAGATTATTGACATTTAGAGCATCTGCCAAGATTTTCACACTTCAAGGGAGACAGAACTAATGGGAGCACAGTGAGACGCTTGACGGAGGTTGACATAGACCAACAGCAGTCTATTATTAGTCAGTGTATAGTACAGCACTATATACTGTTTTGTGTACACTATTACACTAATATTCAATAAAGTTTTTTTTTTTTTTTTTTTATTTATACACAAATATTTAATAAAGTTTTTTATTTATACACACCACATCCTACCCCTGACCGTCTTTATTTTCAGGTCTGCAGTGCGCCTATCTAAAGGGGATTCTTTGGTGTATCACTCTCGATACACATTTATTATCTATCTAGCCCATCCCCAGGCAGCACGCCTCTACCTTCTAGGGGTCTGAGCGAGGTCCCTTTCTATAGTTCTAAGGAATTGGTTATTCCTGTGTCCAGGCTGCAAAGACTCCAGAGGACTGTGTCACTAGGACTGTTTTTTTTTAATATTTTATCTAATTATTTCTATTTTTGTATTGTTTTTTTACGCATTAGTATTTGTACTGTTTATTTTGTTATTCAGTTTAGATAATTTTAGATTAACACACTAATATTGTCAGAACTATCACTACTTATATTTAGGTTAGTACCCATTTAACTATAGGTCACTGTTATTTTGTTATTATAACAATCCTAGCGGCAGATCCTTCACAGGTGTACTTACACATATTGTTACTCCATTAGGTTTAGTATAGAGCTTCTATATATGTTACACCATTAGTGCCGCTGTTCCCAACTTTTCTTCTGTATTAATTTCGTATATCCCCCTCTCTTTCCTCTCTCTCTCTCCTCTCTCTCTCTCTCTCTCTCTCATCTCTCCTCTCTCTCTTATTCTATCTATCTCTCTCTCTTCCCCCCACACCCCCCCCCAGCCCCCCCCCTCCCCCCAGATCCTCCTCTCATCTATCACCTCCCCTCCACCACCCCCCCTCTCTCTCTCTCTCCTATCTCTCACGTGTCTCTCTCTCTCTCTCTCCCCGGCCCCCAACACTCCATGACACTACACACGAGCTACACACACACTAACGCCACCCACCCACACAGCACACCCCACACACCCCACACTTATTAGGACACACCACATCGACACATTCACACACCACATTCACACCCAGCAAGCTCCCAGAAACCCCCCAAAATGACCACCAATTGTGTTCATTTTGGGGGGTTTCTGAGAGCTTGCTGGGTATCTGTGTGTTTGTTTGCTTTGTCCAGCTGGTCTCAGCTGTTTTGGAGGTTAGTGGCTCCTCCCACCCAGGGTTTAAAGCTCGCCCCTCCTCACTGTCCAAGTAAGCAGGTTTTCTTTTCATGCAGCTGGTTGCGACAGGTTCAATGCCAGGACCATCCTTCCCCTAATTATAGAGGTAAATAAGGATTTTAACCAGTTAGTGTTAGGACCTGCGATATTATGGTCATGCCTTGGAAGTGGCTCGCAGGCTTATACGCTTTGGCCAAAGGGTTAACTAAATTACCCCTTTTTCAAGAGATATATAGGTATTTCACTGTGTATTTTTGTCACATTGGATGTTGCTCTGGATTTCTTTGTTTCTTGATATATACAGCTCAACCCCGTTATAACGCGGTCCTCGGGGGCCACCTGATCCGACACGCTATAACCGGGGTTGCGCTAATTATTAAAAAAATGGCCACTGCGCGCCCGATCGGGAGGAGGGGGAAGGAGGGAGGAAGGGGGAGGAGGTGGAGTGAGGCGCCGGCAGCCCTACACGATCCCCCAGCAGCCACCGTACTTCCCCCAGCAGCCCCAGCGATCCCCCAGCAGCCACCTGTAACATCCGCCGCTACTCCTGCCGGAGACCCCCCGGCTGACGCATCACATGGCAGACCCACGCTCCCGCGAACGGCCAAGCCGGTATGCGCACACTCTGAAGGGAGCCGTCGGCGCCTCCCATAGGGAGGCAACTCGGCCGCACGTCCGCGTGACGTCAGCGCTCCGCGGGGTTGCCCGGCAACCAGGGTAATCACCAGGGAAGCCTGACCTGCAGGCTGTTTCAGATTATTGCCTTCCGGACACCATTGGACGACCGGATCACACCCCTGCAAGGTAATTGGATCCTTCCTGCTTATATGCCTGCTCCTGTCTCTCATTCCTTGCTGAGCATAAACCCCTGTTTATGCATTGTGCTCACCGCTGCTGTTTAGTTGTGTCTTGATCCCTGCTTGGCCTTACCTGTCTGTTCTCTCCTGTCCTGATCTTGGCTGTTCTTTGGATTCCTACACTCTCCTGCGCTTTGACCCCGGCTTCGTCCCTTGACCATTCTACCTTCTCTGACCCTGGACCTTGGCTACGGAAATCTACCATCCTTCACTCTCCAACCCTGAATTACGGCAAGTACCCTGATTACCCTGACCTCTCCAACCCTACTACGCTGTACGACTTGGACTACGTATTCCGGACAGGACTGCGTGGTTGTGGGTCGGTGTCTTTCCATACCCACCTCAGCCCCGCGGTCTTCAGTCCTGTTTGTGGTGAGCGCAGCGTGACAGCATTCCCCCCAGCAGTCCCCGCACTCCCCCCAGCAGTCCCCGCACTCCCCCCAGCAGCAGCAACAATCCGAGGTAGGGGGTTTGGGGGGATGCTGTGAGCCTGTTAGTGTGCAGTGTCAGTGTCCAGTAAAAAAATAATTACATTTCGGGGTCCACACTCAAACCGCGTTATAAGGGGCTCCGCGTTTATATATATATATATATATATATAGTATATATATATTATATATATGTAGTGCAGAATAAATGAGCTTCAAAATATATATATATATATATATGTATATATATATATATATATATTAAATGAAGAAAAAAAATAAAAACGCTTGGATATTGCCTCTAGGGCTTAATGTGGCTCAGTTAACTGTGTAAAATTAGATTAGTTTGCAGGACCAACATGAGAGATTTTGACAATTCAGCTATTCACAAACTTACTTTATGCTTAAGAACTCCATATCCTGGTTTAGAGATAACAAATAAATTCACATACACATGATTTGTACAGCATATTAATTGAATATTTACACTGTCTGGAATTACATGAGTAATGTTTAGAATCTATTGAGAAACCTAAAGTACTTTTGCCAATGTAAAAATACAGTTTCAATACAAAAACAAGAGAAAAAGAACATGTAGTTAATTTCAGACTCAATTACCATATTAGCTTTTAAACACATGATAATAAATTTAATATTTTACCTGTTCATAGAAACAGTTGTGAGCAACATAATATTGTGAATCAAATGATTCTTCTGTCACCAAAACGTGCTGCTTCTGACCAATCTGCAAAAAAAAAAGAAATGATTGGGAATTGGGAGTAAACAAACACAAATTCTACAGAAATACTGCATCTAGATCAGCAGTGTCAATTACTTGACCAGAACACAGTAATTCTGCTTTCTCCTCTGGGCCAGCACAGTGCTCAGGAATATTCTGTGTTCTGGTATTCAGCCAGAGGTAGGCAACATGTCCCATCTGAAGACAAATGGCATTGCTGCTCTAGCTATCAGCCTTCAGGAGGAGCAGGGCAGTTTGTACAGTAGGTACTGTATTAAACATAAGACACATGAAGGAAGTAACAGTTTGTCTGGGAAGGAAACCTAAAACATTAATGAACCAATAAATATATCCCCATAACGAGTGATATATTAGTCAACCTGCTTCCTAGTTTGCCAACATATTTCTTCTCTCCTGTTAAAGACACATTAAGGCAATAAGCTGCTTTTGACATAGAATTAAGGCTCTCTACAGTTGAAGAATACAAACCCTCACGCTTTAGTAGCAAAGGGTATATAAAAAAAACACACATTGCAGCATCTCACCTCAAACGGAGAAGGGAAAGTGAAGGCTACTTTAATCATTATGACAATAAAGCAATCCACATGTTGTGTTAATTCCCAGTTGTGTTGCAAATTAGTGTCATGTGTGATATATAAACATGACTGAGAAAAAATATACGACTCCTATCATAGATCATCTACAAATCACACCAATTAGATAGATCTCTGATGAAAGTGACACACCATGTATCTTCATCTAAGAAGCGAGGAGGAGGAGATGGAAAGAGAGAGAATTCGGCTACCTCGGACTAATGGGGTGAGCCCGTTACTTTGCTGCGGAGACGCATGTGAATATTGTCACTGAGGAATGAGAAAAGTGAACAGGTTGAATTGAAGAGAATTTCATGTGTCTTGTCAACACACCGTGTTATTGCAAGTCCTTATATGAATAATGTGTACTTTTGGATCTACAAAATTTGTTTACTCTAATTTGACCATGATATCACTGGCACCACCCAACCAAATAGAACTCTAAATGGGACTTACAGACTTTTTTTTTTTTTAAACTCGCACCTATAAAATTTTAAATACGTTAATACGTAAACATTGTGATGACATTTGTGAACGGTTGGATTTCTTGCAGTTCTTTCCTTTTTTATAGAACAACTTTACCAATGAAACCAATTACCTTGTGATACTGCATGAAACATCTTTGATCGAGTTTATAGTGGTTATAGAAGAGCCTTACCAACAGCACTGGAAAAATGAACCAAACAGCTCTCCATGGGTGAGTGCATCTTTCTACCTGGCAGGTGAAAATGGCCCTACCAGGCTAGCAGTCAATAACATGAGCTAATCCCTCTTGCCTTCCAGCCATGACCTGTGCTCCTTCTCTTTCCCTGTCAACTATGCTTTAGCTGTAAAGCTGAAAGAAGAGAAAGAAACGGAGAATGAACCACAATGCAGAGCCACAGGAAGGCGGAAATTGGAAGAGACCCCAGCAAAGATGACAATGTGCACAGAACTCTGCAGTGGGAATAACATGGTGCCGTTTAAATCCCGACATATCTTACTTTCCTACAAGAGCAGAGAGGAAGATGCGGGAGTTGGCTGCGGACTATGCAAATAAAAAGGCATTTCGGACAGGGCGACTGGCAGGGGAAATGACAACGTGTACAAAGAAAGGTGGAGGGGGCACAGAGTGCTGGCACTGGAATGGGTAGAAATGCAACTGCTCCTGGCCTACTCAGGGTGAGCAGTGGTGGGAAGGATAATAGGCATAGGAAATAAATAGAAGATTTGGGGGTAGCTGGGGGTCATTTTTCATGTTTAGTCCATATTCTAACTAGGCTGGCTACTCCTGAACATCATGTCCATGTACTAACACATTCATGTTGGTTTATTTTCCTTATACTACCTTAATACCAAAAGTGTGATGGAGTTATTGCATAAAGTACTTCAGTTGAAATACATACCAATTTTACATTTAATATCAGGGACAGACACACTGTATTATGATTCCCACATGTGAAATTGTATATTCTCCAACCGCTGTAAAAGGTATTACATGCTTTAATTAAATACTTTTGTGCGTGCTCAGACAGTACATGCAAAGCACACTGCTTCTGGTCTCCGATACAGGAACACAGGGAAAATAAGTCCCTCTCAAATGTCATGGTCTGGAATATTCAACATGATCCACGACGCAATCCTTAAACAGCCTGAACTAGCCGCTGCCAGCATCACTGATCCACCGAGTTCACATGTGTAAGTCAATTTCTAACACACTTTGGGCATTACAACAATAGCCTATATTGAATAGGGTTGGTAGAGAAATAGGGGGGAATATATTGTCTCAAAGCGGCAACTTATTCATGGGAATTAAAATTTGGGGGGGCTACTGGAAATAGCCCAGTGGTAACAGTTGTTTAGATTTGCTTGTAATATGTAGTGCAAAAACAGTCAAAATGAGCATCTGCATCAAAGGACTTGCAATCAAATTTCAGTGATTAAAGTTTGGGGGATTTGTGTTATAATGCTCACAAAAATCTAGTACTTGAAACAGGGTCTGCGCACCTCACTATCCATTGCTGTAGCCCTATGTTTACTCATTCTCATTAAATGTCATAGCACATGTTCAATGTGTAAGGACATGTAAGGATAAGCAATCCATGGGTTCCTTTCACTGAATATTATAGCAGAACATGTGTCACAGAGTAAGCAGAACTTACATTTGGTCGATGGATGATTTGAACGATGGACGATTTGGTCACTATTTCAAGCTAACAGCATTGCTCAATATGACATATTTTAAATTGAACACTAATTTCTATTTCAGTGGCAGTCAGCATATTCATATTTGGCTATGTTCCCAGACTCTGGACGCCATCAAGACATGCATTAGTCAAAGACCTCAAATGTAAGGCAGCGAAGATATAGGCACATTTGTGTGATAAGACCTTTTGCCAAACATTAAAGCATGAAACATCAAGCAATTACACAGTATTGTAAAGCATTAACCGGAAATGTGAAGAGTTATGAAGACCCACCATTAAACCCTTAACCACACTGTTCCAAAATGGTTCTGTGGACCATTTCACATACAATTTGCCATTTTATGAGTAGGAGCAAATCTGCTCACTGGGTCACTATGTATGCTACCAGGGGCAATCATATGTATGTATGTATATCTTTATTTATATAGTGCCATTAAAGCTGCAGTTCAGTCAATATCCTGCATGTGTGTTTTTTTTAATAAATCAGTTCTGTAGTAAGAAAAAATACTTTTAGCATTTTCTGTTTTTAAAAAAACAACTTTAAAGACCAATTTTCTTGTATTCTATTTTAACAGCCATTTGCTAAGGCACTGCCCCTTCATGTCCTGTCACAAGCCCTGGCACACCCCTTTGTCAGCCCTGCCCTCCCTCTAGCACATGTCAGTGAAGATTGCTCATGAATAGTCATGAGCTTCCACTGAGACAAGCAGAATATAAACAGATCCCTTCACTAATTATGTCACCAAATTTCGACCTATCAATACATGGAGAACGAATTGACCTGCAGCTATACAGTTCTTTAGGTAATTAGAGATTGCACACATAAAACTATTGAAGTAAAAAAAAAAAAAAGACTGAACTGCAGCTTTAATGTGCATAGGGCTTTACAGCAGCAATGCACGTGACGTAATAATATAACTTAAAAGTAGGAATAAGGGCTTCAGACATAAAAGTAGCATTAGGAAAAGGGAGTCCTTGCCCAAAAGAGCTTACAATCCAAATCTATCTAGAGGCATCATCTCTTAATTCCTAAACCTGTTAAGACTACAGACTACCAAACTGGAGAGGCTGCATGAATCATTAATCCCAATATGCTTGTAGAAAGAGTCCCCAATCTTGCCTTTGTAGGTCAGTGCCCACACCCAGTTTGGTGCCTTGAGTAGTAAATGTACATTCGAATATAGCAAAAACAAATACAGATGATTCATTGTAGCAGGATTCCAATGAATAGTCCCTAATGCCAGAAGCCTTGAGTATACATCCAATTTTAGGCTAGGCAGATCTCTTCAATAGCTGAAACTACTGCCATAGGCAGACAATACAACTGAAACAACAATGGCTACGCTATTTAATAGTGGCATATCTGTTACATGAAAGGAATGCCATCTGTGCAATTCCCAAATCAGAGAAGAATCCATGAATGTGTTTATACTGTCAGCATACGGTAAAGCAATGAACGTATAAGGTGAGAAATTCCAAAACGGAGATGGATCTTACAACAGTTACATGTTCCCATTCTAACATCTGCCCTTGTGCTTCCAGTACTGTAATAATTTGTACATGAAACTTGTCATGGCCTCTGGTATCCTGGTAAGCGTAACATGCTCCATTAAATGAGTAGTCCTCACTAGTCTTTTTTTTCTTACCGATTTTTACAGGATGGGGAAGTCCCCCTGTCCCCAGTTCCTGATACACAGTGACGTTACCGAGGTTACATCTCCCTTCAGGGGAAAGAAAATGGCTGCCGCATCAGTATCTGTTTAATTTTATTCTGAATCATTATTATTTTTTTTAAACCTTAACCTTTTCCATAGTAAACCAAATGTTTTGGCTGTTTCTCAATCTTTATCTAATTTTGTTCGTATCTTTTAACTGTCAGTTCACAAAACTAGAGGTAAATTGTTGATACTGTTTTGACCATGGTTTGAATAGCAATTATAAAGCCGTCTTTAGTCAAACAGATAAACAGACGTAACCGATATGCTTGATTTCAGTGGACTGAGAAATGGGAAGCGGGCTCATTATTACCACGATGCAAGAAAAGCAGAGTTGAAAGAGCATTTGGTTTTTTTAGAAGTGACTTCTTAATTTGACCTATTTCTACATTTAACCAAGACAAATGCCGAAATGTCTTTCTAGCTCTGGTCAAGTTTGTTACGCTGCCAGGATAACACTTCTGTGACAAGACACAGTGACCTTAAACTCAAACAATATTTATTTTGTCTATACCAAAAACGCTGACACCTCACACCCACCTTTAGACTAATTATTGCAGGGATGTTGCTAGTGAAGCAACATAATTATTTATAGAAAAAAGTATGGTCCTCTGTTTTCTACCTAATGAAAATAATGACCTTTCCACGCTGATTCTGTGCGAGCAGCATGCACTGTTATGACTTCAGGGGCATGCAACAATCCTGCTAGCTGTTTATTTATTATTCGGTGGTAATGCATCTTCCAATTCCCCAGAATAACATTTGTAAGAAAAAAAAAATATATATATGTATATGTTCAACCATGACATTACAGCTCTTGATATTTGCATACAAACAAAAACTAAGCACATTTTCAGTGTTACTTCACACACCAATGTGTGTGTACAGGCATGCCCCGGTTTAAGGACACTCACTTTAAGTACACTCGCGAGTAAGGACATAATTTCAATAGCAGCATACCCCTGTGTCCATACGCTCGCTTCACGAGTACGGACACTTATTCTGCCCTTCAGAACGCCGTAGTAGTGACGCGCTGATTCCCCTCGCCCAATAGGCAAACGCAGCTCGCGCATGCGCCTGTCAGCACGTCCTGAACAGCAATACCGGCTCCCTACCTGTACTGAAGCATCGATAAGTGGAAAAAAGGTAGTGCTTCACTTTACATACTGTACATGCTCTGGACCAAGTACGTACGTTAATGCGGGGTATGCCTGTATTGTGTTCTAATTATCAGATACATTTACTATTCGGACCAAAAACCTCTCTTTCCATAGAGATAATGACACTGCCAATGTGTACTGCACAAACATATGGCCATATTTAGCAAGCCATGCCATTCCATCAGACACCGGAACACACCGTGCAGCCCATTCACTTTCATGTGAGCAGTCTTCCTGTGCTTCAAGGTTTCTTAGGCACTGCTTAGTACATATGTGCCTTAAAGCAATGCTCTATAATACAAGTAATTCCTCAATTACAATTGACTTAGAGACTATGTTATTAACCAAGTGGTGTTATTTTGATTATAAGAATACACTTTCCAACAATGAAGCAATAAACTTAGAACTTATATAGCTATAACTGTGCAGTCTTTATATTTATTTATAAAATGTTTTACCAGGAAGTAATACATTGAGAGAGTTACCTCTCGTTTTCAAGTATGTCCTGGGCACAGAGTTAAGATGACAAATAGTACATGGTTACAATACACAGTTACATTAAGTGAACGGGGTATACATTATATACAAGACATTGCATGCACAGTTAGAGATAATATATATTATGGGCGTATGTAACAGTTACAGGCCAGATTAAAATGCGAGACAGCTTTAGATTTGAAAGAACTTAGACTGATGGAGGATGTGAGAGTCTCCGGTAGATTGTTCCAGTTTTGGGGTGCACGGTAAAAGAAGGAGAGTCTGATCTCAGATAAGTGCTGCATGTGATAGGCGCTGGAACGACCGCGCTTTAGTTTTGCATCACGGAAGATACTGTATGTCAGGTGTGGGCAACTTCAGTCCTCAAGACCCCTCCAACAGGTCAGTGTTTCCAGGATCCCCCTGCTTCAGAACAGATGACTCAGTCAAAGACTGACCCACTTGTGCTGAAGCAGGGATAACTTGAACACCTGACCTGTTGGGGGGGGGGGGGGTGGTCCCGATGACTGAAGTTGAGAGTACATTGTAAAATGAGTCCCATGTTAATCAGTGGCGGTGAGCGTTGGATAACGCATTCAGCTGTTGGATAACACATTCCGGTGTAAAAAAACAGCCCATAGGGTTGCATTGTATAGCGTTGGATATGCCATTCATTGTAAAGTGAAACGTTGAATAACTAGGACTACCTGTACATACTGTATTTTGGTAAATAACGTACAGTTGTAAGGAATTTATTCATGAAGGATTTCAGTTCTGGAAGATCAAGGTGGCTGTACTTGGTAATACATAGCTTACTTAACTTCGCATTAAACCATCCCCATGTTATTTCTGATTTGAAAGCCAAAAATATCTGATCCCTTATTCAATATAATCAGAATCAAGATAATGATCAATAATCCCTTCGACTGACGAAGTTGGTACAGTATGTCGCTAACTGTGTGTTTGCTTCAAACATTCAGGGGGAGCATGGGAGAAATGCAAAATGACAAACTACAGTAAGTGCAGATGTTTTACAAAAGAGTGACTAGATGTTTGGATCTTGGCTCCTATGTAATTCCTACTCACAATGTAGTGATATAATTAGGGCATATCACAATTGTGGCAGTCTTCAACGTATCAGGAAGTTGGTACCTCAGTAAAAAGAGATAACAGGGATCATTGCGCAGATCAAATGAAAGTATTTTATGGATTAAAACAGATAAGAAATGCACTTACATGGTGTGCATAATATAAAAGTGTGTCACACTATCAGTGTATAAAATGCTTGGCGTCATGATAATCTCTCCAGCTGCGTCGGTCGTTCACCTCAGGGTCTCCGGCATTTCTATAGGCATCTCCTCAGTGTCTCTCCCACTTGCCTCGCTGGTATCTGGCTGTACCGGCGTCTCCCTGGGTCCCGACACGTAACTTCCGCAATGTCACATCCGGTCACGTACTTCTGGCTGGATAACGCGTCTTACTGTTGCTACGAGTTTCTGAGAGGCTCACACGCTATGCGTTTCGCTTTTCCAAGCTTCGTCAGGAGTGTGCCTCCCCCTTCTACTGACCAGTTTAAATAGTGGCATCAAATACCCTTACATAAGCGGAATCTGCGGAAATACACTGCG
Organism: Ascaphus truei; assembly: GCA_036426205.1. NCBI lineage: Eukaryota > Metazoa > Chordata > Amphibia > Anura > Ascaphidae > Ascaphus > Ascaphus truei. The sequence continues at coordinate 128,102,780 of CM071568.1, forward strand.
ATGATAATATCTTTTGACAATATAGATTCATAGACAGAAACCTATGGGATAAATTCTTGTGTATAGACACTATGTTTCATAAAGATCCTAATAACAACGATTTGGCTTTAATAGACTATATTGCTGATAATTATCAATATGGATTATTTTACTTTTGTGCTTATATTAACCTCTTAAGTGCAAGGATCCTTTCTTCCAATACAATGCATCAATGTAAGGGAAAACCCCAGCTTACAGTTCTTATGGCTGCATGTGATGCTAAGTATTAGTAAATGTATGTACTAATTTGCAAACAAACACGGTAGGACAGAAAAAGGGACAAGAATGTACAATTTTGAAAGCGTGTCTAGATACAATTTATACCATACGTGTAACAGATGCAACACAAAAATATGCCAATATTTTACATATAACATTAGAACGTATTACACTTTGCACACATTTTACTGGAAAGAGTAAAAGAAAGATGTCAAAATATGATCAAACATATCACACATTAATGATCTCTATATCTATTATTGGGACATATTTCAAACCAATACTACTGTATGTTAACCATATTCTGATTAACTCACTTATGTGAGAACGGCTCCAAGTTCAATTTCTAGGTTGAAACCCTCTGGAGCCAACATTTTTAACCTGTGGCTCCAGAAGGTCTCTCTCAGCTCAGCTCCCCTCAGCTCCCAGCTCTACTCAGCTCCCTACCTTTACCCCCTCCTCTCCAGTGTTGTTTCACTTGCTATATGGTGGCAAAGTGAAAAATTATCTGATACACTATGTGTGGCTACTCTCATCTTAATGTTACTTAAGTGTTCACTCTTGCTCTGATGGGCCTTGTGGTCTTGCCCACGTATTGTTGCCTGCAGGGACATTCAAGTATATAAATTATGAATTCTGATCTGCATGTAATATGACTATTGTAAAAGAATTGCCTGTGACATTTGATTTAAAATGTCCTCTGCTCTAAACTGGCATGCTCTGCATGTTGTACAGATCCATATTATTCCTTACTTGGGGATAACCATCCTGTTTTGGCTAGTTTTATTCTCAATGCACTTGGGGCTAGGTTCTCTTTCAGGTTCTTCGCCTTCTTAAAAATAACACATGGTTTCTCAGGAAAATTATCCCTAAGGATAGGATCATTTCTTAGCATGTCCCAATGTTTACTTATGTTTTTTTATCTGTTGTGAATCCCTATTAAAACCTGTTATGAAGGCGAGTCCAATTTTCCTGTGTTTTGTTTTTTGCCTGCTTTAATATTAAGAGGTTTGTCCTTTCTAATATATCCGACCTCTGTGGAGCTTCAATTACCATCTCTGATTTATACTCCTTTTCAATAAATCTATCTTTGATAATTTTGGACTGTTCAAGAAATACTTCTCTATCAGTACAATTCCATCGAATACGACGGAATTGTCCGAAAGGGACATTTTCCATCCATTTGCCCAGGTGACAACTTGAACGTAGTATGCAATTGTTGAGGTCTACTTCTTTTAAATGATTTTTCGTTTTTAATTTATTGCCGTCTATGTAGATCATCAATTCAAGAAACTCTACTGGTGTCCTACTGTGTTTTGAAATAAACTTCAAATTTAAACCATTATCATTTATGGTTCTGAGGAACTCCTCTAGATCTTCCTCTTCCCCCTCTCCAGATTAGCAGCACATCGTCAATGTAGCACCGCCATAGAAACAGACCCGCGCCGTGCCCGCATCTGGACCAGATGTTACTGTCCTCCCACTCTCCCATAGAGAGGTTGGAGTAGCTCGGCGCAAAACTAGTACCCATGGCAGTGCCGCACCTCTGGAGGAAGAAATCTCCTCCGAACCAGAAATAATTGTGGTCCAAAACGAATCTTTTTCCTTCAATTATAAAGTCTATTTGACTATTGGGTAATTCTTGTTTTTTATTTAGTACATATTTAACTGCTGCATAGCCCTGATTATGTGATATAGAAGTGTAAAGTGATGTCACAATTATCCAAATATTGTCTTAGTTCTATCAAGACAATATTTGGATAAGGGGATGATTTGGGCAGTTTGGATGATAAGGAATATCAATTTCTTATGAAAGAACAACCCATGTTTCCCATATTTTACTTCCTTATGAAGATCCATAAGAGTGTAGTCAATCCCCCAGGCAGACCTATTGTCTTGGGGATCTCACTCACTGCCAATCTGTCTCAGTACATAGACTCCTACCTCCAAAAATATGTCACAAAACAGAGATCTCATTTAAAAGACACAAATAGGGAGAGGGAGTGGCTCAGTGAGTAAAGACACTGACTGGCACTGGTTCAATTCCCAGAGTCGGCTCCTTGTGAACATGGGCAAGTCACTTTATCTCCCTGTGCCCCAGGCACCAAAAACATAGATTGTAAGCTCCACGGGGCAGGGACTGTGCCTGCAAAATGTCTCTGTAAAGCGCTGCGTAAAACTAGCAGCACTATACAAGAACATGCTATTATTATTAACTGATGTGCTTAATATTTTAGAAGAATTTAAATGGGAAGAGCATTACATCTTGGCGACTTGTGATGTGACTTGGAAAAGGGAAACGCATAGAGTGTGAGCCTCTCAGACACTCGTAGCAACAGTGAGACGCGTTATCCAGCCAGAAGTACGTTACAGGATGGGACGTTGCCCGTACCGGAAGTGACGTGTCGGGACCCAGGGAGACGCCGGTACAGCCAGATACCAGAGAGGCACGGAGGAGATGCCTATAGAGACGCAGGAGACCCTGAGGTGACCAACCGACACAGCTGGGGAAATAGCGCCGGTTTCAGCAACCCCCCACGCGGAGCGGGGGTGGTGAGATTATCGTGACGCCAAACATTTTATACACTAATAGTGTGACACGTTTGTATATTATGCACACCATGTAAGTGCATTTCTTATCTGTTTTAATCCATTACATTGTGAGTAGGAATTACACAGGAGCCAAGATACGAACATCTAGTCACTTTTAGAAAAACATCTGCACTTAGTTGTTTTTTCTTTTTTTGTCATTTTGCATTTCTCCCATGCTCCCCCTGGATTTTTTAACAATCTTGAATCCTTAGGGACTTCGAGGACAGTCCGTGCCAGTGGGTTTGAGAAGGGAGTAGCAATAATATTTATTTTCACTGCGCACTTACCACTCAATTTATTATATAAAAGTCACTTATTAATAATATATTCACGATTTATTAATATTGTCACTTGAATATGTCACATCATTATTTGTATGAGTAGGAGCGCCTAAGTGTTTCACCTTATTGTTTACATAGCTAACTGTGTGTTCACAGATAAAATTTAAATAACATGAACAATTACTAAAACCCTTTATAAAATCTGAAAAAATCATGCTCAGATGTGTCTCATTATTTGAAACTTATTATCATTATTATTATTAATAATAATAATAAAATATCTCCAAAGACAAACTTCAGTTAAGTGGAGATATACAGTATAATGTAGGCTACATAGAAAATGTATGTATGTAAGCAATGCTTTGCAGTAGAAGCCACTGTTCACTTAACATTGATTTGGAGAATATGTTATAAACCTTGTGACATGATCTGAATCAGAGAACAGAGTAAATTTAGAGGCAAAAAAACAATTTTGGAGGCATTATAAATAGCCAGCTTAATACAGGTTTTGCTTCCATCAGGAGGATAGTTTGAAAATGATCAGCTTTTCACTATTCCCTTTTACAAATAAATAAGACATGCACAAGCATTTTAGGGAAAAATGAAGAAAGACACTAAATATCACATCTCTCAGTATCAAGATGGTCTCTCCTGAAGCATCAACATTAAATCTTCATTCTCCCCAGGCCTCAGAACACAAGCGTGCTGCAGGAATTAATGGTTAAGTCTAAGCAACAGATGTACCCCATACAAGCAGTCATCCTTTTGCCACTCTGGTTTTGGGGCTGAGTGAGTGCTATAAAAGTTACAGACTGGCAGGCTCTAATGGTGTCGAATTAGCATAAGAAAAGAAAGCGCCTCCGTCTTAGAGCAGTGGGCAATGCATCTCATTAAAGGCAACTGAATAACCATTATTTGGTCCCCTTCTGAATACTTCTGGCAGGAATAATGTGTGTGTGTGTTGTGTGTGGTGTGTGTGCATTTGCTTTCTTGGCCCAGCCTCTCCAGCTTCAGGGTAAATAGCTAATTTCTATTGCTGTGCACCTGCAACTGACTACTTCATTTTCATTTGGTCTCCTGTTGTGAAAATGTAGCTTCTTCAAGCACACACAAGCCCCACCAAAAGTTCATAAGTAAATTATATTCAAGCATGTCAGTTGTGACCTAAAAATGACTAGTGGTCTTCAAATTATCTGGTTGCTTTAAAGTAGTCCGAGATCACAGGGCTCTAGATCCAACAACACATTTATTTTTAGTTTGTTTTAAAACAAAAACTCGCATCAGATTTTTATTCCGTTCAAGGAATTACACGTTTCCCGCGTCACTGAACAAACTTAGAAACTGGGTGAAAACCGAGAAATATTTTGTTTTCTTTTTCTAAGGTACACACACTGGGTTTTCTCCAGGGGGGGCACATTAGAAAAGTTAAATTAAAAACCTGTACAGCACAGTCATGCCTGCAAAGTTATTGGTTTACACTGACCAGAACCAGGTGTACTGACCAACAGGAAAGCCATCATCCCCAGTACACACTTAACTGTTTGCTGTTCATAGAAGGTTGTACCGGTACGTGTTAGCCAGCTATATTATTATTGGCAGGCATGCTCCCCTGAAGATATTTAACGTGATTGGGGGCGTGTAGTTATATCTACTATGTCCTTCAAACCAAGTAGAGGAAAAATTATTGACGTTTCATTCAGTTCAATCCCGCAGCACTCAACTTACTTTGACAGCAAACCTGTGATTTTTACCCAGCCTTTCACAGCGCTCCCAATGTGAGACTCAGAGTGCAGAAAGTATGAGAGGATACAAGGTGTGTGTATAAGAAAAAACAGAAAGTAAAGCAAAAAAAGAAGGTGTCCCATGGACTCGGAGTAGAAGATTTGCTATTGGATAGAATAAAAAAAAAAAAGAAAAACAGATCTCTATGCCTGCTGAAAGGACTGATCACCAAGGGCGGCAGATGGAGTTTACGTGACTCCGTAATGCATTAGCTGCCACTCGTTCACCTGCATGTCCCGGAGCAAACAACACAAAACCGTTGCACAGATGAGAGCTGCCACATCACTCGCACACCGCTGATGGAAAGTCCATGTTTCCATTCCCAGCCCTATCTGGTTGGCAGCATTCATTAATTATTAACCCCCGCGCTGCTGGAGGTGCATTCAATGCATTCCAAAGTTGTGCATGCGTTGCAGTATCCCCTGGCAGAAAACGGTTTCAAATAATACAATGCCCTTCCATAAAACACACAGAAAGTACCACCTCAAAGACAAATAAAAAAAAAATATTGCAAAAGAGCCGTCAATGGCAGTACTTTGATCTTTGACTAAATGGATATGGTCTATGTTGGCCTGTAAATTAACATTATCCAAGTAAAGGTTTAAGGGTCATTGTGATTCTAGTATACTGGAATTCTGTTTCCCTCGAAACGTGTGGTCAATTCTACAAAGTGACCTATTTAAATATTAAAAACACACACATTGTTTTGCAAAGTATTCCCTCATCTTTAGCATGGTTATGATTTCCTGGATTAAAACACAGTACCTCTACTTTGCAGGGTATGAGAAACAATGGCCTTTTGAACATAAGATAATCATTGTTAAAATAACCCACTAGATTGTATTGTGATAATGTAAAAATAAAAAAAAATGAACAAGATAAATAAGGTGCTGAAATCTCCAAGCGCAATAAATAGATGTTATCAGATTGAACAGACACCAATTTGCATAAGTAGTGAACCAGTTCCACCTGATTTGCATTAAAACAGATCTCTGTTGCTCAGATAACAGGACGCCACATGCAAATCTTTGGCTTTTGATTGGTGGGTCACACTCGTTTGCTACATAATCTGACATTCTTCAGAGGGTATCACTAGTCCAAGCCGAGCGTTTGTTTCTGAGGTAACGACTTACATTGTTAAAATGGCATTTAATTCCAGCGCCCTGTGCTGTAAAAGCTTCCTGACCTCATTGCAAACTGGAGTTAAGCTTACGTGCTTAACTGCTTACATCCTAGCAGTTTCACATTAAAAGCTATTGTTTGAATCGCTCGCGACACCTCAATTGAATATTATTAAGACCCTTTCCCTGCCAGAGGGTTAAAAAAAAAAAAAAATACCTAAAATGGTCAGAGTACAGGCCCAACACAACGAGGTCTCGTTTATTCAAAGCAAATCTCCCTTTCTGGGTTACTTCATAAAATATTAATGTCTTTCTCATAAAAAAATAAAAAGTATGTTAATTTCTTTTGTTACTACTAACTCCATTTATCATTCAGTTAACATGTGTAACCGTGAAATCCTTTAGTCCTTTTCAATTTCAGAAATATGTATTTTTACAAATGTAATTAGGGGTGCCCAATAGGAGTGGCTGGTAATGTATACAGTATATTTTCTCTGTGTTCTTTCACAGCACTGCCCTATCGACAGACTAACATCATTGTTGCACTGCCCCCTGTTCTCCAACATGCAAACATGCTTTAGTGCAAACTATCTTTTTATATAATGCTTGGCATAGGACTTCAGGGGCTAAATAAGAAAAGATCACTCTTCTTATATTTAGATGCATTTTAAAAGTAGTTAAAAAATAAACGTGTTGGGTTAGTTGCTTGTGAAAGGCACTGTACTGTACAACAGGAGAATATTTTTTTATTTTATTTTTGTAGAGGGGAACATCAAAAACAGGATAATATAGAAAGTAAAAAAACAAAAGCAATTATAAAAAAAATAGTGTAATCTAGGTGCTGGTGTTAAGTGGGAAAGAGGCCCCTAAATCACCAAAAATACCGCTATACAGAAACATTACACTACACACAAATTCTTTATATATAAGAAGAAGAAAAATACTTTATCCAAATATAAAAAGATATACAGAAATAACAGGAAAAAATATATCCATCATAAACACAAAATGTAACAAAATAACAGCGTGACATCCTACCCATGGACATGGGGTGCTGGCATGATGCCACATCTGATGAAGAAGATGGAACCCAGAAACACCTTGCCAGGATGTCACACTGTTATTGTGTGTTACATTTTGTATTTCATGGATGTTATTTTTTCTGTATTTATGACGGATATACCTATTAACTTATTTCTGTATATCTTTTTATATTTGGATAAAGATTTTTTTTTTGATAAAGAATCGAGTGTGCAGTGTCATTTTGCATGTTTACGATAACTAGGGATGGGGCAAAGGGAACAGCATAGAAATGTCTGCCCCATCATGCCTACAAACGCATCAATACTTCGGGGCCAACAGGGAAATTTAGCATTTGTGCCAATCAAATTTGTAACCTTTATGATACCACCAACAACTAGGCTGACAATTGTGATGTTTCTTTTCTTTAATGATGAGGACACCTGTCTTACTGGGACGAGCAAATCATTTCTGAAGTCAACAATGAATAGCCGTCCCTGTAAACATCAGGCAGGATTGATGGAATCCAATTCTATAGTTTCCCCATCACCTCTATTATTCTTGGTGGAGTAGAGAGTTGATAGGTCCCCAGTGGGATAAGCTCCATATAGCAGCGCTGCGATGCCACCTCTAAGCCTATGAACATAGCAAATTAACTTTCCTAGTAACAATTATTCTTCTAATTAGAAATACATTCATTGCAGGCCAGCTGCGATCTACAGAGACCGCTCTGCTGTCTAAGGCAGCAGCATAAAACATCAGTAAAAAAACAGAATACAAAACCTATAAGCAATGCCAAGGTCAAATAAGCTTTTCATAGTTGCAGAGTGCTTTAGGTAATATGCAAGGCCAAGTGCTAATTGGCTAATAAATAATAAGTTGCAACCTTTTGCCTTCTAACTTATGGCTCTGCATAAGAGTCAGAATTCTTACGATTGCTGTGAAAGGGTCTAGTGTGCTATCCCCTATAGAAGTGCACAGGAGGTTAACGCAGAAAAGTGATACAGAACTGATCAGAGTTCCAACAGCAAAATCCCAAATCTTTAAATGTGTTTTCCTAAACATTGCTGCAGTGTATGCAGAACTGTATGTAGAGCTTTTTATGCACAACTTCCTGCACCAGATGGAGTAAAATGGCTCAAGCAACATGCCCAAATACATAGGGAGCGGACAACGGGACCCACACTAGCTTTCCCAGCTTTAAAGGCAGTGGCATCACCACAAAGGCTAAGAGGCCCGTTGCAATGTTTGTGCTTGCACGAATAAGTCAATTCAAGAAGGTTTTACGTCAACGCAAGCAATAAAAGCAATCTTTAAAAAAAAAAATTTAAATCAGCCGTTTCTCAATTACTTACAGACGTCATTTAGTTGCCTCCAATTTGGGGCCATCTGGTGGGGTCACTAGTATGATAATGCTGAATAATTATCACAAAACTATTACATTATTTTGACTTGGAAGTTTAATCTGCCCATCTCGGTCCCTCTTCCTAACATACTCTACATTTTCTATAAAGGGAAAGCACTCCACCTTCAACACCTTCTTTAAAAAACCATCTTTAATACTAACGGCATAATTCCTTAAAGTGCAATGATTGGAGAACAAAGTAAACGGGCAATGAGGATGTGTCACTGCTGATCTCTTCTCCCTCTACCACTTGCCCTCTTGACCCCATTCCCTCCCATCTCCTAAACCCCCTTGCCCCTACTATAATCCCTAGGCTCACACACATTTTTAACTCCTCCCTTTACTCTGGTACATTTCCCTTCTCCTTCAAACATACAACAGTTATAACATTACTCAAAAACAGCCAGCTTGACCCTACCTGTCTTTCTAACTATCGACCTATCTCCCTCCTGCCTTTTGCCTCTAAACTCCTTGAACGTCTTGTATTCTCTCGCTTGCTCCACTTTCTCAACACCTATTCTCTCCTATACCCTCTACAATCTGGCTTCCGCACTGCTCACTCCACTGAAACAGCCCTCACTAAAATAACTAATGACCTTAATGCTGCCAAAGATAGAGGTCATTACCTTCTGCTCATATTACTTGACCTCTCTACAGCATTTGACCTCGTGGACCAGTCTCTCTTCTGCTAATACATACTCCGCTATTGTTCTCTATGTGGGGGTATCCCAGGGCTCTGTCCTTGGACCTCTTTGCTTTTCTCTGTACACACTTTCTCTAGGTGACCTAATCACATCTCGGGTTTAAATACCACCTCTATGCTGTCGACACAAATGTACTTTTCAACCCCCGACCTTACACCGGCTGTACAGACCAAAGTTTCTGAATGTCTCTGTGTGACATCCTGGATGGCCCTCCGCCGACCTAAACTTAACATGGCAAAAACAGATCTCCAAATACTTCTTCCCATACCTGGCCCTACTACCTCCTTCCACATTACGGTTGGAAGTACGATCATTCACCCAGTAGCCCAAGCACGCTGCCTAGGGGTCACACTAGACTCCTCTCTCACATTCTCCTCTCACATTCAAAACGTATCTAAAACCTGTCATTGTCCACAATATTACAAAGATACGCCCTTTCCTCTGTTGCTCGACTGCAAAAACTCTGACTCAGGCCCCTATTCTCTCCCATCTCGATTACTGTAACCTCCTGCTGTCCGGCCTTCCTGCCTCTCACCTGTCTCCCCTACAATCTATCCTAAACGCTGTTGCAGAATCTCTCTTTTTCTTAAATCTGTCTCATCGTCTCCCCTGCTGAAATCACTCTCCTGGCTTCCTATCAAATCTCGCATCTCGCACTCAATTCTGCTCCTCACTTTTAAAGCTTTACACTCTTCTGCCCCTCCTTTCATCTCAGCCCTAATTTCTCTCTATGCACCATCCCAACTCTGGCGTTCTTCTCAAGGATGTCTTCTTTCTACCCCCTTTGTATCTAAAGCCCTCTCCCCCCCCTTAAATCTTTCTCACTGACTGCCCCACACCTCTGGCATGTCCTTCCCCTCAATACCCGACTAGCACGCTCTCTATCCACCTTTAAGACCCACCTTAAGACACTTGCTTAAAGAAGCATATGAGTAGCACAGTGGCAAACATATACGCATGATACATCAAGCTTGGCCCCCTGCAGCCGCACTTACCAGAATGCCCTCCTACTGTCTCTGTACGTTCTACCTACTTACCAATTAAATTGTAAGCTCTGCGAAGCAGGGACTTCTCTTCGGAAATGTTACTTTTATGTCTCAATCACTTATTCCCATGATCTGTTATTTGTATTATTTGTTATTTATATGATTGTCACGTGTATTACTACTGTGAACCGCTATGTACATTAATGGCGCTATATAAATAAAGACATACATACATGAGAAAATGTGTTCTTTATGAATGTTAACTAGGAAGATTTCTTGTTTTCAATATCAATGTTTGCCCAGCACTGGCAATGAACTTATTTGCAGTGATTTACAGGCCACACCGTCAATGCAACTGCAACATAGCTGGCTGTCCATTTAAAAGGTAGAAGAACGTGCCAAATCATTGCATCAAAATTCAAATCCTAACCAATTTATAGAAACACTTGTAATGATTTTCCTGGCGATAAGGAAACTGACAGACAAAAAGAAAGGCCAGAGTAAAACAGAGCTGAGAAGACCACATCTACAGCAAGTGATGAAAGAAACCCAGCTCTGCACAATGCTCCTGGAAGAGTTAACTTGTGCTCGTATTTAATGCGTCTGGTATTAATGGGATAAATTAAACTCACTTTGCAAGCGTGATTTCCAGATTGCCAACACAAATATCCAAGCCTGGTCAAGGCGTGATGCTTATGAGAATGTGGCAAGGATAGGATGTGCTTTTGTTTTCCTCTGCAGCATGCAGAACAACAACTAGATCTCGGTTTCGCTTTCCCAAAGAACCCCAAGACCTGCAAAGAGCTGATAATTTTAGTGGCATATGGATGAATCACTGTTAATATCATCAGGGGCTTAGCGGACAAAAGTGAGAGATTCATTAAAAGTGATAAATGTGATGCGACTTTGTCATTTTGTTTTGCAATTTCATATGCAACCAATAAGCAGCCCCACATCTCAACATATCCTTTTTTTAATGATGCCAGACCTTAATTGCAGATTAAATAGTTATTTGCAAATGAGCTTTTGTCATTATCTTGCAGGAGTAACTGTAAAACATTATTTGTAACTCATCAACAATATACTAATAGAGGACAGGCGAGAGGGCAGAATTGAAAGCAAGTTGGGGATAAGTGTAATAAGTGGATCATTTTAATTACTTCTATTTCATGAAATATTGTATTACTAGCAAGTCTGTCTTTCATTGGACAAGATAAATGGTGCTAATGCAGTTAGGCGCTTGCATTGGTTCCAACATGAAAAGGAGGTCACCGTTCTAGCAGATCAGTCCAACAATCTAATTTGTCTTAATCATTTCTGCAGAACATTTAACACGCTCTTTGGAAATAAATGTTATACCTTGAACATGTAGACTCAATCCGGCGAGCACGTGTTTTCATTATGAGATTATCTGTTTCCGCCAGCAACAAATAGGTTGCGGGAGGTTCTCTCCCAACAAAGTGGCCTTTCTGAGTACCTGATGTGTTGTAATTACTGCAACACAAACTCCTTGGCTGCATTGCAGAAACCTCCGGCAGCAAAACATCTAATCAAACAGAATGTATTTTCCCTTTCCCATCTCCGATGACAGCCAACCTCAGATAAAGTACCAGTCATTACCTATCGTAATGTCCCTTCTCTCAACGGAGTGTAAATACACGAATGGCACGTTAGTTTACTAGGGTTACAGCAGCCCAGGACTTCAAATGTGAAGCAAACCTAGTGCGACAAAAAGTGTGCGGCATAAAATAAAAACTCCAACAGCCCTCTCGCATGTGTTCAGAAATGTTTTTTTTAATCTGCTTCCATCGTGAGGGTCCTTCATGAGAAGAATATGCCCTAAGGGTATTCTCCATCGTTACACATCAAACCTCTAGAGGATAGTTTCAAAGGCAACACAGAGTGACCGTACGCCTACATCTGCACTGGCGGTGAGGAAGATGCATGTAGGGAGCATGACATTTTGCATTTCCCTGTTCGCTGCTTCACATGTGCTGTAACCTAGAAAAAGAGGAGGTTCTAGGCATAAGCAGACTAGGCAATGGATGGACTATGTACGCAGCACTGTAAATATATATTTGCAATATAATCTTGGTGTCTGAGGCACAGGGAGATAAAGGGATTTGCCAAGGGTGGCAAGGAGGCGACCCTGGGATTCACATCAGTTCACCAGCTTCAAATACAAATGATAATACCAAGGAGCTACTATTGCTTTTGATTATTACTTTAGTCTTCTTTTAGTATATTGTAGATCTGCACAGAAGACTTTTCTGGCCAGAACCCCCTTTGTCTGTATAGTAACATAGAAAAAAACGTTTGCATATAAAGACGACAATAATGGACTTTTACTAAAACTCTCTAGTTGAACAATTAAATAATAAAAACGCAGGCAAAACACTTCTAGGGAATCTGATCAGTCAAAGTAATGCTACAAAAAAGTGTATCTAGTGTATAGAATACAGATATACTGGCTGATTCTCCTGTTTATATGTGGGAGACTACTGTACCTCCTAAACGGCTTAAAAACAAATTGTACCATTTTTACTTTCTCCCTCAAGGAAATTTCCATAACTCAATGCAAGGTGAGTTTAAATGTCTTCCTCAAAATAGTCTTTAAATGTTGACAAGTGTGAATATAGTATATAAAATGTATATACTACTGTATATACAGTAGTATGATGAATCAAGTACACAGAGATCGGGAAAGGAGTCACTCTCTCTCCAGCATTGAATAAGGGATCCTCCATGCCATTTGTCCTTGCAAGGTAAACCGGCTGTAATAGTCACATAGCTATTAGTTCTGAAAGGAGACGAGACCAGCCCTGGAGAATATAATACAAAAGAAATGTATTAAATCAGACACAATGTTTCGGACCGAAATGTCGGGTCTCTGGTCCCCATGTCCGGTATGATTTAATACATTTCTTTTGTATTATATTCTCCAGGGCTGGTCTCGCCTCCTTTCAGAACTAATAGCTATGTGACTATTATACCCTGTTTACCTTGCAAGGACAAATGGCACGGAGGATCCCTTATTCAATGCTGGAGAGAGAGTGACTCCTTTCCTGATCTCTGTGTACTTTATTTATCAGACTATATATATACATATATATATATATATATATATATATACACACACACACACACACACACACACACACACACACATATATACAGTGTTCGACAAACCTATTCATTTGCTCGACCCGGGCGAGTGGATTTAAGCCCCGGGCGAGTAAATATTGGCCCAAGCAGCACACGTTTGGTACTAGGTGGCGAGTAGATTTTTGGGTGTGGCGAGTAGATTTTTTGGTGATTTGTCAACGGCGTCTTGAAGATAGCGGGTGGCACGCCATTCCCTCCCCCCCCCCCTCATACCTCACGCGGCGGCCGTAGTGGAATATATGGGGAGGTGGGTGGGAGTCACGTGGTGAGGTGTCCCCGCCGCGGCCGCCACTGCCCTGCTCCTCCCGCTGGCAGGTCCCGCAATGCGCGGCCAAGCAGGTTTGCAGGCTGTGAGGAGGGTGGAAGGAGGCGGTAGGGCTGCTGCGTCGCCCCTGAGGGTTGTGAGGTGATGGGAGCGGCGGCGGCGGTAAACCCCCCACCCGCGCAGCCAAGCAGGGCGCCGCGAGGGGAGGTGAGTTGCAGGTGAGGGGGGGGTGATGATGGAGGGGGGGGGAGGTGAGGTTTGGGTGAGCTGGCCTCGGGGGTGAGGAAGAGGTGTGTGCGTGTGTGCCTCTCCGTCTCTCCTTTGGCCCGTTACTCCGCCTCAGGCCAATGAGAGGTGTGCGGGGGCGGGCGGGCCAAGGGAGCAATCTCATTGGCCTGGCCCAAGGTCCAATGGGATTGCCGCTAGGGACACAGGGAGACACATACAGACACGGAAACATATGACGCTTTCAGAAATATATAGTAAGATTTCTAATGAAAACTTCATCGTTGCGAGTCCCAATTAAAACCTTAGGGTGCCGCAAAAGCTCACAATAATCAAGCTATTAAAGAAATACTGGATCTTCATCTGACATCATGAAACATGTCGTCAGGGGAAGATAGCACAAAAAGAGAAATGCATTAAAACAAATTGGTAAATGCATGGTTTTTCTTTATTACACCTTCAGTGGTGCAGCAATATTTCTGCCATGACCTACACCCTGTGTAGGATTATGTCGCATGATTCTAAAGAAGTTATGCTCCTAACCACTGAGTATTAGTACAGAGTATTATTGTGTTTTATTACAAAACAGGAAACGTCCAGGTTTTGTGTGAAGCTACTGTAGGTCACATTGTGTTCCTATATCCTCTAACAGTACTATATTAGTAAAGTCAAGCACTACAATAACAAATTTAACAGATTAACCTCTACACCGACAAATGGCCCAGCACCAGATTATTCTGGAATGCACAGCAGGTCCATGTGGCAGCTCTTGGGTTTAGGCCCTTATTGCAAACCAATGGCTGATTTCAGGAGACTAATAGGTCTGACGCAGTCCCGTCTTTGTGGCACTTGAGGGAGGGAAAGTGACTAGTATAATAATTTTTAAAAAATTCAGTCAGACAGATCCAGCCTCCAGGAAGTTTCAAAAGCAGAATACTCAATGTGAAGCTGCACTGACTAATTATGAAAACAGGCGCGGGCAGCAGAGCAAGCAGTATGTCTGCTAACATGGGGGAGGAAAACAAACAAAAAAAAACATACATACATTTGTGCTGTTCCTGGAGAGGGAAGTTCTCAATGGTGCCTATGGCTCAGTACTTCAGAATCAATTGCGGTGTTGTACAAATCAATAATGCCACACCAGCAAGTCTCAGTATTTAATCTGAGGTCAGCAGGAATGCTGGGGGCTTGGTTTAAAACGAGATGCTTCACAGAATCTTAATATATAAAATCGAATGGTTAGTGAGGTTAGTGCTATCTGCGGTGAATCTGATTGGTCCTCAGCCTCTGGCAAATCAGATTGCTGTGTGACGTCACCCAACTGCCACTCTCTTCCCCCTCGGCTCGCGACACACACACACACACACACACACACACACACCTCTCTCCGGCGCTCATCTCTCCCTCCCCTCATCTCTCCCCCCCCCTTCCTCCCTCGCGGCGCCAGTAGAGGTCCGCCGCTCATCTCTCCCCTCCCGGATCTCTCCCCCCCTTCCTCCCTCGCGGCGCCAGTAGAGGTCCGGCGCTCATCTCTCCCTCCCTCCCGGCGCTCATCTCTCCCCTCCCGGCGCTCATCTCTCCCCTCCCTCCGCTCATCTCCATCCCCGGCGGGGGAACAGGCAGCGGACCCCCTTCCTCCCTCACGGCGCCTAAGATGGCGGCGCGCCCGGAAGGACCCCCTTCTTCCCTCACGGTGCCGAGTGAGAAGATGGCGGCGGCCGGAAGTAGAGGTAGGTGTCGCGTGTGTGTCGCTCTAGGTGACGTGTGTGTGTGTGTGTCGCCCCCCCCTGCCTTTCAAGCCCCCCCCCTGCCTTTCACGCCGCCCCTGCCTTTCACGCCGCCCCCCTGCCTTTCACGCCCCCCCCTGCCTTTCACGCCCCCCCCCTCACGGCCTCCGGGCAACGCCGGGTATATCAGCTAATATTACATAAGGGACAGTGTGATTCTTGCAACCAAATGTTTGATACTAATGACTTCACAGAACCGGTATTAATGGCCATTTTATTACAGATTGAATGTTTTAATTGTATCAATGCTCCCGATTGCTCTAGTAATGTAAACATTCAATTTGTAGCTGTAGTTACTTCATGTATTACCAGCGGATCCTTACAGGTCTCCTCCCTTGCTGACTCAGTCCTGCCCTCGAGCTTTCTGTTGCTGCAGCATACAGTATATAAAAGACTATCCCTGGGTCTTGAAGTTTTTGTTGCTTTACTGAGAAAGGAAGATTCTGGAAACCATATCTCCCCAAAAAAGTCAAGGAAGTTGAATGGATTCAGTCACGTCAACTATAGTGAATGCCTAGGTATCCCGTGATGTGCACCATAGCAGTTAGTATAGCTGTCAATTACAACAGGAGCTTCCAAAGTCGCTCCACACAATGCTTTGCATCCACACTAGAAGGCATTGTGGGTCGTGACTTTGGAAGATCCCACAATAATTGACGCTTTACCACCGGTGCTGTCTGCACATACAGCAGGGCCCCGCTTTACAGCGTTCCGCTCATACAGCGTTTCCCAATGTATACCCATAATCATTCGGTTTTCCCAATGTATACCCATAATCATTCGGTTTTCCCAATGTATACCCATAATCATTCGGTTAGGTGCTTGTTCCATTTTTCCGGCGATTTTCATCATGACGCGCTCAGCAGCTGAGTATCTGGCTGTCACTAAGCAACAGTTTTAGCGTTTGCGCAACTCGTCAGATGCCATTTGTCAGAGAAACGGTCAGTTTACAGCTCTGCACCTCTGTTTTCAAAGGTACACTACAGTACAGTAGGGCCCCGCTTTACAACTATTTCTGCTTTTGCAGCGGCAGCCTGGAACGGAACCCGCCATATGAGCGGGGCCCTACTGTACTGATGTGCAGTTTGGGCCTTTAAGGCCGCGCGTAGTGCCCGCGATGTCACCGTCGCCGCTAGCGAAAGTTGTATTCCGCTTTGCGGCGGCGTCACGGGCGGCCAGGGAATTGATTGGTTCAGAGGCTGTCACAAGGCGACAGCCCCTGAAAAATCAAATATTCTCGGCTTCAGAAAAAAAAAACATCCCCGTCGCGCTTACTATAAGTGCACGCGGCGGCGACATTGCATTTGTTTTCGGGTGATGTCGCCGGCACTATAAACGCGGCCTTAGAGTGTGTTTCCTCCCCCCCTCAGTTCGGGACACTATACTGCCTAGGATCGGTCAAATTTTTAGCTATAGTCTGAGACAGCAATAAGATCAGTTAGGGGTTTGCAGAACGCATTTTCTAGCAGGGGGGGACACCGCATCAAAAAGGTTGGATATTAACACTAACTGTACCACAGTCAAAAACAAATACACAAGTCCAGATCTCATAAAAGACAAGTATAGTGAATGAGGATTAAGTGCAATACATTCCAATATACTAACCCATGTTTCAATGCCCTAGGATTCCTAAGGAAAGACTGAGGAATCGGGCAGTATACTGGAATATTTTATACTTAATAAATCCTTAATCACACTGTATACTAGCCAGAAACAGGATTGGTCAGACCACTCACCATGGAGATAGTCCTCATATATAGGAGACAAAATGATATAGATATGAAACAAGGGTACATAGGAAGAAATAGTATACAAAGTACTGATCCAAACAGGACCAAAAAGATCCTCCAAATAGTTGCACTCAATGTTATTACAAAGGTATACTGGATAATATCTGCAAAGGCTGTCAGACATCAGGATCAGCAGTTAAAATAACATTTTATTACATCCAAAATTATGGTGACAAAGTGGTGATAACTATATACAGGCATACCCCAGTTTAAGGACACTCACTTTAAGTACACTCGCGAGTAAGGACATATCGTTCAATAGGCAAACGCCAGCTCACACATGCGCCTGTCATCACGTCCTGAACAGCAATACCGGCTCCCTACCTGTACAGAAGCTGTGCGCAAGCAGGGAGACTATAGAGCCTGTTACAAAGGCGTTATTTACATCCGTTATGCACGTATATGACAATTGCAGTACAGTACATGCATCAATAAGTGGGAAAAAGGTACTGCTTCACTTTAAGTACATTTTCGCTTTACATACATGCTCCGGTCCCATTGCGTACGTTAATGCGGGGTATGTCTGTACAGTAACAGAGTATAATAAAATACCCAGCCACAGTATATAGTTATCACCACCGTCACCACAATTTGTTTGAATTTGCTGCGTGATGGCTGGGTCACGTGCACGGTGCAGCCAATGAGGTTGAGCCGCTCACGTGATGTCACGGGCATGCCCCCCATCGCATAACCCTGCAGGCTACGGATCTCTTCAAGTACAGGCGCGTGTGACGTCACGAGCGCGCCTACTATGGACCTGGCCTTAGGCTTATCTATCTTGTTAGAAAAAAAAAAAAGAAGGTTCGGCTGCTGCCTCCCAAAAGCCCAAGTTCATTGTAACCTTAAAAAAAAAATCCAGCTTGGTTTGTTCCTTTTTTAAATACAGGTTTGAAGCAGGGGGTCTCGGGAGCTGAACCCCGTTAATTTCAGCTCTGGCAGCCACCCGGTTCCAGAGATACTTACCTCAGAAGGGGGTGGGCCGTATCTCCTGCAGTTTAAAGCCATTTTTCACATGGGCCAATAGGAAGCTGCACCGGATGATGTAGCTGATTCCTATTGGCCCACTATGTCGTAAATCCTGGAGTGGCTACCGGCACCCTCTACGGAGGTAAATATCTCCGGAAGCAGGGGGCCCATGGAGCTAAAATTAATGGAGGTTCAGCTCCGAAGACCCCCTGC
The DNA here is from genome assembly GCA_036426205.1 of Ascaphus truei. Classification (NCBI taxonomy): domain Eukaryota; kingdom Metazoa; phylum Chordata; class Amphibia; order Anura; family Ascaphidae; genus Ascaphus; species Ascaphus truei. The sequence continues at coordinate 128,121,340 of CM071568.1, forward strand.
ATTTAAAATAAATGGCTTGGATTGCCTCGGAGCGAATCCCTCATAACAATAACGCCAACATAGCAAAGCTGACAAAATCCATGGTTATTAGAGCTTTATTCTTTGTTTGACTTATGATGGCATCATAATTACTTTACAAACGGGTAAACATAAGAAGCCGATAAGCTTGTATTAAAAAGACCTAATGAAGAGATTTTTTTTTTTAAATATACACACACACACACACACACACACCCACAAACACACAAAAAAATAAAAAATGTACCCACTGTAGGGAGCTGCCCTTGAATAATCAGTCATGTCTGTTCTGATGAGTGACACCACTTTAATTAGGGAGCACCACAAATGAAATCAGAGTGCAATGACTCGCGGTAACTGCAACTATATTATAATTTCAGAGAAGTGATCACACTAAGAGGATTATAGAAATCTACACTACTAAATGGCTTCTCCCCGCAATTCCTTACAGTAGTCGTGCAACTTGGCAATACTGTACATAGAGGATCAGCAACAACAAAAACCTTACCCATGCATTGTGATCGTCTCGTTTATTATTTATTAGATAACCATGTATATGTTTCATAGATTTTGAAATGGAGGCTAGATTATTATTTATTTAATGGTGGAGTTTCAGGAACAAGGTTGCATCACAATGGAAACTTGGTTCTAAACCAGCGGTGGGCAACTTCAGTCATCAAGAACCGCCAACAGGTTTTCAGGGATATCCTGAAAACGCGACCTGCTGGTGGCCCTTGAGGACTGAAGTTGCCCACCCCTGTTCTAAACATCTGGAAGGGAACACCGATTCAAATCAGCTGTGAGAAAATTCAGGACGGCCATGTTTAAATAAGATGGCAAATTATATTCCACCAATGTGTCACTGAAGTAAGAAAGTAATGAAGGATCAAAAACCTCGAGTAAAGTTACTCTGTGGGGACCCCTCACGGCCTCCGGGCAACGCCGGGTATATCAGCTAGTATATATATATATATATATGAGAGAAGAAAAGAGGAGAGAGCGCACGCACCATAGCGTAAAATTGTAACAATTTATTGGGTGGGTTGGGAGAGGGATAAAAATCGCACTCACAAGAATTCAAATAAAAATGCACGATTGTGAATTAATATCACCCTTTGCGAAAGTCGCAGTTGCGACGAAACGCGTCAGGGACGTCACTACGTTATCACGTCTCGACACTACGTCAACACAGAAGTGCGCGATCTGGTCGGGTCGCGCTGGATGTTTGTGAAGACCTTCTGTTCCTCTGCATTGAGTGAAACGCCAAGCCGAGCAGCAGGACACCCACGGAAAAGATACCCCAGATGGTATATGCTTCTGACGAACAACAAACACAGAGTATCATCTCTCCGGTGGACACTTTCCTTGGATAGCGGTGATTCTCCAGCTTGGTGGTGATATTAATTCACAATCGTACATTTTTATTTGAATTCTTGTGAGTGCAATATTTATCCCTCTCCCAACCCCCCCCCCCCCCCCCGCCATAAATTGTTACAATTTTACGTCTATGGGGCGTGCGCTCTCTCCTCTTTCTTTTCTACAGGTTCACATGGATTGGTTCATAGCGTTTGAGAGCTGCCTGAAGTTCCCCTGCCACTGGACTTTTATTCTTATATATCCTTTGGCGCTTTTATTGGGACTGGTTTTATACTTTTACTGTATATGTAAATTAATTGCATTTTTATGTTTTAAATTATTTCTTATTGTATTTTAATATTTATTTTCTTCATTGGTTTTTAGCTAGTCATTTTTGTGATCACATTACATTAGCACAACATTTTTGTGAGTATCACCCTGTTATATTTTAGTCACACTATAGCACATAATCACTATTTTGGCGCTACTTTTTGTTTGTTTTGACACACACCACAGACTATAATAGCGATAAATATATATCTAGTATATATATATATATATATATATATATATATAGGGTTTTATCTTTTTTATTATTTTTTGTTTTTATTTTATATATCAAACCGTGTTCGACACAACCTATACATTTGCTCGCCCGGGCGTGGTTTAAGCCCCGGGCGAGTAAATATTGGCCCAAGCAGACACTTGGTACTAGGTGGCGAGTGATTTTTTTGTGTGGGATAGGATTTTTGGTATTTTGTCAACCACTGAGTATATAATGTATATATACAGCCACACATATACACACCACACATATACAAACACACACACCACACACACACACACACACCAACACACACCACACACACACACACACACAACCCACACAGCACCCACACACACACACAACACACTACACACCACACACAACACACCACCACCACATCACACACTGTATATGTATATATAGAAGGAGTGGCTCAGTGAGTAAAGACACTGATTGACACTGTATTGTTGCAGGTGAGCCTGGTTTCATTCCCGGTTGCGGGTGCTGCCGGTCTTTGTATAACTAGCAGCGCTATACAAGAACATGCTATATATATATATATATATATATCTATATATAATTATATATATATATATTTTTATATATATATATATAATACATACACACATATGATATACACACACACACACATATATATATATGGTTCGACAAACCTATACATTTGCTCGCCCGGGCGAGTGGATTTAACCCCGGGTGAGTAATATTGGCCCAAGCAGCAAACTTTGGTACTAGGTGGCGAGTAGATTTTTTTGTGTGGCGAGTAGATTTTTGGTGATTTGTCTACCCACTGAATATATATATATATATATATAATATATATATATATATATATAATATATACACACACACACAAAAACAAATAGATTAACATCAGATTAATTTTGCTTCCAAAATAGGCGCATGAAGATGCATTTTGTAAACCTTGCAGACCAAATAAGCAATTTGGCACAGAAGACACAGTATGGCGATGCTTGTTATAGCACAGCAAGTTAGATTTCAATGAGGTTTCACATTTATATTTATTGGAAGTGCTTTTGGGTAGTCACATTTAAATAAAAGTTCAAACAAAGGACTTACTGGAAATGCCCATTGAGCATTAACAGTTTTACATCCAAGTGTCCATACTTCTTGTTTCATTAGTCAGAAAACCAACAGTATTAATATGCAGCAATCTATCATCAAGATCATTTCTCTTGCTAATGGACTTCCTAGTCCTTTGTCACAGTCCTGATCATGGCCCCTCTGCAGTCTTATACCTTTCACCCATACACTTCAGTGTGGATATTGTCTGGCACCGCAGAACAACACTCGGCCTAAACACAGCAGCAGACTGAACATAATGGAGGGAGTCAACTGATTCATGGATGCATGTATCCCTCTCTTTCACCTACACGCAGTGAATTCAAATGACCAATTTTATTATCCTCGCTCAGACTGCTGAGGTAACCCATTATACAATCCTCCAGCATGGTTTCTGTCTCATCCCTGTCCTGACAAATTCTTCAGAACAGGCAGAGCAAAGCAACTTAAGGTTCCGGCAAAAAATATTTCACACCCCCCAAAAAATATATCATAACAGTGCATGCTTCGACTTATTTTTTTTTTTTTTTTTTAATATACACATATAAATTGAGTTTTGATTAAACAACAAGTACATTTGTCGTATGATAAACCCGACTCCCCCTGCAGGACAATGAGGAAATAGCAGTGACGTTATGCACTCTGGTCTTGGGGAAAAAAGCCAAGCTGCACACTATCAATAAAATAAAGTAGTATACCAGAACAGGCTAACTAAGCTAAAGGGGCTCATTACAACTCTCAGTGAATAAGTCTCTCGGGCAATCTGCTATGATTAAGCATCCACAGAAGAATTACCGAGGCAGGTACCCCAGAGATCGTTTATAAATGCTTAGTTTACAGCATACAAATGCAGGAAGCTGTCTATGCTCGCGTGGTAACACGCTTACCATTCCAAAATGTTAACTCGTCACAGCAACATTCAGGAGGCTGTGCTCTTGCATACAAGACTTAACTGCATTTATTTGGTTTCACTTTTTGGGTTAACCACTTCATTTGCTAGAGGTGCCTGAAATGCATTACACTGCGCATCACTGCTGGTCCTACTGGCAAAGAAAGGGTTACATCTGTGTCCTCTGACATTCCCAATACAATTCCTCAATTACATTTTAATACACCTCACATACTTTTTTACCGTTGCTCGTGGCAGATCGTTCATTTCCAAACAAGCATACTAAGGAACGGTCACTCCGTTCTGGCTGAACCGCTGCACTTTTAATTAACAGTGATGATGCCACTTAAAGAGGAAAAAACGTAAGGTCTATTTTTTGGGGTCACTTAACAATTTCCTCCCTCTGGAATAAGCAGACGCACACTAGCTACACCTTTGTTAGTATATATTTGTTTAAATTAATGCATAGAGATGTGAGAAACTTTTGCCCAAGATCACCAACTGAGCAAAATTTGCCCCTTTTTTCCCCAGACGGGCAAGAAATGCAACTTTGCTTAATGGCGAGATTATAAATATGGCCCAAACACCAATGTTTAGTTCATTGTCTGGCCATTTAGCTGAAAGCTTGCCAAATTTAAGATGAATTTTGCGACATTATTGAGACTTGAAGAAACGTTTCTCAAAGGAGAAAATGAGGGGGGGAAAAGCTGCTAAAAAGCTTTGCCCATCTCTATTAATGAACACTGAGCACGAGAGGCACACAAAAAGGACCCCGGGAAAGTGTCTGCTGTGACCAAGGACGTACCAGGCACATCAAGCAGTCTCGCACCCTTAACCCCGTGCAGCCGGCGGGGCCTTAAATCAGCCTCTGCCGGCTGCAGCCGCTCAGCAGAATTTTCTAGTGCATGTGAGCAGACGTAACTCGGATCACACCAAGGGATCCATATTGTTCCTATTTAAAAAAATTAATAAAATGTTAACTGGAGGAAGCCTTCCCCCTCCGGCTTAGGGGTTTGGGGGGTGGGGGAGAGAAGGATCTCATTGGTGTTCTGAGGATGGGGGAGCGGTGGCTTCTAACGGCTGGATGAGCTTAGTGCAGCCCCCCACATTGTGCTGTGTATGGGAGGCTGCTGCTCAGCTGTGCTGCATGTCAGTGCCTCCGGAGAATGACATCATCATCTGCAGACAGAGCAGCAGCTTAGAGACAGCCTCCCACACAGAGCACAGTGACTTGGGCTCCCAGATACAGTTTATCCTTATGGTAAGGTAGTTTTGCTTTGCCAATGATAGTGGTCGCACCATTTGCGTTCAGCCCTTAAAAATTCAGTCTAACTAATTTGGGTCTATTGCAAAAATAGTATGTAAAGCTATCAGAGCCGGCTGGACGGCGGTTCCATCGCACGAGCTCCGCGCTTACAGAGGCCCTGCGCTTACAGAGGCCCCACGCTCATCACCACAACAATTAAACTGACAGTCGGTGGAGAGCGCAGGGCCTCGGTTAGGCTGTGGCCAGGGTGATGCGAAGCGCGTGCGCTCGTGCTTATCGCGATCGGATGATTATTCTGAATGCGCTCGCCTAGGGTGGGGGTGCGTGCGCGCACGTGCCTGTGAGCTTGCTGCTTGCCGAGACAGCCAAATTTTATTTTGCTGCTCGCCGATGCGTCACGCAGCTGGTTCGCCCTCATTGGGTTCGCCCTCATTGCCGCGCCCCCAACAGGACACAAATTGCCGGAACAAAATTAGCGCCGAGCTCGAGCGCCAGCACGCTCTCATTCACCCTGGCCGCAGCCTTAGTATCTCTTACCTGGTCCGGCGGGATCTCCAGGCATCTCTCCTCCTATAGCGTCCAGTCATGGCATCGCAACGTCAAAGGGCGGCACGCTGCCATGACAAAGTGAAGTCACATGGCGTCACAATGTCACGTGGCGGCGCGTTGCCATGATGTGACGCTGCATGGCGTCGTGACATAACATAATGCCGCAACGTTATGGCCACGATGTCAGAAGAGGAGAACAGCCCACTGGTCCAGGTAGGAGGCCCCGCAAAAGCCCCTGCACGATTCCCGCGAAGTTACATGCCGGCCCTGATTAAGCTATACATATCTAGTTTAGTTATACTCAGGGAACCCACACAGTGATAAAACTGTAGTATTCGTTTCCATGATTACATAGAGCTCGAGGGAGGAATTTTGATGCAAAGTACGAAATTAGCTTCAATTTATAAGAAAGACTACTGTTTTCAATCAAAATGCACGGGCATCATTTTTTTTTTGTGCAAACACGTTACCATGTCTACATTTCTTGACATGTATTTTCAGAAAAACAACACTTTCATGGGGGATATGTGTATCCTATATTATGTTACTGTACTATGTTTATAGTAGCGGGTAGTTTTGCCTTGCCAATGATGGCGAACACCTTTTGCACCCGGCCCTAAAAAAGAGCCCTACACAATTTTACTACTTTGGGGCTTGTATTTGCCAAAACAATACGTAAACCTATAACATATTTGGGATCAATTAACTCAAGGAGACCCAGGACAAAGATAATTTCAACAGATTCCCAGGCAGATTTTTTATTTATTTTCCCGGGGAAACACATACAAATAGTTTTTTTGTCAATGATACTTTGCACCTTCTATATTCAGCTCTGATAAGTTCAGGTCTGTGTTGGTCCAAAAAAAGTTATGTACAGTATAGCTACGGTGGCGAGAAAAAGTTTGTGACCCCGATGATAATTACAGAAATTCTATAGTTTTTCCACAATAACTTTCTTGAATCAGAACCAGTCTTTTCTTAAATGTCCATTATTGTTTATATTAACCAATTCCATATCTTTAAATTTTTTTTTTTTTTTAATGAATTATGAATTAGACCAGGGGTGCGCAAACGTTTCAGTCTGCATTCTCTCCGCCCCTGCTCGCACCCTCCCTTTACCTTGTGTCTTCAGCGTCAAATGACGCTGCGGGGCAACGTGACCTCACGTGATCCTGCAGCATCATTGATGCCGCGTCGCCGAAAACAAGGTAAGGGAAGTTGCAGAGGCCACACAAGATCCACCGGCATTTCATTTAAATACCTTCGGAAAGAGCGTGGGGCTTCTGCAACCGCCGTGCCCCTCCTGGAAAATCTTGCGCCCCCCAGTATTAGACAAACAAGGAGTTAAGAGTCATTGTATGGGCAAAATTAAGTGAAACCCTACTTTTACCTGCTAAATTAAAGGTGATAATTATTAGGTAGATCTTCAGATGTGAGCTTGGGATTCCCCACCTGTAATAGGGACTTATCCCAGTTTAAATAAAGCAGCATCAGAGCTCTGAGAATCTAGCAGAGAGATAGTTAATTGCAGCCACTCAATTAAATGGTCTCCAACTGGACTAATGAGAGCTCTGTAAAAAGCCTCATGTGAGACACAGGAGAGAGATTCCTTAGCTCATATTTGGGCTGACAGAAGGAGAGCAGAGAAGCCTGCACACAAACACTGTCTTGAGCACAAAGGCTGTGCTGAGTTCAAGACACCCAGCCACCTACAGTATATTTCCTAGACACAGAGGACCCAGGAACCTGCCAGAGACAGACATAGAGGGCCACCTGCTTAACGTACCTCCTGAGATTGTGGGGGATAGGCTGGTAATGTGAATATCCCTCCAGTCCGGCAGATAGGGTCTGGGGAAGTAAGTTAACCCTTACAAAGGGATAGGGGTTTGTTATTTTTTAAAATGTTTTGCCTGGATAACGGAACAGGCTCAATAAAGCCAAGATATAATTTCACCCTAAAACAGTCTCCATTTCCATACCTCTGCACACGTCTCTTACACCACCCTATACACAGATCAGAAACTTTGTGAGTTTGGTCTGCACCATAGAGGTGTGTGGGAACACATCATGCCACGATCAAAAGAAATCTCTGAGGACCTCAGAAAAGCTATTTATGCTTATAAGTGTAGAAAGGGTTACAAAAACAATTCTAAGGATTTGGGGCTCCACCAATCCACTGTCAGAGAGATACTCTACAAATAGAGAAAGTTTAAGACCAGTCACTTTACTAAGGAGTGGCCGTCCTACCAAAATCTCTCCAAGAACAAACCAGCAAATCATCCAGGAAGTCACAAAGAACCCCAAAGTAACATCCAAGGATTTGCAGGCCACTCTCGCCTTGGCTAATGTGAGTGTTCATGACTCCACTATCAGAAAAAGACTGAACAAGAATGTTGTTCATGTAAGGATAGTCAGGAGAAAACCACTGCATGTTTGAAGTTTTGCCAAAGAGCACATAGGTGATCCACAAGACTTCTGGAACAATGTTCTCTGGACAGACTATTCATAGGTAGAACTTTATGGCTTCAATGAGAAACATTATGTTTGGTGAAAACCAAACACTGCATTCGAACAGAAGAACCTCATCCCAATAGTCAAGCATGGTGGTGGGAGTGTGGGGCTGCTTTGCTGCCACAAGACCTGGACGGCTTGCAATCATTGACACAACCATGAATTATGCATTGTATCATTAGATTCTAGAGGAAAATGTCAAGCCTTTCATCCGTGAGTTGAAGCTGAAAAGAAAGTGGGTCATGTAGGAAGACCATGATCCTAAACATACAAGCAGATCAACAAAAGAATGGCTGGAGAAGAATGGCCTGGTCAAAGGCAGGGGCCTAAACCACATCGAAATGACCTGAAGCGAGCTGTCCATGCAAGGAAGCCCTCAAATGTCACTGAGTGGAAGCAGTTCAGTAAGGAGGAATGGGCTAAAATTCCTCAAATCTAATGTGATAGACTGACTAGCAGTTACAGGAAATGCTTAGTTTAAGTCATTGCTGCTCAAGGGGCCCCAGCAGGCACAATCTAAGGGCTCGTCCAGGCTGAAAGCGCGCGTGCAATCAAACACATTGCGACAATGTGTTTGACCAGCGTACGCGCACATTCCTGTGAGTGCTCCACGCTCAGCTGCTTGGCGAGACAAATTCTCTTGAATTTGTCACGCTTGCCTTGGTCATGTGCGTGTTCAGCCAATGAGGGCGAACCGCTCACGTGACGTCAAGGGCACCCCCCCCCCCTGTGCGCGCAACGACGCTGGACACAAATCGCCCCTGCTCTCACGACAGGGCGTTCGAGCAAGAGCTCGCTCCCAGCCTGGCGGCGGCCTAAAGGTTTACCTTTTCACACGTGTATTGAATGTTGAAACATTTGTGGATAAATACATGTTGAAAAAGTATAATTTTTGTGTAATTTGTTTGATAAGGTTATCTGTATCTATTATTAGGACTTAGATTCAGATCTAATAACATTTTACGTTTCAAATATGTGAAAATCCTCTCACCACTGTATATAGATCTAATATAGGCACACTCAGGAGACACAGATTTAGTATTCATTTTAAAAGTTTTAATTTGTTAGCTATATCTGGGGCAATAACAAATTTTCTTTCCCCTCCCATAATTATTACATCATATCTTGGTCATACAATATGCAATCCACCAGAGGATGCAACTAATAGAAATATCAACTTGTACATAGAAAGTCTCTACCATGAATCATGGTTAATAAAATGTATAGCAACGCTTTGAACATCTGCTTGACCTTGAACTTAGCAACTAACCTTGGTGCCCTGCACACTAACAGCTAATCCCAGATCTTGCTCTAACATACCAACAAGGCCAGCACTTAGGAACACATAACCAGGACTGAATCACTATTCACTGTTGGCTTGGAGGTTTTTTGGGCCCTACTTTTAAAAATGGTAACAACGTAAAAATAATCAGGTACATACTGTAACTTTGGGGAGTGTCATAGCATAAGACAAAATGAAAACATAAAAAACATGTTAAAAGTACATAAAATGAGTCAGATCTGTAGATATCTGATGTTTGCTGTTACCATGTTTTTAATGGATGCAATGGCAGCAGCTGCAAATTGCTCACAATGTAAGGTGTGTAATGAGCAGTGAGGTAACTAACATATCTCGAAGCAAAAACTGGGAAGCTCAATGCAGACCGGAGCATAGAGTATGCTGCCATCCTGTATTAAAAGGAGCCACATATTTGAGCATGTTAAAGATCATTACATACCTGTAGAGCACCCCCACAACAGGACAGTCAATCACAGGAGACAGAGGGGTCAGAGACAGGCAGAGTCACAGGAGCTGCACAACAGGACAGAATACACACACACCAGGACAAATACACACACACGATGCAAAAACAAACACACAAACACAGATGCAACAACAAATACACAAACACAAACACAGATGCAACCACAAATACAAAAAACACGGATGCAACAACAAATACACACACACACGCAAAAACACACACACACATTCCAAAACACACACACACACACACACACACATTCCAAAACACACACACACATTCCAAAACATACACACACACATTCCAAAACACACACACACACACATTCCAAAACACACAAACACAGATTCCAAAACACACACACACACATTCCAAAACACACACACACACACACACACACACACACACACACACACACACACAGATTCCAACACACACGCACAGATTCCAACACACACATTTCACTCCTGTCCATGCTGCTGCTTCCTCCTCCTCCGCTTGGCCACACACACCTAGGCTCCTGATCTGACCACCTCATGATTGGCTGCATTACCCAGCAGCAGCCAATCAGAATGGAGGAAACTGCCCTGCTTTCTCCCTACTCTGGTAGATGGTAGAAATCCTGCAGGGCCGGCTTGATGTTGCTGCAGTCAGTGCCACAGCCCCAAGCCCCGTGGTTACAGAGGCCTCGCATTCTCCCCACGACAATTAAACTGATTGCAGAGGGGAGAGCGTGGGGCCTCTGTAACTCTTACCTTCTCCGGCGGCATCTCCTCCTGCATGGTCTCCGTGATGTCCAATGGTGTCGCATTGCCATGACAAGAGGACTTCACGACGCCATGTGATGTTGCGTTGCCATGACAACAGGACACACTGCAGCACCGCGTTGCCATAACATTACACAGCGTATCCCATTGTCATGGCAACACGCCATCATTTGACGTTGCACTGCCATGATGACTGAACTGTGCAGGGGGAGATGCCAGGAGGAGGAGATGCCGCATGATGATGCCGCCAGAGACGATAAGAGCCGAGGCCCCCCACATGTCCCTGCACGAACCCCGCAAAATCCCAGCGGCCCTGATGGAATCCCAGGGTGCAGCGAAACGCCGGTTGGGAAACACTGCTGTAGAGTATACACGTTTTTTTCCCAATGGTACAGAGTAGCAGATCTATCAAAACATCCACGCAGTAAATAAGTGCAGACAATGTCATATTTCTATCGCAAAGTCTTTGTCAGATGTGATTCAATGTTGGACAAACCAGTTGCAGTAGAAATTTTACACTGAGAACCACTGTATGAAAGATCAATTACTTTTCTGACTAACTTTGTGTGTTAGACCGAGGGCAAGATTTTTGTGTTAAAGGGGAACTTATGGAGGAAATATTAATGTCAGAATTTTGTAAGCAAATGACTCTTTTTCAGGAATAACCTGTGGCTCTAGGTTAACTTTTAATACTACATGGGGTAAAAAAAATAGGTGTGTAAAGTGGTTTAGTAACAAGTGTTCCAATAGGTTACCTACTTAATAGAGTTGGTGAGACCAGCTTTCTCCATCACACCCAGCATCTACTCCTCTACTTAAAAGACCTGATTTTCAGACCAGAGTTGAGTAACATTAAGTGTGTGCACCAATCTTAAGGTGACATCAAAGCCTATTTTCATCACCATCCACTGGCTTGAAGGCATACAAGCCAAAATCTATTTATCCACTTTTCTATTAGTGGCTTTGGGGAACAATTAGGCCACAAAGGCTCTATATAGTCTGAGCTTTACCCCCTGGATGAACATATAAAAAAAACCCCACAAAAAACATTGCCTAAATTGATAAGCCCCCCCAGTGAGAAGCCAGCTCTTATCTGTAAAGTCAGTTTAAGGGATTGTGACAGCTCTGTCCCAGATATTAGCTGACCCAATCATATTAAATCTCCTGCTTCAGTGCTCATCCAACTCCATGTTAAACAAGCAGATAAAGGAGAGATGCAAGGCTAAACAGCACCAACATGGAAGAAAAATCTCCAAGACAGTAAAAATATATCCGTGGACAGAAATGTTCCAATTCAGAATCAGCTGCCATAAACTAAAATCTTTTAGGCAACAAGGACGACCTACTTCCATTGGTGCCCCTCTGTTATATCTTTCTGCCAATATCCTGAGCTTCACATGAGAAACCCCCGATCTTTGAAAGTGGAAGATGGTAGGAAAAAAAAAAAAAAACAGTGCCATTCCAAGCATAGCGCAATAATCATTCTCCCTCTAATGCCTAAGTCAGCCGCTGAGTCCCGAGTAAGAAGATTACACTGGCAACGGCAAGACAAGCATATAAACTCATTAAATTAATCTCACAATCCTTGCATAATTGGAGAAGCTCGGAGTGGAAATTCTGCTGCCTGCTGAAAAATATTAAAAACACGGCGGGACAGGAACCAGCCCATAAGATGTCTGGAACACTATCAATTATCCTTCAAGATGGTTACTGTGCACAAGAAAGCTAAGAGGATGGGGCCTTCCGAGTGTTAACACCAGGGGGACTTGCTAAAAACTCAGGACTTCGCTATTGCATAATACAATGGTGGCACATGACATACTGTTACACATCTGAGCTTTAAAAGGAAAGAGACCCGACAGAAGGCAAATGATGTGCAATCACTGTTACTTAGTACTGAATGCAGAACTGGGTATTTTCTTTGATCAATTGACTAGTCAATGTTTGGCTCAATTAAATGTCCAATTCATGCTTTACTTGCTTTTGGTGTCCGTAGAAGTTTAATTTTTCAGAGGTAGAGTACTTGCTAAAATAGAAATGTAAATCCTTGTTTTTAATTCATTCAATTAACATTTGGTTAAATGAAAGTTCCAGATAATAATGTGATCTGGCCTCTTGTAACCTCTTTCTGTACTTAAAAAAATGAACGAAGGTACAGTAGGACTTGTAGTTATGGGGAATTTTTCAATGTTTTAGGTTTAAATAACTGCAATAAGGTTGTTAGTTGCATGTAAAACCTAAAGCGGACATGCTAGAAATTTAGACATGAAAGATTTACTGCTGGAAATGATTGTGTCTCCGGCCTCAATTTTTGACATGGCATAAATTTCTTCAAAACACTTAATCAATAATCCGGTTTGCTTTCATTCCCAATATTTTATACGCTGCTTCATAAAGTGTCTGACTAAATTGGCACAAGATCCTTTAAAAGTAGGAAGCCGTGGTGAAAGAAATGTGATCCAAATAAAGTGCATATAGAAATCTGCTAAAATATAGAATAGCGATAGGGAATAATTTATGCTTAAATAGTTGAAGCATTTCTATTTTCACTAGGGAGCTCGACCTTCTTAACGGACCATTTTGCCCAATTCTTGTGTCGTAGAAGACTACCGGTAGTTCCTATATCCTTTTAGAACATTTGTGATGGATCCAAAACATAGATGAGAATTTGGAGTTCAGAAATGTAAATATCAGCCAGCACTGAAAAAATATATATATTAATAATAAAAAAATAAGAATTCTCTACAAGACATTACCTACTATTGCTTTTTTTTTGTACTTATACTACTTTTCCCCCCCAGCTAGACTAATATCTTAAATGGTTCTCACCTCCTGACAGACACGTCCGTCAGCTTGTCAAAGGAAACTGTAATGATTCTTGCTCAGCAACATCTTATTATTCAGAAACAATGTACATGCCTGGAAAGCATGACTTCTCCTTTAATCCGCTTCTAACCATCGCGATTATGACCAGGCAGGAGGGTAGGAGCAGAGGCTTAACACAGGGTCTAATCTGCATTCATTTAATTTCTTCTGATATCCCCCGATTTGATGAAGACAATTTTACATTAGCAAGAACCCAGTTTCATTATATGAACGTTAAGTCCTTGGTTAAATAATATATTTAACAATGTATGTAATATATGGGGGGATATGAACACGTGCCAGTCTCTCCGTGGGGCTCATGAAAGTATCAGTTTCTTCTTCTCTATTAAAAATTAACCCAAATTTGACACTGGATGTTGCCTTTGTGATGATTGTTTCTGGATTCCCAGTGTTTTGCTTCCATGTTTTTGTATGTTGCAGAAAGTTGTTTCTAAGGTTGTCACCGGGACATTTACAGACGGCTGGCCCCCTGATCACAATACTTGTTGGTGATTGCAATAATAGTGTGACATTTTTCAGCAACCAGTGGATTTAATGGTAATACCGGCCCCATATATAACTATATATTGTGATGTGCTGGCCAATGACACGAGACACGATGGGCAACAGATACCGTACAATGGCACTGAACCAAACTGAAGTTTATCCAGTGGTTTCTTATTCAAATATCCTATATAACTACATAACCTGCCAGCCCTCGGCTTACAGAGGAACAACCAAAGCATTGCAAAGTAAAGTACAATGGAACAATTAATGGTGCATTCTTCTATTTCATGGGCTCATTTAAATATACTTATTTTGGAGGGTCCATTGATGAAAAACCGAGAAATTATTCAACGGACATACATTTTTTCCACAACTATCCTGAATTTGGAAATGTTCAGAGGATTTCAAAAATGTTTATTTTTTCATCACAATGACTATTAAATCAGGACCTGACTGTACACAGTGTGTGATCGGCGCTTGTCAACCGCGCATGCACACGTGCAGCCAGCAAGTGCCGATCGCGCATGCACAGCCAAAGCAATAGAAATGTTTTGCCAGGGGGCCCGTGCATGCCTAGCTACGCCACTGGTCAAATGTTATATTGAGGAAATGTAGAATAAAGGATTATTGCATGCATACTAAACACAGGATGTATGGTAAGCTACAGTATACACAACTACAGTTGATACGTCCTCACATATAAGAAATACATTGTACAGTATGGAAGCCCTGACATCACAGGCCTGTCCCGTCGGCATCATTTGGCAGCAGGAAGAGCTGGCAAATGAGTAAAGTTTTAAGGTGTCCCAGGTTACATACCCTCCTGGCCAAGAGGCCTCTGGCATGTAGCTGGGCGGTCCCTACATGAGGAAGGGGGGAAGGATCAAGGCGTTTTTAGCCAGGTGAGGTAAGATTCAACAATAAACGTTCCTTTAAAGCAGCGGTGCGCAAACTGGGGGGGCGCGAGACTGACTGCGGGGGGCGCGCGGTTTACAGAGGCCCAGCGCGCTTCCCGAAAGCCCTTAAATTAAGTGCCGGGGGAGCTGCAGGGCCTCTGTAAACCTTTAATTACCTTGGCTCCACACGCGTCGCCATGGCAACGCGGCGGACGTCACAACGCCGGAGCCCGAGGTAAGTGGGGGTGAAGGGGGGTGCAGGGGTGAGGTGACCGCCAGCAGGGGGCGCAGGGAAAAAAGTTTGCGCCCCCCTGCTTTAAAGGATCAATCCAAGCACCCTTTTTTTTTTTTACCCAGGATTGAAGCAGACGGTCTCCGGAGCTTAACCCCATTCATTTTAGCTCTGAGGACCCCCTGCTTCTAGAGATAGGGGGTGCCGGTAGCCACTCCAGCGGAGCAAGATGGACTTTAAAGTTTAAATCTCCCGCATCACGCGGCCCAATAGGAAGCCGTCACGACTTCCTAATTGCCCGCATAGCGCAGGAGCTTTGAATCGCTGCCATAACATGGAACCCTGGCAGCCGAGCAGATCGGCCACCGGCACCTACTACAGAGGCAGAGAGCAGAGACAGGAGAGCAGAGACATGAGAGCAGAGACATGAGAGCAGAGACAGGAGAGCAGAGACAGGAGAGCAGAGACAGGAGAGCAGAGAGAGAGCAGAGACATGAGAGCAGAGACATGAGAGCAGAGACATGAGAGCAGAGAGGGAGCAGAGACATGAGAGCAGAGACATGAGAGCAGAGACATGAGAGCAGAGACATGAGAGCAGAGACACGAGAGCAGAGACATGAGAGCAGAGACATGAGAGCAGAGTGGCTACGCCACCGACCTGAAAAATACCAGTCTTATTTAAAACATGATCAGCTTTCAGCAATAACATGGATTCCATTAAAAAAAAAAAAAAAAAAAACCTCTCTCTCTGATGTAATAGTATAACTGTTGTAATAAAATAAACTTTTTTTTTTTCAACCTACTGCCGTACTTGGGACTGGCCTTTTAAGACATGTATCAATGAGAAATTGCTTACTAATTTTTTAACATACTGATTGTGTATGAGAACATTTTGTTAAGAAGAATACATGAGTAAAGGGTAGGAAGGTCCTTCCTTAATGCATCTTACTGTAGTAAATCATTGTTACATTTAATGAAAAAATATGTCAATCTATCAATATAATCTTGTGTAAAGGGACATCTACCCTCCTTACACTAATTTACATATGTTTGTAAAGTCACAAGCCAATAAGCATTACCACCTTAATCTTTTGAAATCAGAGGGTGCCACAGATTAGTTTTCAATGCATTACAGGCAACTTCAGTACACAAGGGACTCTTTCTACTCAACTGAGCACATAAAACAAAGCTTCAAGATTTTACATACTGTACTTATACCTACCCACACAAGAAAAATCACGTACAAATGTAACAGATGCCATGCATAATATGCCATCATGTGAAGTTTATCTGTGTCTACACAGCAACAAAAGTCACTCTGCCTCTATCCGCCCAGGAGTTGACCTACAGTAAGTATTGGCCGGTTACAATAACGTTGACCAAAGCAAGACTACATCTGTGACAAATTGTGTGATGTTCCAATATAAAGTTATCCCTGCGGTTAAGATTCCATATTTATGCAACAGTAGTAGTGATGAACTTGCCCTGATATAAAGGGCTTATCGGTTTTACTATGTGTATAAACCCAGCACAGCACATAATGAGGACGTAAATCACAGTCAACTCTAATTGGTGGAAACCGCTCCGAATTAACCAATGGAACGGGAGACCGACCATAAGATTCTATTCAGAAGATTTCACAGTGACAAATCAGCTGAGGAATAATACAAACCCTAAAACTAAAACACCAAAAAAAAAACATAAGTATAGCTGTTTTTGGTACTCGGAGAGGTTGATAAATGCGTATTATAGCAATATGGTTTTCATATGTTCTGGAAAGCAAGATTTACTTATTTTGTAAAGAATTCAACCATGCAAGGTGGGTGGAAGGCACTTTGCTCATACATGTATCCAAAGTCAATGTGGCAATATTCATGACTGATCTAAATTTAGTTCACTATAAAGTCTTGCAATTGTAGAACAAAAATTAATCAGGATCCTATTCAGCTCCTGAAGAGCCCTCATAAAAGTCTGTGATTTCAAATTAATTTATGCAAAGAGAAAGGCTCTCGTCTTTCAGAAGTATACTTGCGAGACATAAATCTAGACTAAAGCTTTAAACCATTAATGACCACTTTCACATTGAGTCTTTAAGGATATAATTGCATGAGAAAACCTCCATTCCCTTTAAATGCAAGCAACAAAAGGCCCCTGTACACAGCATAAAAACACAGATGCCCTCAGTTGGCTCCTTGGAGGTTTTTTTTTTTATGCAATTAAAATGAATATGAATGAATTAATTTTGCTAAAAGTATATATCGCTCCTTTGTACTCAAACTTTCCTCTTTAAAATGAGACACATGGGCATCGGCTGCACAGTATACTGTAGTATTGTGTTCATTCTTTGGTTAAAGACGCAGATCCACACGATAAAACCATAGTGAACTAATGACAGGGGTAGGTGTTAAGAAGTTATAATTAGATAACGGTGTCTTCAACAACAAAAAACAACAACATTTGTAAGTATTTTACCCCAATGTTTAAGGGTGGCTTTTACTGCTCAGTGCCTTATCTGCCCTGCGTCTAACCAAGTATCCTCTGACAAGGACATTGTATGCAAAACGGATTATGTTCTCAGTGGGGTAGCGAAAAAGGGGAAAAAAATGCCAAATTACTGAAGATATCACGGGTTTTTTTCAGGCATCAATCGCTTCGTTTAATTTGGTCTTAAATCTCAGGGTGCTGGATGGGTCATGCACAATAGTAGACCTGCTCAGCCTTTTCCTATACAGGCAGTGAAGAGAGCGCATATCTGTCATCACGTCAGAGGCATCTAGCAGGGACATCATGTAGGGAACTCAAACATGAGTCTAATTCTCCCTGCAAGCCTACAGAATGAGATAGAAAGACCAGGTATGTATAGAAATGATGGGCTGACTTGTACATCTGACATTTAACAGTGACCTTGTTAAAATTGCTATCTACCGGTGTCACATTAATGAAAACAGAACGCCTATCTCTACTTTGCCTATTCCAGACTGCCAAGCAGATAATACTGCCAAACATCCCTGGCAAAACACGTTGATCTAGTTTCGATACCAACTGAGAAGTTAAATAATGAGTTGACAATAAAGATTAGACTTGTGCAAATGTTTCGCCCAAGCGTGCACCATGCAAAATTGAACGTTTTTCTCCCCCGTAAAAACAGACGCATATCAGTCAAAGCTGAGCCACTTAATGGTCAAAACGTGCCAAACATTTCAATGAATGATGATGCCAACTCCCATGCAGACCCTGAAGTATGGGTCTTGCTTGGGAGGAGAGCACAAATCACTTGGCGTATCACTTGTGCATTGTGACTGTGCTGCGATTCATTCGTATGACAGCAAATTGATAGTGGAAATATGTGATTTCTGAGTCATTTTTGGTTCTTAAAAGTTCTGCCAACTGGTTCACCAGGAATAGATTTTGGTTGAAAAAAATAGGGGGGGGGGGGAGGGTAACATTTGCAAAAGTATTTTTGTAAAGTTTCGCACAGCTAATGAAGATGTCCACAAAATAAAAATAATAATAAATGAAGTGATTAGCTGGTATTGCAGTGAAACATTTCTGCTCTACCTGTAATTGTCCAGTAGACCTTTTACCAAGATCGTTTTGTTAGCCAATATAGGATAATCACATGTTACATATAGGCAGCTAGGAGTATGAAGGTTAAAGTGTTTAAATGGTTATCTTAAACAATGCTTCAAATTGTAGGCTTATGTGTTTTGTTATTTTCACTTCTCACGCATATATATATACTGTATAAGATAACACTGTATAAGATATAACATATATATCATATATATATATATATATTAATATATATATATATATATATATATATATATATATCAACATCTGACTGCATTTGCCACTTCCAGCCCTATCGAAATCTTCAAATCACTCTTTGTAATCGTTTAGAATTTAGTACCGGAAAAAGGTCAAAATAAAGGCGCTCGTAAAAGAAGCTTATTATTTATTACAAGGGCAAGCATGAGTAAGAGGAAGAAAAAATACAAACAAGGGCAATTCAATTTAATGCACCATGTTTCATGGGGGAAAAAAAAACAAAAGTTATACATAACCTCTTTTTCCCCACTCCCGTATTTACATAGTATTCGCAAAACATCTAGTAGGATAGTTTTTCTGTTCTTGGTGGAGGTTTTAATCTCATGAATTTGAATACAAATAAATGGCTATTAGAAATGACCCTGGGGTTCCAGGTGTTGTAATGGTCATTTCATTATGCGTCCACTCCCAAGTTTATAAAAACTTTAAAGTTACTAAACTACCTGTGAATAATCAATATTCGCGTTAACAGTTAAAAAAAAAAAAAAAAAACCCTTAGCTAGTCTTTGAAAATAAAGTTAGTCTTTAATTAATGAACCACAACCTGTCCCGCATTTAATAGCTACAGTACTGTCCCTCCTGTATTGTCTCTTTTCTAATCTTAAAATGTTTTCTTATTTTTCCCTTTCTGTAACTGTGAAGTGCTTTGAGTCCCATTGGGAGAAAATCACTAAATAAAAGTTATTATTAAGTAAGAGAGGCTCACTGAATCAAATAGGTTTTTTATTAGAAGAAATCGACCTTCTGTAATGTTCAAAAATACCGTATTGCAGAGATACGAACAAGCTACATTTTGATGCCTGTCAAAGATTTTCCAAAGCCTTTTTGGGTTTTGTAGAGAGGCAATTTTGGAACAAAATAGCGTCACTTTGCTTTAAGAGCTATGCTCTATTTTTTGCCTCTTGTGCAACAACTTGCAATTTGGGGAGTGCCATCATATGCCCATATTAATAATGTAATGCATCAAATTCTGCATCACTTTCTTTTTGTCCTACTGTATACTAGCATCAATAGATCTGCCAGGTTCGAGATGAGGTCCATTTATCTGACTTACAATATCAATCAAATGTAAACAACCAAAAAAAATATCTTGCATTTGATGCAAACATAAGTAGAAAATGGATCACAGAGTCAAAAACCTTTTTGCTCTGCTGCGTTGCCCATTGTACTTTGAAAACCATGCATGTTTAAGAACACACAATTATTAAGGTAGCAAGGGATTAAAGTAGAAGGCCATTTGTCTGACAAAGGGTATTATGTCACCAGAAACCCATGCTGCTTGCTTCCTCAATCACAATCGCTTGATGCCTGTCCCATGTGTAATTTCATATTGGCATATCTGATCCATGCACATGCTGGAAGCTGAAGTTAACAGGAAAAAATAAACCCAGCTTCAACGTCCGATCATGTGCATGACAGGACAACATTCCCAGCAATACAATAAACAACTGTTTCAATAGGGTAATTTGATGCAGTGAGGTTTATTAATCTTTCCCAGATGTTGGACGCTGCCTAGGATGCAAGATTAGCAAAGAGTGGGTGCTTGCTTCTCTGAATAGAGTAGGATCACTTGAGTCCAAGAAATAAAAAATAAAAAAAGAACTTCCATATGCACAAATCAGAACTAATTTGCTGACTTTTTTTCCACTGGTCTACTCCCAGCCACCTGCAACAAGAAACATACTTTTTCTCACAAATATCTTGAAGTTTAAATAAAGGGGGGGAAAAACATGTATTAAAATAATATATATTTTTTTGGTGTCTGTTGTATAAAAATACTTAAGACTATATACAGTATGTTATATTATCTATCTATATATAATAGAGAAGTCATCCAAAGTATTATTATACAATAGACACCAAAAATTGGTAAGAGAATAAAACAAAAAAGTTGATTAAGGACTAACCTAAAGTTCCTGTTCGTAACACTAGAATGCTTTAAAACATAAAAATAAGTAATGCATGTAGATTCAAACTAAGAATTGCGGAGGCACATGAAGCCTAATTACAGGCATGTAAACATTTTCGTGTGTGTGTGTGTTCATAGTTCAGAGTTGCCAAACACAAAACTCATTAAGTATGATTTTGAAATATCAAATAATGTCAAAAACAACATTTAATCACCTTTTCCACAGTACTCAAAGAATGTAGTTCATGACTTTTACCTCTACAACAACGATATATACTGTGTTCAGAAAAAAACGGGACCGCTTTAATTTTTCGGCACATCTTATAGAAAAATCTAATTTTTATGAAAATTATAGCAATTATGGGTCTGTTACAGTAGATTATTATAAATTAGAATTATTTGATAACCTAATACATATTCTTTGGAAGTGGTGACGGCATGACGACCTCATCAAGTGCATTGTTACAAAATGGTGTTTAGCGAAGATCAGCACGTTATAAAAAGGGTGTGAGACAGGGCAAGAATTATGGTCCAAACCACTTACATAAAATGTTTCCTGATAAAGGATGGTCACTAGCATTTAAAAAAGCTGTGTGTGCTGTGCACGCGCATAGTAAGTGAAACTTCATTGACTTTTGTCACAGAAATTGACTTATAACGCGCGTGCTCGGCACACATGTGTCAGTGTGTCAGTCAGTGAGTATGTATGTGTTTGTTTGTGTGTGTGTGTGTGTGTCAGTCAGTGTATGTATCTGTGCCGGTCAGTGTATGTATCTGTACCGGTCAGTGTGTGTATTTGTGTCAGTCATTTTGTGTGTGTGTGTGTGTGTGTGTGTGTGTGAGTGTATGTCTCTCTCTCTCTGTGTTGTGTGAATGTCTCTCTGTGTCGGTCGTGAGTGTATGTGTGTCAGTCAGTGTGCGTGCGTATGTGTGTCAGTCATTGTGTGTGTGCGTATGTGTGACAGTCAGTGGGCGTGCGCGTGCGTCCAAAGTGTGCATGCGTCAGTGTGTGTGTTGTATGTGTTTTTGGCAGCAGTACCAGCATCATGAATGTTGATCGGGTGGGGAGCTCACAGTGGGGGGAAGGAATAGGCACATCATTCAGGGCGGTGTTTCGTACATCACTGGGGTGGTGCGTGCGTGTGTCAGTTTGTGTGTCAGAGTGTGCGCGTCGTGCGTCGTGTGTGCGCGTGCGTGCGTCAGTGTGTGCGTGCGTCAGAGTGTGGTGCGTGCGTCAGAGTAAGGGTGTGTGTGTGTGGTGTGTGTCAGTCAGTGTGTGTGTGTGCGTCAGAGTAAGTGTTGTGTGTGTCATTGTGTGTATGTTTCAGTCAATGTGTGTGTCAGTCAATTGTGTATGTCAGTGTGTGCGTGTCTGTCAGTGTGTGTGTGTCTGGTCAGTGTATGTGTATCTCTCTGTGGTGTACCGTATGTCTCTCTGTCTGTGTTCCTGCCCCCTCTCTCCTGACTCCCTCCCCCACCCCCGACGGAGCTGCGGACCGGGGGGCTCAGTCTGAGTCCTTGTGAGCCAGATTACCCCCCCCCACCCCCCCGGCGGCGCGCTCAAGCTCCCCCCTTCCCCACCCCCCTGCGGCACGCTCAAGCTCTCCCCCTTCCCCACAACCCGGTGGCCCGCGCTCACTCCCCCCTTCCCCACAACCCGTGGCGCGCTCAAGCTCCCCCTTCCCCAACCCGGCGGCCGCTCCGCTTCCCAGTCCCCCCTTCCCCACAACCCTTTTGCGCGCTCAAGCTCGCCCCCCCCTTCCCCACAACCCGGTGGCGCGCTCAACTCCCCCCCCCCTTCCCCACAACCCGGCTTCGCGCTCAGCTCCCCCTTTTCCCCACAACCGCGGCCGCTCATAAAGCTCCCCCTTCCCCCACAACCCGCTGCGCGCTTCAAAGCTCCCCCCCCGGCGGCGCGCTCACAAGCTCCCCCCAGAGTCGGTCGCTCGCTAAGCTCCTCCCCCTTCCCCACTCCCCCCCCCCCCCCCGGCGGCGCGCTCAAACCACTCTATTCCCAGGCGCCGCTGCCAGCCGCTTCTGCGCATGCGTGGCGCGCGGCATGGCAGTGGGCGGGGAACGGCGCCGCAGAGGAGTCTCCCGCCCCGCGGCAGAGGAGTCTCCCGCCCGGCGGCAGAGGAGTGTCCAGCCCCGTGGCAGAGGACTCTCCAGCCCGTGTATCCTGTGGCAGCAAGCCCACCTGCGGAGGTATGTGTATGTAATTATGTGTGTTTGTTTGTGTCAGTGTGTTTGAGTGTGTTTGCTCCGGGGGCAGGGGGACTTGCAGGGTGACAGAGGAGTGCAAAGCCGGGGCCATGAGTGTTTGCTCCGGGGGCAGGGGGACTTGCAGGGTGACAGAGGAGTCTGTATGCTTCTGACAGAAGAGGAATAACAGCGGTGGGACCGGATCAGCTTCAGACAGCTGACGGAGTTCCCCCACCAGCGCCTGACGTCACTGGGACGTATAGTAGCGTTAGGAGCGGTGCCGGCGGCTATCGCCGCCGCCGCATATGTCTGCGGCCGTGTGGGGGGAGCGGGGGCCATTAGGAGCGGCGCCGGCGGCTATCGCCGCCGCCGCCGCCGCATCTGATTTGTGGAGCGGGTGTGATGTCAGTGTTGGGGTCGGGCTGAGCCAGAACACAGCCCGGCCTCAACTGCCAGCACTGACGTCACATCCGTTTCATTTCTGTCTCCACAATTCTTTTTTGCCCTAGTTTGAATGAGGTGCCACTAAGGAAGTTTCACTTCAAAAACTAATTCATAAAACAAGGCATCGTTCAGGAGTGGGAGCAGCTGGATCAACGCGTTGTTGATTCGGACGAGCGTTTCAACAGAAAGAGGACTTTTTGAACCATACTTTGCAGTAATCCTAAAGTTTCAGATTAAATGACAACAGTAATACATTGACGAGCTACGAAGGAGAAACTCCTATTGCTCGTTAAATGAACATGAACCTACCGCAGTGTATCTGGTACTTGTTGACATAATACAGTGACATCAATTTAATGAACATCAGTTGAATGTCTACATTGTGCTTCTAATATAGTGTTAATCTACATAACAGACCAACATTTGTGTACATTTTCATCGGGATGGAGCTTGCACAGGACAGCTCTGTAGTCTGAGTCAGCTACATACTACAAGCAGTAGCCTCCTTATCAAGCTGGTTGTCAGCTGTCTCAGCTTACTTCCTGATTGCCCAAGTATTCTTACTGGGTTAACCATCTCCCTAAGTCTCCTGGTCAGAAAGCGTATCGCACAGCAGATGTTAATGCCAATTATTGACTATGGAGACATAGTACATGGCCAGTCACCTCAAACCCACCTTAGCAAACTTGACACCCTCTACAATTCAATTTGTCGTTTTGTTCTCCAATGCAACTATAACACACATCACTGCGAAATGCTCAAAGAACTAGATTGGTCATCACTCGAGTCTAGGTGCAAAGTTCACCTTGCCTTCAAATTCTTTATGGGCAAGCTACCCAGCTACCTGAACAAGCTCCTAACCCCTACCACATGCAGCACCTATCATCTGAGATCAGACTCCAAAAGACTGTTCATGGTCCCAAGGCTCAACAAAGTATCCGGACGTTCCTCCTTCTCTTACCGTGCACCATAAAACTGGAACAACCTACCAGAGACTCTCACATCCACCACCAGTTTGAGTTCTTTCAAATCTAAGGCTGTCACACATTTTAATCTGGTCTGTAACTGTTTCATACGCCCATAATATTTATTATCTTTAACTGTGCATGCAATGTCTTGTATATAATGTATACCCTGTTCATTTATGTAACTATTTGTAACCATGTATTATTTGTCTTAACTCTGTGCCCAGGACATACTTGAAAACGAGAGGTAACTCTCAATGTATTACTTCCTGGTAAAATATTTTATAAATAAATAAATAAAATAAATAAAGAAATCCAAGTTCTAGATGAAGGACTCAGATGTATGTTTCCCAGGCATAATTATCATTACCTGACTTCACCCTGTCACATACAGTATACTATACACACATATTAAAGAAATACTAACATTCAATTCATACAGCGCACATTCTATATAAGGTAACAAGGGTCAACAATCAAGACTGTAAGTTACTTATAAACAGAAAAAATCCCTTTATTTCCATCAACAAGGTCCCATCTACACAAATAAAAAAGAAAAACATATGTGCAAATAAAATGCATTTGTAGGCAGATTGTACATGACAGAAATAAAGACCTCACAGGTGTAACATAGGCCCTAGGGTACCATATGTTACTTTATTTTCTGGTAATCAATGAGTTTTTGTTTCAAACAATAGAAATCAAAATCAAGGATGAAAAAAAACAAAAAAACAAAAAAACACTTTGAGTGCACCAAGTAAAACCAATGCAGAATCTTGATTAGAATTGGTCATCTTTAAAACATTCTATCTTTTCCCAAGTAAGAAATCATTCAACAAAATGTTAAGGAATACTGACAGGAAAGGTAACAAATAGTATGTTTATTATTATTTTATTTAATTTAATCAAGCCTTCGGAACAGGTGCTGGAGTATATAATTTCACCTTACACTCATTTATACCATCTGTTGCAACATTTATCTATTGTGCCGACTGTGTTTATGTATCACGGTAGACTTTTATACCAGAGAAATATATTATACAAAGCTACAATAAAGTTATGCATTCATAGACTTAGAACTGTTCCTGCTATATATTTTTTCCACATACACCTCTTAAAACCGCAATATACTACATTCCCCCCCCCCTTTTTTTTTTTCTTCGGATTTTATTTTTTTGTAACAAAGTTTTATTGGATTTACACAAATTATACAGATAACATTACATCTCATTTTTCAAAATCAACAAACAATATCCAATGATCACAACCCGTCAAAATCCCCAAAGGTGGGGGGGGGGGTAAAGTAGAGGGGGGGAGGGGAGAAAGTGGGGGGAGGTTCGCTTATCTTTTTGGTCCAAGTCTTCCATCTTTAGCTCTTTTCTTGCAGCCATCTTGTGCCTTATCCTCTCCCATGCGGTCTCAATCACCTATTATCGTCACTAGGGTCGGGTTTTATTTAACCCCCTAATCTTCAATGGGTTTTTTTAAACTATGATTCTCTCAGTCAGAGGAGAACGCATTTATTTCTATCAAAGCATAACTGTGACACCGTCCACCCCTGGATATCTGTTTGGGCCAGCCATGTTAGCCAAACTTTTTGGAATTTAGTGCCAGTGCCATTATCTAGACTGGTTAGTTTTTCCATCTGGTAGACAAACCAAATTCTATTTCGAACACTCCGAGCTCGAACAGGTCACTTCTTTGTACATTTGAGAGGTTAGTGCCTTAGGGTCTGTTTCCAAAATACAGAGCTTTTCGAAATGTGTCAATGCTGGACAGGGCAACAATTTGTTGTAGAATGCCCTAATCTGGAGGTAACTGATACATTCTGAATTGGGGATGTCTTTGTCTGACTTAATTTGCTCAAATGTTTTAATATTGATACCCTCCACATCTTTTGAGTCTTAAAAACAAATTTTGTTTCCAAATTGAAAAGTCCCTTTCATTCAGACCCGGAGCAAAGTCAGGGTTGTCAAATAGAGGGGTCATTAAAGAGTGTTTGGTAGTCAGCGAGCACCCTAATTTAGCAGCCTCCCAAACTGCTAATGAGCAGGTCATCGAGGAGAGCGGTTCTCGTATGGACACATGGGTCCTTTTGGGTAGCCCGAATAGATCCTGAGGCTCCACAGGGGCACACATAACTTTCTCTACTGCCATCCAACGTTTAAGTGCAGGATCACCATGTCACTGTGTAATTTGACAGAATTGGGCCGCTTTGTAGTATGATAACAAGAAAGGTACCCCTGCTAATGATAGTCTCTGTAGGATCTTCCTCCTCACTCTTTGTCTTTTATTATTCCAGGTGAACTTTGTTATTAAGGATTGTTACGAAAGTATGTCCTTCCCCACTACCGGAACTGGGAGGGTTTGGAATAGATACAGGATGCGGGGCAGTAAATTCATTTTGATACAATAGATCTTACATAGCCACAAGATATTATATTTGGACCGCATTTGAATGTCCCCTCTCAGGGTTCTAAGTAATTTGGATCTTTATCTTGTTTGTAGATTAATGACATAGACGCTTGAAGCATCTGCTCCGGGAATGAAGCACCAGCCAGAACTGCATTGAACATGCGCAGACGGTGGGGGGCTAGCAATTTTATACATTTTTTAATAGTATAAATTAGATAATCCATCAGGGCCTGGTGCTTTGGATGGTTTTAGTTCCTTAGTTATTTGTGTTAATTCTTCTAAAGTGAAATCCTGTTGTAGCCCTTCTCTCTGCTCAACCTCGGAAGGTCCGAGTCCGACAGGAAGTCACTCATAGCCTGACTCCCCTTAACATTATGTGTGACCTTCTCCCCATTATATAGAGTTTCATAGTATTTCTTAAACTTTTCTACTATCAATTTAGGGTTTATGGTCACATTTCCGGCTCTCAAACGAATTGCCTGTATATTATAATTTGCCTGTTTAGTTTTCATTTTATTAGCTAATAGGGTATCTGGCTTGTTTGCTTTTTCAAAAAACTTCCTCTTGGACCAGCTCATGAAATTCTCAGCCTGGGAGGTTAATAGCTTATTTATCTCTATTCTGACATCTTTCAACTCTTTTAAGGTGTCAGGTCTATTACGTTTATATAAGGCAGAAAGCTCTTAATTTTGCTTGTAGTTTCAGCAATTTTACCTCTTTTCCACCCTGCAGCAATGTTGATAAGGGTGCTTCTGAATGTGGCCTTATGGTCTTCCCATAGGGTGATGTGGGAGTCCACAGTAGCTAGATTGGTTCTGAAAAATTGGTCTATCTCTGTATTGACCTTCTGAAACACCTCTGGGATTTTTATAACTGATTCATTTAGTTTCCAGTTTTCTCCTGGTCTGTCTAGATTAATTTGGGTGCTCTGTAATTCTATTTGTGCGTGATCTGACCACAAAATATCATGGATCCTCGTAGAGGAGATCTTTGGGACCAGTCTGTGTGATACAAAGAAGTAATCTATTCTGCTGTAACTGGAGTGTGGGTGTGAGTAAAATGTATATCCTTTTTCTCTCGGGTGTAATTCTTATCCCACAACCCTTCGATAAGTGAGTATGTGCCTCTCTTTCTGTTGCTCCTTACTTGTCTAGGTTAGGGTCTAAGGCTTTGTTTAAATCACCCGCTAGAATTGTGTAGCCTTTGGCCACCTTATTTAATGTATTGAAAAATTATGCAAAGAATAATAGTTCGTACTCACATGGTGCATATACATTACCAATAGTTAAGTACTGGCCATCTATAGTTCCGATTAGGATCAAAAATCTACCATCTTTGTCTTTTTTTGTCTGCTTGGGAACCTGTTGTGGAATAAAATCACCGCACCTCTCTTTTTGAGCCCCTCTCTTTTTGACGGTGGCCGAAGAAAGAAAGCACTGTCGAAACTGTTTGTCAAAAAGCTTAGGAAAGCTGCTGTTGCTAAAATGTGTTTCTTGTAGTAATATGATGTTGGCTTCTTCCATTTGTAATCTGCTAAAGCTAACAGTGTTTTGCTTGGGCTGTTAAGACTCTTCACGCTATGTGAGATAATGTTTACAGACATCTTAACACACAGTATCTTTGCCTTACCAACTCTGCATCATGGTGTGGACCGCACAGGAGAGTCCCGAACCGATGGAGATGCTGCAACCATCTTCTGAGAACTCCGACCCTCCAGTTGGACCGGGGGGTGGGAAGAGGGAACTTACGGGTAGGGAGGGGTGAAAAAAAAAAAACGGGAACGAGTCATATATGACCATGACTCCTCTGCCCTTGGGTGGGAAGAATCCACTGGCCCAAAAAAGATGGGAACCAGTGACTTGCGGGAAAAAAGCACGCAAGGTCCCATGGGTGAGACGCACGCCACCCTTCCACAGGAACATGTGAACTGGTGCCGTACCCTCTCCTACTCCGACCCCGGCATAACATTTTCAACAACTTGAATTAATAAAACAGCATATACATTTCTTACACAAATTGTCTTTAACATCCAACTTTCAATTATGAAACCAGACCCTACATATGTATGTCTAATATGTAGGATAAAATACTCATTACAGGTCTCGGCGGAACCTCAGTGTCTTGTGGGAAGACGACCTACTCTCCTCTTTATTTGGAAACAATGCTCATGCTGCTTGACAAAGGTGACACTCTCCCCAGAATATTTTAATTGTCTAATATTGTAGCCTTTCCTAAACATGGTTATATATAACAGTAACTGAGTGTCTTTAACGTGATTATTTATAAAAAGCTAAACTATGCCTACAGGGTCCATGTTGCACATAACCTCAGACATCTCTTTTAAAACGAAATGAATATTATGCTTTTGTTATTGTATATGATATGCTAAATATGCACCTGATGTCTTTTTTTTTATGTATATCATGCATTTATGTATAATAAAATACAAGTTATAAAAAAAAAAACGAAATGAAGATTCTGGTGTGAGGTTGAAAATGCGACTACGTCTCCTTCAATTGTTAATTCTCTTTAGTTGGCCGCCCTTTCTTTGTTCTTTCGTGCCGAGTTTCTCACTTCAGACCAGGACTGCTCAGGTGAGGCAGCTGCTTCATTCTGATGAGTGAAATCCGATTTTATTCCCATTTTCCCAGGAATTCTTTGCTGTCCTCCAGGTATTTCATGGAGAAGGCCTTTCCGTTTTTTAGGACCATCAGGCCGAAGGGAAACAGCCATCTATATCTGACACCTTTTTCCATCAGAAGTTTGGGGATCAGTTGTAACTGCCTTTGCCTACTTAGAGCAGTAGGCGATAAGTCCTGAAAGATTTGCAGGTTAATTCCCTCAAAGGTATTGGATGGGGCATTCCTTGTAATTTGGCATAGTTCCTCTTTGGTTTTAAAATAATGGAACCGCATAATTATGTTCCTTGGCGGATCCTCAGGCTGCGGCTTGGATATCAAAGCCCTGTGACATCTATCTAATTGTAATTCGGCTTCTGTTTTGGCAGGAAGCAGGGAAGTCAACCGACTTGAGCTTAATTCCTCAGTATCTGTAATAGTCTCAGGGACCCCTCTAAGCCTTATATTATTTCGCCTGTCTGTGTTTTCAGAGTCTTCATGGCGATGCGCGATATTGGCAATCTGTGTTTTTAGGTACCCCGTAGTTTTTTTTCATTTTTACGGGGAGCTTTGATGGTTGAATCCATTTTTTTTCCAGCTCATCTGTGCGGTCCCCGATGTGGGTAATATCCCTTCTCAGCTCTTTCTGTTCTGCCTGGAATAGGGACTTCAAATCATTAAGCAGTTTATTGAGGTCATTTTTCAGATCACTTTTTGTGACCAATTCCTTGTCTGCGCTAGCGCTTCTCTCTCTCTCTCTCTCTCTGACTTTCTCTCTGAGTCAGAGCCATAGTTGGATGCTGGGGCTTTAGCTTTCCCTGTACACGCCATGTTTGGATTTTGAAAGAAGTTTTTTTTTTATTTAGTGTCTTTCTTTTGTTCTGAGACCATGTGGTCATTCTTTCGGAAAACGGTGTCTCAAGGGCTGTGGTTGAATGTCGGCTGTTTTATTCTTTATCATGCCGGGCCAGAGCGGAGCTGGTAAGTTAGGCTGCCATTCCCACGCACGCACCCATTGTAAACATTGTGAACACAGTCAAAGTCTTACTGTTTTTTCTACTACTGAATTTTGTAGCAGTAATAGTGTAAGAGAGGGGTCTGTTGTGGCTTTAAATGATTTTATTTGCAGGATATGTGGGCTCTGCAGTATGCCTTTTTATGCTTCAATCACTTTCTGCTGCATCTGCCTCTTACTTTCTCCCTCCCACCACCTGGGCTCCCACAGGTACCGCTCTTCCTGTGACGTCGTGGAGCTTCTCATGTCTCTCCTGAAGGCTCCCTCTGTCTTCCTCCCCTTCTCTGTGCCTGCTCCTATCACTATAAGGCTCCTGCAACTCTGAACCCCCTCCCGTGTCGCTGCAGCAGTTCACTGGGGACAAGATGGCTGCTCCATCTCCCTCTTCGGGCCTCCCGTGCAATGGGGGAATTTTGAGTGCCAATGGGGGGTGTGGGGGGTTGGGCACCTGCAGACTGTGTGTGCTGCGCAGTCCCAGCGGTCTGGAATAGCTCCCACCAGCCAACGTCCTCCCTCCAGGCCCAAGTGACCTGATTGAGAGTCCTGATTTGCGAACGGGCGGCAGGTCCGTATGTCCCGGTGTGTCACTCAGCCGGAGTGCAGGCAAGGAAGTGGACCGTGCCATCTGCTCACCGCCCCCACGTTTCCCCCTGCTTACCAAGCAGGGGTGGCCATCATATGTCAGAGGCCGACCGGTTTGGGACTCGGACGGGTGCCCCTGCGTCACCTCCACCCGCCGACGGCAATCCTCTACCACCGGTGGGATCCTCCGGCACCGTCCCTCACTCCCGCAGCAGGCCCAATCTCCCAGGAGGCAGCAATCTCCTCCACTTCAGCGCCACTGCCCCAGATGCCCAGGGACAAAATGGCTGTCTCGCCCTCCTCCGCAGGCCCCGCGTGGCTGTAACAAGCCAGTAGCTTATTTTATTTATATTTTGGGGGGGATGGGGTGGGGATAAGCCGATCTGGCATTCACCTCACAGGAGGGAGGAGAAGTCGGTCCGTTGTTCGGGGCTCCCAAAGCTCCACACTTCCTTCTGCGAAGTCCCACCCACCACCCCAGAGTTAGGGGGAATGGATCTCTGTGGTTTGGGGGTCTCCAAAAGCCCCTCCGAGCACCAGAATTGGCTCCAGGGGAGCGGGGGGAGACCGCACGGGTGTCTGAGTGGAGTTTTTTTTTTTACTTAAGGTTTTTTAATTCTATTCTTCAGCCTTTCTAGATGGAGCCGCCTAGTATGCAAACTATCCGCTCTACGTCCAGGTCACGCCCCCTTCGATTTTTTTAATGGAAATCATGTGGCAATGTGTAATTCTACATGCTTACCTTGCCTAAATTGGCAATCGTTTGGTGCTCCTGTTATAAATCTGTCAAAATCCCGATTGTGTGCCTAACGAAATGGCCGCCTTTCCGTTTCAATCAATCCTTCAGTCAGTGTAACTCGGCAGCTACAATGTATACTGATGTTACGAAGCTAACATTATACAGTTTGCAGCTAAAACAGCTGGGAACATTATCCCAAACAGGAAAGTTTTGCAAATATCTTGCACTGCTCGGGAGGTGGGTTAAAGCCTGCCATAGAAATCAAAGGATGCTTTAAAACTCATTCAAAATGTCATAAAGAGCTAAATATATTATTATGAAGAAAAAAAAAAAGTCACTATTATCTAATACTACAGAACTGATTTATATAAAAAAAAAACGTACGATTTCACACGTTTTGCCACTTTAAGTGTAACGCTACGTTTATAGTGCCGGCGACGGTCGCTGGAAAATCAAATAGAGATGACTTCCAGCGATCGCGACCAATCCGTCGCGCCGCACTTACTATAAGCGCACGCAACGGCGGCAATGCATTTGTTTTGCCGCGACGTCGCTGTCGCCGGCACGATAAGCGCAGCCTAAGGCTCGCTGGCACTTGTATTACTTCCCTATGTTTACTTTGATCTCTACGATTCTCTATACTGTCCCATGAATTCCTCTCCAATGTAATTAAATGGCATGCTAGCATGGAAAAGCGCAGCATGTATAGTTTGCGCTGTACAAACATATAAGAAGACGAGTACGTGGTACACGGGCCCAAATAAATTCCCCCTTTCAAATCGATTCTTGTGACACCTCGGCTTGTCAGCATGAGACAGACCTAACATGAGCGCGTCTGAATGCCAGCTCCCACTGCGGCTCTATATAAAATGACACTAATTAGGCAGCGCCGCATCAGACACTACTATGTAACTTAATTACCAAGCTCTTCAAAGTTTCCTCGGCTCTCCGAGGCGTTACAATGGGTGCCTGCTGCAGGCTCAATACACTGCCAAATCATAAACAAAACATCTATTACTGCTCAAGACTCTCTTCCCCCAGCCGCCCCCCACCCCTGCAGCAGTAGTTACTGCCATGTCCTACCAGGGATGAGTCACTCTAAAGGCCTTAACTCTGACAAGCTGTTCTGTTCCTCTCCTCCTCCTGCCCAGATGTCAAGCCCCCTTGATTTTTCATTTTTCCTCGGTTTCCCCCGCTCTAATATGCAGAAATCAATGTATAAATCTAAGTAATGAAAACAGTCAGACCTCTCTGGAAATGTCATATTCCTGCTAGAGAGCCGTGTGCATATCATTTCTACACCAACCGCTCTGTCAATCAAAGGTTCACAGCCCAGATGACAGCAAAGAGTATCTCTGACATGATTATGCCTGCACAGTGCTGGGAGAGGGGGGGGGGGGGGGTTACCATGCATTGTCTAGCTGTGTTTTGTATGTCTCTGTGGCACTGTAGAGGTTAAAGGCAGGGGTAATAAAAAAAATAAAAAAAAGCCAAGTGACATACAAGCAACAACTGCTTCAGCATTACAATTTACTGATTTGTCCCTTTAATCTCATTCTTCAGAATGACACCGCATGGTGCTTTCTGATAAATAATACATGAGCAGGTGAAATAAAGGGGAGAAGGAGGAAGTGGTCGATAAGAGGAGAGACGGTAGGAGCAAACAAAAAAGGGTACGCAGCCCGGTCCTACTCAGCGGCAAATGCAAATGAATGGTTTGATTTTGCCATGGGTGGCGGGTGAGATGGAAAAATAATAATAAATATATGCTTAAAAATAAGCACACATACACAGTGCAAAGATGTGACATTTAGAGGAAATGTCACTGCAGATCTACCAATATGAATGCATGCTGTCAAGTGCTTGGCTCTAGAGGATGTCATGAATGCTTCGATGGGTCAAGGGAGAGGGAGCACGCAACAAAACTGGGTTTCATACTGTTTATCCTTCGCTGTTTATCCCTGTACTTTGTGTTGTTGAACTAAGAATCATTCAGGGTGACTGTCAGTCGCTAGAACAGACAGCCCTGATTAGAGCAGCCTGTCATGTTTGGCGCTTAAGGAGGAATTTCTTCCACCCTTGAAGTTACGACGCTGCCATCTAGGAGTACTGTATTCAGAGTAAATTCATACACCACAAAAAATAGTCTTCTGTTTCAGAAGAAACAGAACTTCAATTATTCCTGGCACAACGCCCCTGTCCAGACTGCCATACTGATTTGGTAAGGTGACTACCCTTAATTCCACCGTAATAACCAGCAGGGAAGTCCTTCCCAACTGTGGGACCCCTACTCGGAGTTCCTATGTGTGGAGAATTAGCTTCATGGTGTATTGAATTAGGGCCTAGGTGTTTCACACTCATTGTGTCCAGTACATGTGGGACAGCTGACAGAGGGAGCAGCAGTAAGGACGGCAGTTGTAAATATTAGCATGTGCTAGCAAGCTTTTGGAGCCTCTGGTGGGTTATATTTACTGTTGCTTTATACAGCTGCCGTGTCAGTTTTTGAGGCATGGTTTTCAACATGAACTGCTGCTATAAATAATAATCTCTCCCATTCCACCGCCTGTACGTTGGTCCATAGTCTGATAACTGGGGCGCTCGGAGACCTGTATACTGTAGCTTGTACTATTTTTGAAAACTTTGTACTAGGAAAGGTAAAATAAAGTATCATAACCCACTGGACTTATCATTTAAAGTCCTAATCATAAAACAAGTACGAAAAGAGAGTGAGGATAAGACTTGTGGTCTGAAGGTTACTCCTTACAAGGAGCATCACGCTGTATCAGGTGCAAAAAAGTGTCATTTATTCTGTGGAGTCAGCAACACAGTAACAACGTTTCAAGCCCTCATGGGCCTGTTATGAGGTAGGTGAGGCTCAGTGTGACGCTCGATTCAGTGACCTTCAGACTGAGTCTTAGCCTTTGTGTGCTGTTTTAATACTTTGATATATGCTTAATGTGGCCACAATGTAGGAAAACATGCAACGCTATATATAATATTTGATGAATTTTGTTAGACCATTATGGTATCTTGTTTTTGGATATTGATACCCAGCCATAATATACGTACTAAACAGGGCCTTAAAATGCCCCACGGCGTAGCAGAGATTAGATCATCTGGGCCATAGAATCATCAAATTTGTCAATATATCAAAAGAATTGCAGAAAATTATAGTATTTTATTATTAAATGATACATCCAAGGAAGACAGATTTATGGGACAGAAACCCAGAAGTCTTGCAATTCAAATTTATTATGTGCATCAATACAACCCACACAATGATAAGTAATTAGCTAAGTTGCCGATCGATCCGTTCTCCTGTGATCGATCGGCGAAGATTCGGCTCGGGGGTTCACTAAATGGTTGTCAGTGCAGCGGAAGAGGACCAAAGATGCAAAGTTCTGTGGGGAAGATCATGTAACCAGGCAGTCACTAGATACAATTGGTACACTGCTAGAGAGACGGCAGGCTCACAAATGGGTGTTCCAGAGCATGTTCCAGAACAGCGGTGCGCAAACTGTGGGGCGCGACCCCCAGGGGGGCGCGACACAGCCGACGGGGGGCGCGGGGTTTACAAAGGCCCCGCGCGCTTCCCGAAGGCACTTAAATTAAGTGCCGGGGGAGCTGCAGGGCCTCTGTAAACCTAACTTACCGTGGCTCCGGCGGCTTCCTCCCTGTG
Source organism: Ascaphus truei (assembly GCA_036426205.1). Lineage (NCBI taxonomy): Eukaryota > Metazoa > Chordata > Amphibia > Anura > Ascaphidae > Ascaphus > Ascaphus truei. Next base: position 128,157,010 of record CM071568.1, read on the forward strand.
TCGCCATGGCAACGCGGCGTCAAAATGACGCTGCGAGGCCATGTGACGTCACGTTGCTATGGCAACGTGACGTCATTACGCCGGAGCGCGGGTAAGTTGGGGTTGGGAGGGGGGCGCGGGAGTGAGGGGACAGCCGGCAGGGGGGCGCAGGGAAAAAAGTTTGCGCCCCCCTGTTCCAGAAGACGAAGGGGATGTTACTTTGTGAAAGGTTGCTATTGAAACAAAAAAATGCTTGTTACATTATAATACATTAAAAATGTAATTCACAGTTTAAAAAAAAAAATGCAACAAGTATTTTCTCATAGTACAGAACCGATTTATTTTAAAAAAAAATTGGGGGGGGGTATTGCTTGGTCTGCAGCTTTAAGGGAGCCGTAAACTGTATTAAAAATAAAATGTAACCAATAAATATTAACACCTTCAGTGTACCTATTGTACAGAACACGTCTAAATCTTGTCATGTTGCCTATTGTATCTGATTATTTCGTCACACGTTCACATGAATAGAAATATATATGTAAAACATTTGCTTTTCAGTAGATTTATTAGGACTCAAAACAAATGCGTTATTTTTACCCAATTTGTAAGCTGTTTTTAGAACACTTTTTTTGTGTAATTATCCATAAATCCGCATTAAGATCTAAATGCAAGGAAAAGCCTCCCACCATGAAGTATTTGGAAATGAGAACTGTCAAACCAGCTCTAAACAAGTATCATGTACATCTAAATGGCATGTGATTATGTCTTCTACATTACACTCTTCACCCTGGCAGGAGACTTCTTCCCCCCCCCCCTTTATATTTGCATATGAACGAGCAGCACAAAAAAAATGCATCACAGCCATGTCCAATTTCCATTATTTTCTGCCTTTCCTAAACCTCTAGTTTTCAATCATATTTCCCTTCTGTCTCTCTCTGGCTTTTGTACGAGAGCTCCATTCTTATTATTGGGAACTGCATCGTACAGCTTTTCACCTTTTCCGCATTCCCGTCTCACACATCGTACTACCGATTTACCTTGGTGCCGCTCTCCTGCACCTGCTCCTGTTTCTTGTGTTGCCTCCCCCCTTCCAGTTTCCTCGCCGATTAGAATTACTTCCAGAAGTGAAAGTTGGTAGAGATCTTGGCGTCGTCCATTCCTTTCTAGTAACTGCACGTGGACAATTGGCAGATTTTTTAGTTTTTGCAATGGCTGCGTCCAAGAATTACAGCAACTATGAAGCTGCACATAAACTTAGTGTGAGGGAAACGATCACTCACCACACTCTATTGCATCCATTACAATTGTCTATTATGTGCTGTACTTTGTAGGTGTCCCGATCATTTGGCTTTCTACAGAGATATCACAGACAATGCCGCAAACCCTATACAACCCTCTAACTCAGGGGTGTGCAAACTGGGGGGCATGAGGTTTTCTGGGGGCCGGAGGCACACGTCCCTTACAGAGGCCCCGCGCTCTTTCCCAAAGCATTTAAATTAAATGCCGGTGGGACCACGCAAGGCCTCTACGTTCTCTTACCTTGTCTCAGACAACGCATCGCCATGGCAACGTGATGTCACATAACCCGCAGCGCCATTTGACACCGGAGACAAAGTGAGAGAGGGGGAGGGAGGGTACGAGTAAGCAGAGGGGCGCAGGGGGGAAAGTTTGCGCATCTCTGCTCTAACTACACGCCGTGAGCCTTATTGCATTGATTTTGAAATATTCTCTACGAAGTTCTCTTTGGGGACCGAAATATTGAGCTCCTGCGCGTTATTGATTAATAAACACCCTCTATTTTGCATTCGCTTTGTATGGGGCAGATAATTACACCATTCTGGTCTTTTCTTCGAGGTATATATAAAATCAGAAACACGGCACTCACAAAACCAAAAATTAAATAAGGGTAAAGGGAGGTTGCATACCACCCCAAAAAAAAAACAGGACAGGCTCCTATGTTCAAAATAGTGAGATCTCTTAGCTGAACATTTCGGTCCCTGCTGGAACTTTTCTTAAGAGCTCTTGAGAAAGGTTCCAGCAGGGACCGAAATGTTGAGCTAATAAATCTCACTATTTTTAACATAGGAGTGCCTGTCCTGTTTTACTAGTAATATCCCAAGGGGTATTTAACCATTTTGGAAAACTTGGGCTCAAAAAGACAGGAAAAAGACCGCTTAAAATATCACCCGTTTCCCATAATTTTTCAAAAGAACAATGGCAACAGGGACACCAACGACTGATTGGGGTGCTACAGTTGGTGACATGAGCAATGGCTGCCATCTTGAATAAGCTCCACAAATCTTGTTGTCCAAAAATGGAGACCCTCCCAGTGTAGATTGCATTAAAAACAAACTCCCCTGGAATGGAATTGCTCTGCAATGTTTTGCAAGCTCCCCGCTATCTAAGAGAGTTAAATTATATTCCTCACTTCAAAATGGTAAACTGGAGATAAAAAAAATACAAAAAAATAAAAGGATCCAGCACACAAGATGCCTTAAACATTCCCTAAAGACTCCAGTGCTTGTTAGCGACAATAATGTAGAGTTGATTGCGGTCTCTGACACTTTTGTATAATATGCAATTACTTAAAAAAGGTCTATTTTCCTTGTTTTTATGTACAGGAAAAATTAGCTGAAGCTTCCAACTGTGACAGAAATTACAGTCATTTTAGAGGTACAGATGGTGTAAAAAAACTCAATCTAAGAAAACGTGACTAGCAGACTGAAGATGCGGTAACCACATTCACCTTAGTTCTAGTGGTGGCTGGGTCTCTCTGTAAACAAGCAATTTACTCATTCTTCTTCTTTTAATCCATCTTCAACATTCAAAAGAAAAAAATTAGGGGGGTGGTGAAGACAGAAATATAAATGAAATGAATGATTCAAAACAAAAAGCAAATCGGTCTATTACAAAGGCAATCTTAAAAACAAAGTCTAACAAGAGGTATCACAACTTTTCTCCAGCACCATTACAGATTCTGCAATTGTCCAACCCCCTCTCTAGACTCTATTCTTTCATGGCATGTTGCCACACACTGTACAAAACACCTCTAAAATGTATTAAAAAGATCTGAACTTAAAATCTCAGCGCTCGGAGACCATATGGTACAGTACAGACTCCATCCTATAAATATAGAAAACTTCCACTGCAGGTCGGCATTTATACCAGAACTTCGAAGTAATATTGAGGAATTGGGAATTGATTTGCACACGTCTGTAGATGGGAAGAGTTCTGGGAAATACATGAGCTGAGCAGTGTGAAGTTGTGTAGCAGTGAAGGTTTTGTATAATTTAGAAGGGCGCTGCTGCTTTCCCAAATATGAGTAAGGTATTATTTTAGACCAGAAAATACTGTTAGATAACAAAAGAGCATAGCAAAGCTCCATCTGACCTATTTAGCTAGAGGCTTGACTCATTCTTCATTGTGGAATGTGACATCAACGATCAGCATCTGAACACAGCAATGGGGTTGCCAGAATGGGTGAACTATATTGATAAAAGGATTATAATTATGGCAGATGGATAGATGATAGTGCTAAGGGAAACTGTTCAGTATGAAGTTACTAGATATTCAGTGTAGATTAGTTAGACTTGAATTAAGTAGTTCAAGAGAAAGTTGCTTAAAATCAATTTTATCATAACAGATGCAAACAAAAAAAAAGTGTTTATTTATACCAACCCGGATTTGGTGGACTCAACATTCTACGGTTTAAAGTGATCAATTCGCCACGTGCATTTTTAAAGGGGTCAGTTTAAGTACAGATAGCATAAACCCCTTCATACCAACAAAAATGCTTCTTTGAAGCTATCTGACATACTGTACATGATTTGTTGTGTGCTGGTCATTTACTATCTATAGTGCATCTATTGTTCACAGGACTGTAAATCACTGACGGGTGCTTACTGTATAAGCTTCACATACAGCAAGAATTTCCTTAAGCTATAAGTGTAAGAAATACCCCAAAACATGTTTCAAAGAAAAATAAACATTTTTAAATCCTAACCATTAGAAATTGTAGTGCCACGTGTACACAGAATGGTTTATATTAATTTAACAGTTACAGTATATTTTTTCAGAAATGTGTTGACCATTAGGAGAAAAGGTAAAGGGGATTGCTCTACAGATGAGGAGTGTGCCGAACAACATTTATAAGGACTACCACAACCTTTAGGACAGATGGTAAAGTACCATGGTTTCGCTGCTGCAGAGACATAACAGATTATTATAGACAATGACCTCTAACAGAACTCTATTAGGATCTGGCACCACTGAAATCAGCATCTCTAGTGTGCTACAATACATGTCACTGTATACTGCGTTAGCTGGCTTCATTTTGTGGTAGTGCATCCAACATTGCACCTATAACACCCTCAGTGCCAGGGAGCCGTTCATTACAAAGATTCCACAGTGACCTTGTGGCACTGGCGCTTTACAAAGCAGGCACCTGGCACAGGAGACCTCTCCTGCTAAACGCGCTCTGATCTTCGCCTTCATAACAAGCTCAGAACGGGACAATTTTTTCCCCTTAAATAGAGGCTTGCTTTCCTAATGATCCAGATCACAAAAACACAGCCTGATTTGGTGCACCTCTCATATTATTACTACCCCCAAACACCCTGCAAAATAAGCAAGGGATTAAAAACAGGAGGAGAGAAATCTGACCTCTCACAATTGAGGTGATAATATGATTGAGGAGTGCGAGAGTTTTTCAACTGGATACCTGACCCGGAGGTTAATTGGGAATTCCAGAACCCTCGATTGCCATGACTATATCTCACAACACAGTGAAACATCTCTTTGAAAGTACCAGGATTTTTAATTGAAACTAATTTTTTCACAAACAAGCTGCAACTGCCAATCAGAACATATGAATAGTAACCAGGCCAATACAAAAAAAAAAATCATTGCATGTCTTATTACAATTTCAGTGGCTGAAAGGGCCAGAAGTTGAACTCTTGCTGAATGTGTTCAGAATGACATCATAGAGATAAAAACACAGAATACAGAGCCACGGCTGCATTACCTAAATAAAACCCATATTTTTCTATCTAACTTTGCTCAGCTTAGGAAGAAAAAAAGTATTTGACTCAGAGGCCAAGTGAAATTTACTGGCGAGGACCAGTACAGTAACTTCTAGGTCACAAGAGTTGAGCGGTTGGATTGGAATCCGACTACAAACCCTTCTTAAGACTAGAACAAATGCAATTACAGAGAGTTCTGATGGATTCTATAAATAACTACATAATCTGGGCTGGTTTCTTTTATACGCTGACATTTACAGCATGTTGTTCTGTGACACACTAAATACAATAATACAAGGAAGAAAAAAAAAAAACATTTGACGAGTAAAGATTTTTCATGCTCAGAAAACATCCTTGTCCTTATTTGATCTTTGTGTTATGGAACAAACAATGCCTGTACAGAAAAGAAAACCTACAAGCCTAGCACTAAGCTCAACTTTGCATATTCATTACAGAATTGGTCATGTGATTGCATGGTTTAGTATCATGTCGCACGTACAATGTAAACCATTAAAGCGCACTGTGATCTCACAGTGTAGCCGTTTTTTGCAAGTGTATATAAGCTTTGCATAGCCACACTGATTCATGCCGAGTCACATGGGCAAATATTACCCTTTTGGCTGCAGCATTTGAATGTCACGTCCCTTCCAGCGAGTGAATGCATGGGTAGAGATCAAGGGGTCCTTGATGGTGTAGACAATAACAGAGGGTCCTGCACTTTAATTCAGATAACGTTCCGGTGCAGTAGTGAACATCTTCCATAGTAAACTAGCACAAACCATATAAAGTTCTCATGACATCATAAGGTCCCTTGGTGTGCCAGCCCTGGTGGCATCTAGAGAACGTCATAGGGGCAGTGAAAGGGATTTAAAAGTACTTAAACGTTCTAGTGATCATAAAGTACACATCTGTCACAGATTGCAACACCATTCAGTGGACTAACAAGAGTTTTTCGCAGAAGAAATTATAGCATCAGAGCTTTTGAAATATCAGAGATGTCAGATAGTCCTGAATGGCATACAACCCAGGTTAATACCCTTAACTGCTAAACACAATCTATTGATCTAAAAAGAGCCCTCATTTTCTGCTGCCCAAACCAAAACATTTGTGATATACAAAAGGCTCATAATTTCAAACTAGTAGCATTAATTGTTTAATATAGAGCATTTCACTTTCTGGGGCTTCATGAGGTCAACAGTCATAAGCATACTGATCAACTCAACTGTGAGGGAGTCTCCTTATAAATACTTAAACAAAATATGTCATGTTTTTCCAATTCTCCTTAAAAACCAGTGCCCTTGGCCTAATGCAAATCAATAGAAGATGAACACATCTCTAGCATTTTCCAACTAACCCTTACTGGAAACAAAACATGTTGGTCTGTATTATCATGAGTCGACTTCCACGCAGCTCCAGCCCAGTGAGACTTTTGAAGTACTTAAATTACTAACAATATGAAACTTCTCACTCTAAAAATAAATAAATAAATACATTCATGTACAGTAATTACAAATGTCCCAGAATATGGTAACATGCCATGATCTGTTTGCATAGAACCTTCATCAGGGCTATAACGCTTGCTTTCAATGTTCCTTCAGGAGGTTCTAAACCCTATCAAAGGGTGTTGACTGGGAGATGAGGAACATGTTGGTCCCTTCCAATTCCCTTACAGTTTTATTATTCCACACTCAATAGAGAGGAGCCTCTCCCAGCCTGTACTGCAAAGGTTGTTACTGTTGAAGATCCTCAATTCTAAAACATGTAATGAATCACTGTATGCATGGAGATATATTATAACAAATACACATGCTTTAATGGTAATTTCTTCACACCTAGCCTATTAATTACCATTCTGGAACAGGTTACATACACATTTAAAATATTTTTCTATGGAGGGGAAAAACCAGCTCCAGATGACGACATTCATTATGCAAAACGTTTAAGTACAGGCATACCCCGCTTTAAGGACACTTACTTTAAGTACACTCGCGAGTAAGTACACATCGCCCAATAGGAAAACGGCAGCTCACGCATGCGCCTGTCAGCACGTCCTGGACAGCAATATCGGCTCCTTACCTGTACCGAAGCTGTGCGCAAGCGGGGAGACTATAGAGCCTGTTACACATGCGTTATTTACATCAGTTATGCACGTATGTGACGATTGAAGTACAGTTCATGCATCAATAAGTGGAAGAAGGTAGTGCTTCACTTTAAGTACATTTTCGCTTTACATACATGCTCCGGTCCCTTTGCGTACGTTTATGCGGGGTATGCCTGTAGTGTTATTGAGGCTTTTCTTTTCCTATTGAAGCCCTACTTTCAGATGACTAGGTTGGAGTACAAAGTTGGAGGCCTGCAGATTTAAAATTTGCCGCTCAGGGAAGCAGAGGAGCGGTCACATGACCGCTCACATCCAATGGGAGCGAGGGACTAGCCCCGCCTCACGACAAGCCTCCTGACACGCCTCCGGCCTGCCTCCGCCCCGCCGCCAAAGCGCGCTCACTGCCTCGCCTGCCAGGACACAAAAAAGCTCCAGTTTGAGCAGGCGAGGCAGAGCAGGAGCGTGGATCAGCGTGGCCCGAGGCACCATGCCCGAGGCCTTAGAAGTATTGGAGTCTTTTGTAAATGTATTGGGGTATTTTTTAGATGCATTGGGGTCTTTTTTTATATGTATTTGCGTGGGTTTTAAATGTATTTTTTTTATATGTATTGGGTGGGTGGGTTATTTGTATGTATTTGGGAGGGGGGTGGGGGAGGTTTTATATATTTGCGGGGGTGGGGATTTTTTTGTATGTATTTGGTGGTTGGAAGTTTTTGCATTGGGGTGGTAAGTTTTTTTTGGGGGGGTGGAACCCCGATCAGAACTGTAGTCCTGGGCCCCGGGAAACCTGTCTGCGGCTCTGGTTATGTACAGTATACTGGTAACCTTTGCCGTCAGAGGTGCCTGCAACACATTGCTTTATACACAATATGCTTGATCTGAAACTGCAAAGAATCCAAAACACATGAAGGCAACTGAAAACCCCAAATGTCATTTTTCAAAGAGACTATGGGCATCAATAAAAAAATAAAAAATAAAAATGATGAGAACAGCAAGGAGAAAAATGCTAAAATATTATTTACTATGGTAATATAAAACCTATGCGAGAAGTGGTGAATCAATAAACCATATGCTAAATTACCATTTCCACTGTGTGGAAAACATTCTCTCTCTGGAAACCTAACACATTTAGCATGGGTTTTGTTTTTTAATGCCTCCACTTCACATGCTAAAACTACCCTTTCCATAACTAGAGAAGATTATAGGCAAAGAAAAACAAATTAGGGGCTGCAGCAAAACCCTGTGCCGTCTATAGATAATTCTGCCTGAGGCGGGAAGTCAATGGAGCAGACTGCTCTCCACAGAAATAACTCATGAGCGCGGTAACACACGAGTGTGTCAACTGCTATTAAAGACAAATGGCTCCCTCAACAATAACCATATCCTGTTTTCAAAATGGAATAATTACATTGCTCAAACTATGAAGTGAAGAATAATTATACACATCCTGTAATGAAGTTTTACTCCAATTAGGTGTTTGGATGCCGCTCCTTGCTGATTGCGTTGGTGTCACTGCACACACAGAACTCGGCATAGACAGTATCTGCGCTAGCCGCGGACACAGAAACCCATCTTTTATATTTTATTTTATAAATATAATAGAACAAGCGGAGCTCTAAATGTGTGCGCTGGGGATCCTTCATATTCTGGGAAAGGGTCTAGCTGCCGAACAATGAAATAATTCAGTAGCAAATTGCAATGTCAATTAAGTTATTATTGAAGTGTCCTGGTATGACAGTCTGATTATTTGCACATATATAATACTACACATTTTCCCCCTCCACTAAGACAGATCCTCAATTCTACAAGCAACACTGTCTTATCTGGCAGGTAGATTTGGGGAGGGAGGGGGAGAGGGATGGAGGGAGGGGGAGAGGGATGGAGGGAGGGGGGGGGCAACTCCGGGTCGTTGCGGGGGGAGACAGGCTCGGAGAGATGAGAGGGGGCTCTTGGAGAGGCCGGGGGGGAAAAAAGGGGGGGAGAGGAGGGCAGGAGGAGGGATGGGGGAGGAAAGGAGGGAGGGGGGAGGGAAGAGGGAAGGGAAGTGGACGGGGCTGGGAGGGCGGAGAGGGAGGAAGGGGAGGGGAGAGGGAGGGGGGAGGGGTGTAACGAGGGGGTAGGGAGGGACGGGGGAGGGGAGCGGTGACGGGGGGGATGGGAGTAGGGATGCGGGGGGGAGGGGAGGGGAGCGACTGGGGAAGTGTACTGTGACGAGTCGAGGGGGGTGCGGGGGGAGCGATGGGATGGGGGGAGTCGAGGGAGGGAGCGAGGGAGGGGGGGGTTAGGGGAGCGAGGAGAGGGGAGCGATTGGGGATGGGGGGGAAGAGAGCGGAAGGGAGGGGGGGGAGGGGGGGAGACGGGATGGTTGAGAGGGTGTGGGGAGAGAGGGATGGAGGGAGGAGGTGAGGGTAGGGGAGGGATGGGGGCGGGAGGTTGGGGAGGATGGAGGGAGGGGGGAGTAGGGACGGAGGGGGTCCGGTAGGGAGGGGGGGGGGGACAGGGACGGGTGAGGGAGAGTACGGTCGGTGGGAGGGGGGGGAGGGAGTGTGACGGACGGGGGTAGGGAGGGGATGGGAGGACGGACGGGGGTAGGGAGGGTGAGAGGGACGGGACGGAGGGAGGAGGGCGGGGTGGGAGGGACGGGATGGAGGGGGGAGAGGAGAGGGAGGGAGGGGAGGGAGGGCGGAGGGACGGAGGATGAACTGGAGGGGAGAGTGGAGGGAAGGGGTAAGGAGGGGAGAGGGAGGAGGAAAGGAGGGGGAGAGATAGGAAGGGGGAGAGGGGTGGGGATGGGGGTAGAGAGGGGGAGAGAGGGGGGAGAGGAGTGGGGGACGGGAGGATGAGGAGAGAGCGAGATGAGAAATGTCTATTTCTAAGATATGCTTCCTGAAACACCCTTATTATCATACACAAAACCACTCATAATCTCTAAAAGAACATGAGGTTGGTTGAGGATGAAAAGTATTCACTAGTACATGCATGGGGGACAAGGACCATGCCGAGGAATAAGATGCCAAACACTGTGCAATGTCTACCCACAGCGGGCCACAATAACAAATCCACCACAGGAATCTGGAGTACCAAATCAGAGGAATGTTCACCTTCGTTCCTCCAGCATTATTATGTGTTGTGTCACCTCATCATGTGACATGATGAAATGCCGCAGAGGGCTGCTACTACTAGGTGAGACTAGGGCTGAAAAAAGAGAATTAATCTGCATCGGACACATGCCATTCAAAACGGAAACAAGAGATGTTCCTGTCGGCGAACATTTCTCGGAACTCTGGCCATCATAAGATGAACGATTGCAGGTGGCCATACTCAAGGCTAATTTAGAAACACAGAAAGAGAGATGGTTGCATGGAATACAAATGTATGCCAATGTTCTGGACAATTAGCGGTGTGGCCTAAACCGGATGACCTCAGTTTCATGAGTCCACTTCTGACAAAGAGGACTCTTCCATGAGTGCTAAAGGCATGTTATTTAGTAATAGCCTAATGATTCCCATCCACACAGGTGTACACTTACACATAACAAATTTACTCTATGTAATCCATCCCAAATATACCATTAGTGAGCCACAAGTATTACATTTACATACATGTTAGTAAGGCAACCCCCTTATATTTTCACACCTAATCCACCAATGTATACACTCCCACTCTACGACACCTTTTGTAAGCGCTTATCATTTACTATCAGTTACATCCTTAAACATACACACACACATCACACACACACGCACTCACAAAAGTTTCACGGGGACCATGTAAACCAAGTCACTAAATCGCCATACAGCGCAGGGGGGGGCGGTGGGATAGTTTCACAGTCCACAGATAACACATTCCAAGGGGGCACTCTTTATATAGATTAAACCTGTGCTGCTTATTCACTGCAACAACTGGCCGGAGAAGAGATCAGTGTATTCGTCGAGGCTTCGCACAATAAAAGCATTTCGTAGCCACAGAATGGGTTATAATGATTATTAATCATAATATATTATAATAGTATAGATATATATATATATATCTAATCTATAGTATACTATATATTTATATATTACAGTGGTTGACAAAGTTCATCCAAAAATCTTATCGACACACAAAACAAAAAACATCTATCGCCCTACTAGTACCAAACGTGTGCTGCATTGGTGCCATATTGTTAACGACCGGGGGTTTTAAATCCATCGCCCGGGGGCGAACAATGTATAGGTTGTGGCGAACAATGTTATATATATATATCTATAATAACAGGTGTTCGAAAACACCTATACATGTGCACGGCCGGGCGATCGTGGATTTAAACATGTGGCGAGCTTCCTATTGGCCCAAGCAGCACACGTGTGGTACTAGGTGGCTTAGTAAATTTTTTTGTTCGAGCGAGTAGATTTTTGGTGATTTCTTGTCGACCACTGTGGTATTATATATATATATGTAATATAATTAGTATATTTATCTATATATATATATATATAATAAATGAAATCATTGTATGTTTCATCTTGCATGTCTTAGGCGGTCTGCAACCACCCCTTCGCCCCATATCACCAAACACACACAGCCCATTCGCACGCAGAGCAAGGGATTCTGGGGAAAACTAAGGAACATGACAAATGAGCACAGTGCCACTTTTGCTTACAAAAACACTTTTTTTAACATGGTTCCCCTATAGGCTTAAGTATGATGCATGGCACAGCTTTGAGCACCAAGGCAGGGTAAGGTTGCACCCAGAAAACACACCACACAGACAGCTCGTGTGACGCTTAATGGCGTCTTCATCCCAGTGTGGGGTGATTAACTGGGTATTGACACAAGAGCTAAAGGATGGGCCAGCCATAATACGAGTAAAGTTATGGTGACAAAAAAAAAAGTGACAAACAAACCCTCCCCCAGCAAAGCAAAGTATGCAATGTAAATAAACTGTATGCTCATCGCAGTGTCTGGCAGGTCGTTTTTTTTGGTTGCCAACCCGGCACTTTCACCATGATCACCCAGCACCACAAGCACTTCCACGTGCAGCAAGGAGTGGGGAAATGAACCTGCAAATGAGCAACCAGTGCCACTTTTTGCTTCAAAAACCATTTTTAACATGGTTCTCCTATAGGCTTAAGTTGTTGCTGCATGGTCAAGCTTGAGACACAGCATAACCACACTAGTCCTCTGGCTAATTATACTTTCCTTTGGCCCTACTAACAGTACAAGTTCCTGTACACACAGCGAATTGTGAGGAGATAAAAGCTACACTATTTAGGCTATCTTCGAGTGCAGCCTGGAGACACATCATCTGAGGTGCTTGGCCTCTCTAAACAACAACCAGGAGAGTGTCATCCTTGGGGAGGATACTGGCTGGCGTCAATGCCCAATGTGCATTGCCCTGTACAGTTATGACCTCCTGTTATAGGGGAAGGGAGTAAAAGGCACACTTCACCTGCGGTACATAAGTTGACTCTTCAGAAGTCAGGAGGTTCTTTCCCTCTCCAGTAGAAGTGGAAGCACTTAGCCTTTATCCATCAGGGAGAATAAAGAGCTGGGAAGGGCCGCAGGGCCACTCAACGCCCTGGGGTTACTACTCGGGAATGTGCCCTGTCATGGAATATGTACTATGCGTGCTGAATAAAAGACCCAGTTTGAACCCATATGGTGTGGATACTGTACTGGGCAATTGGTGCAACATTGGTGTTGAAAAAGGCGCTAATCACCGTATAAGTGCTAAACACAACAAATCATGAAAGTGGGGACTATGTGATTAATATCGTGTATTAAAACACAACTAGCAAGTGCAGATATTAAAGAAAAAAGTGTTAACCCCCTGCTTCTACCCTCTGGTGGGGTTTTGTCTTCACTCTTCCCCAAATAACAGCAGAACTTGTTTCTCACGATACAGGGGAGGCATAAGGGAAAAAACACACAAGAAAACACGCTCTAAGGGTAGATATAAGACTGGTTTTGGAATAATCTCTGTTGAGTCTTGGCTCGTAAAAGTGCTTATCTACTCACAGGAAAATAGAGGTTTTGAGGCAAAGTAGCAAAAAACAACACGGGTAGTGGATAAATGGCCTGTACGTCAATTCCGTCACCAGGCAATTAGGTCCTCAGCGAGAGGAGGAGATACGCACATAGCACGATTCAGATAGTAAAATACAATTTTATGATCGCTAAAAAAAGCGCATTTCAGGTAGCCATACAAAAAACAGCATTGAAGCTAAAAAGCTTTATTAGGACGACCGGGAGAATAGCTCGCGCCACCTCTCACACACCATCTCCGTCTGGGAGGCTCCAAAATGGATCAACTCGATTCTTCCCCCGGGATTCCGCTTGCGGGAACACTGCTAGTATCCAGTCGCTCAGTGGAGACGTCCACTTTTTCCGAATAGGGGTTCGAGGGGGGTGGGGCGTGGGAGGGGGGGGTAATTGGAGTTTGGGGGTGTGGGGGGGGGGGGGGAACGTTGGGGGGAAGGGGGGGGGGGGGGGGGGGGGGGGGGGGGGGGGCGGGGGGGGGGGGGGTGGGGGGGGGGGGGGGGGGGGGGGGGGGGTGCGGTGGGATGGGGGGGGGGGTGGGGGGGGGGGGGGGGGCCGGGGGGGGGGGGGGGGGGGGGGGGGTGGGGGGGGGGGGGGGGGGGGGGTGGGGGGGGGCGGGGGAATGGGCGTCAGGGGGGGTGGGGTGGGGGGGTGGGGGGGGGGGGGGCGGAACCCCCCGGGGGGGGGGGGTGGGGGGGGGGGTGGGGGAGCGGGGGATGGGGGGGAGGGGTGACGGGGGGGGGGGGGGGGGGGGGGGGGGGGGGGGGGGGCGTCCGGGCTACCGCAATGGACGCAGGGTGTGGTGATGCCTTCCTCGCCAAGGCTTGTGAGTTTATTATTATAGATTAGAGTGTTTTTTTCCATTATGGCTCCACCTGGATCAGTAGAAAACATATACTTGACATGGGCCCATATCTGAGGTGCCGTCATGGATGGATGTGGCATGCCACCATGGATCCTCAACGGCTGGAGGCGCGGCACCCCTCTTTTTGGTGACTCAGAGAAGGGGGGTAAAACCGCTCTGTGCGGGGAAAATATTTAAGTCGTCCGTACGGGCACTACAGGTATGAGGACAGTAATAAAAATGCATCATTTCATTATTGAGAGACCTGTTCCGTGACATCCCCATACCATCGCAGAGTTCTCAGGGCCTGTGTATGCTTCGTCGAAACCTCACAGGTATGCACCGCGACGCTACCAGAATAACGGTATCTCTATTGATCTTCACTTAGTGGTGGAGGTGGAAAAGAGAGGAGGGAGCTAGCATTACAGTGTATGTATACATGTACATATTATATAGTGAATCATGTTTATATATATTAGTACACAGTACACACACAGTTAATATATATATATATATATTATATATATATATAATAATATACACCATAATTATATATATATATTATATATAGATATATAGATATACTAGATATAATATATATAGATATATATAAAACATAAAATTATTTTATTGTTTGGTATTATTTATACACACATTCGAAATGCAACTACCAAAGCCGCATTAAGTTGAGCATAATGTGGCACTATATAATAGGGATATATTCACATTCAATGCTTTGGGTTATCTTTAAACTAAAGGAGTTTAGTCTATTTACCTGTATACCACTCTGACTCGACAATGTTTGTATTGTTATTCTGGGGATGGATTGTTGTTTGCATTATACATAATCAAATAGTTACATATAAGTTATAGCCTGTTACACTTTTGGACATTTGAAATGTTGAACTTTTTCTTTGCATTCTTTCCTTGAATATCTGACTAAATTAGACTAAATTAGACTTGAAAAGAGCAATCCACGCGATTTTTGTTTTCTTCATTTTTTAATACAGGATTGAAGCGGGGGTCTCTGGAGCCGGAACCACATTCATTTCAGCTCCGGGGACCCCCTGTTTCCAGAAATACTTACCTCCGAATAGGGTGCCGGTATCTCCTGCAGTTTTCTGCAGTATAAAGCTCCCGCGTCACATGGGCCAATAGGAAGCCGCAGCCAGTGACGTCACGGCTTCCTATTCGCTGCAGGGCCCGGGAGCTTTGAAAAGCAGCTCTAATGTGATTGGCTACCAGCACCTAATGAATGGGGTTAAGCTCTGGAGACCCTGTGCTTCAATCAAGAAAGAAAGAAAGAAAGAAAGAAAGGAAGGAAGAAAGAAAGAAAGAAAGAAAGAAAGGAAAGGCTTGGATTGCCTCTAAGCTATTTCAAAAGGTTAAATGGCTTTTGCGTCATTTTCAGGCAAATATGCTTAAAACGCCCTTTTGCAGCATTACAGGTTTTTTTTTTTTATATATA
This sequence comes from Ascaphus truei, assembly GCA_036426205.1. Lineage (NCBI taxonomy): Eukaryota > Metazoa > Chordata > Amphibia > Anura > Ascaphidae > Ascaphus > Ascaphus truei. The sequence continues at coordinate 128,172,444 of CM071568.1, forward strand.
TATTTTAGTGCTTAAAACGACCTTTTGCAGCATTACAGGTGTTTTTTTTTTTTTTATATATATTTTAGTCAAAGGATCTGAAGAAGATGCTGTAGGGCCACTTTTATGATGCTTTTCTACTATTTATTATCATTTAGAAAGAAAAAGAATTCCAGCATCTTAAAAATAAGCAGAAAGGAAGAGAGGAATAGAAGATGTCAAGCTAAGATAGCAAATAGCCCACTGGTGCTTCTGGCAAGAAGGCAAAACAATTAGATATTTCAAAGCATGGAAATTTGGGCGAATGGCAATGAACTATGAAGTAGCCAGGTCAAGTTGAGGACATTTTATTGCAGTGATTATATATACAGACTAGTATAACAGGTAATATTTGTTTTCTGTAACAGGTGGGAAGAACAACAAGTTAAGACAAAATATTCTTATGAATATTTGAAATGTTAAACGCAAAATAATGTATATAAACTGTTGAAAACAAATCTGAAAGGGACAAACAAAGCAATCAATCATGTTTCACATATCACGCCTTAAGTAATACAAAGTGATTTACAACCTTGGCCAGACCTCAGATTCTTTGAGCCTGATTCTGGCTACACAAACGTAGTCAAAATACTTGTGATCATGTGGCAGAGCCTCCCCCTTAGGCCACGCTTATAGTGCTGGCGACGGCGACGCGACCGATGACGTCACCTGTCGCCACCAGCGAAAGTTGTAATTTGATTTGAAGCAACTGTCGCCAGCGACGTCACCAAAGGGGGCGGGCCGTGGTCTCTGATTGGTTTAGAGACAGTCAATTTTCAAACGCTCCGTCGCCCTTACTATTAGCGCTGGCGGCGGAGTCAATTTATTTGTTTTGGAGCGCCGTCGCGGGCACTATAAGCACAGCCTTAGGTTTTAAATACATATGTTTCCCACGCTTCCAGAAGTGTGTTGAGCGGAAAGGTTTCAACTGTAGGACTGCCCTGTTGATTTGACGTATACACAACAATGAAAAGGAAAAAAGTTACCTATTTCAACGACATACAAAGCTAGTCCTCGGAGCCACCAACCCTTCCTGGCATTCCAGGATTCTCAGAACCTAGATTCACTCCACTTTGGTGAAATCAGTGTTCTGTTTTTTTTCTGTTTTGGCTCCACGTGTTCTGCTACTAGGGGGCGCAGAGGACCACAACTTCATATTCCCAGACTTCTGCTTCCATTTTTTATTTAAATAACAATTGCTCAACTTTAAGAAGCCTCTCTCCATAATCGGCTTTCTAAGCACAAATAACGTTCGAATACTTGAGTTGAATATCAAAATGCTGCCACTACAGCCTAGATCTTAGATCTTTATTGTGAAAATGCTTTACAGTCAATTCAACAAGACTGAAACAGTACAGTATATGACTCATTAAAATAAAGCTTGGTGTCTAAGGCTGGAAACCAAAGTGCATGTGATGGGCCAGAGGGCTGTCCTCTCCAAGTGTACGCTCCTTTCAGCCACGTGGCATAGTACATGGATCATGATGCTATCAAGTCTAATCTATAAAGCTTCATTTTCACATTCCTAGTTTTACGCTCAATCATCATTACTCACTGGTAATAATGCACACAGAACGCATTGGGACGCATATGGAGGAATGGAACATTAGACGTGTAACGGTGTGCATATTATGGCTGTTAGAACTCATTTTGGGAGTTTTCCTTAATCACAACATTCAATCTTTAGGCTGGAAAATATAAACTGCTGAAAGACATGAATAGAAATAGAAGGATTCTGGTGGCCTAGCATGATCTCGGGTCATCTTGTTATGGGGGCTACTAAACATTAGCTTTCCCCTCCCTTTGTATTTTGCAATACAATAGTTTTCGTTATCAGGTTTTGTGTAGTCTCTTTCCATACAGGGAATAGCTAGTCTTCCACCATGGGACATTTATGCACAAAGTGCAGGGGTCGTCAGCCTGACTGGGAGTTGGAGCCAGAATTTACCTGTCTCAAATGGCTACAAGAATAAAAAAAAATTAAAAATGTAAATGATTACCAGTATACACTGGCACAGGGCATAACCGACCGTGCCAGTATATAATGCCGTCAGTATATACTCCATGCATACAGAGTACACATGGGAGGGGGGGGGGGAAGAACTCGGGTGACACAGAGGAGGGGGAAAAGAGAGGGGGACCCATATGAGAGAGTGGGGGTGGGTGATGAATGGGGGGGAGGCAGTGGGAAACAAGGGGGGCAATGGGGTGATTGTCGCCCTTGGGGCACAGGTTGGCCACCCCTGACAGTGCCTATACCAAAACTAAGATGAAAATAAAAAAAGTTGTATTGTTACATTACAAGAGGAAAGATGAAAGAGAATAAAAAAAGCAACCAATGACAACAATTTACACTCTTGCAATGGAAATTTGGTTTAGGCAAAATTAATTCAGCAATTGTGATTCACAGGCTGAGAACTTCCCATGCTGATGTGGTTATCTAGACCAGATTTGATGACGCTTGGTTTGACCTTTTTCCTCACGGGCCCCGATTACTGCTGGTCTCCCCTCAGATTGCTTGAGTGCTGCACCCCAAGCCCCTTCACAAAAACAAGGCAGAGCAAATAAGGGCAGTTTAAATAAAATATCATACACATTCCTCCTTTGCATTCGTCTTTTATTCATTCCAAGGCTTGGACTGAAGATATCGGATAAAAGGTGAAATCATCTAAGACTTGGCTCATAAACTGTTTCAAGTAAATACCTGGGCTGATAGCAGCGAAAACTATGGCACAACAAAGGGAAATACATCAGCCCCCCTTCAGTCATCTTGTTTCAACATTTTCACAGCTGTAACACTTCTGAAGCATTTGTTTTTCATCTCCAGGTTGTGTGTGTGTATATGTATCTGGGGGTGCACATCAGGGGAGAGATTTAAAACACATAAATGATTAAATATAAAAGGAGCTAGGAAAGTAATCAGGCGAGCACATTTTGTTACTCTGGATATACATCTCTTTCCATTCATTTGCTCAGCAACAAGAACAGGGGTTATGAAAGAAATTATACAGGCAACAATGTGTCTGCCTCACTCTACAAGAGAGAGGGAGAGAGAGCTTTGCTGAGCAGATGGCTTCTTATTCTCTGCCAGGGCACCTATAAACATCTCTTTGCAGCAGTTGAAAGTGTGAGATAAAATCAGGAAACCATACACATGATAAAACAGAGAAAACATCTGCCTACATAATACACGTGTGTGTGTGTGTGTGTGTGTGTGTGTGTGTGTGTGTGTGTGTGTGTGTCTGTGTCTGTGTGTTTGTGTGTTTGTGTCTGTTCAAAGTTACTCACAGGACAATATAGGTGAGGATTGTAACAATCTAGTTATTTATGGCCAAGAATGTTGCTGAAGTTGCACTAAAAGCAACGCTATGTTTGTGACCTGTTCAATAAATGACAACTTTGACACTTTAAAATGTATTCATGGACTTTTTATTCCTCTGATTCATGGAGTATGTAAAAATGTAAGGGAGATTCATTGTAGGGCTCCTATTGGTCCAGAGGCAATCTGTATACAATGGACTGATATAAATTTAGAGTCCACATAAAACTGATCAAGGAGCAGTCTTAAGAACCCAAACATAAAATATACCGTCATGTTGGTTCCATTGGATAAATCGCAGCGTACAATCCACTTTCATACATGTGCCTGCCTATTCTCTCAACTACACGTAGCAGTAACGCATTCAACGGTTCAAACCCCCACATTTAGCAGTGCTTAAGTGGGAGTATTGGCAAGGGAAAATGGGGTGCACTGCAAGCAGCTAGAGATGAAGAACAGCTGCAAAGAAATACCCCAAAACCAAAGGATCATTACCGCAAAGTAAAAGGTCTCACTGCAGCAGCAATGCATTTAAAACTAATTTCATTACAGAAAAAGTGATAAAATAATACAGCAGAATTGTGGATCTGGAACCCAGTAGCATTGAGAACAAGACACACTGAATGGGGCTAATATGTTGCATTTGAGGTTTTTTGTTTTTTTTTAACACAAATAAATGATTCAATGTGCTTTGAAGTTCAGCGCCATTCATTTGTACGGAGCCACAACCACACACAGTGCAGGGCAGACTACTTCAGAGCATACTAAATAGGAGCTAAGAGAGAAGAGGCTAGATGGGGGGATGGAAAAAAATGAAGCGTTAAGGTACAACACATTAACATGCAGCATCCAACATGAATATTTAACAAAATCTTACATGTGAACAGAACACAGAGCTATGACAGGGTGGCTACAAGCAGCTAAAAGTGTTGAGACACTGCATTATTGCGCTTGCATATTTAGATATTTTTACTAATCCATTTGAAGACAAAAGACCAAGAGCCCCGTTCAATAAAGCCAACGATTATTTGCCGAAAACTATTTGCGTTAAGAATATGCCCTAAGCTCCAGTCTTGCTGGCATTATGAATAAGCTCTGTTGTGACACTAAATAAGAATACATATTAAACAGTCATGCTTAGATTTTCCTAGTCCAAGATATGATTAATGCAGCCTATCAGGAGCCAGATGGTGCAGAACCAGCAGCATCAATCAAAATGAAAAGACCACTCAGTGCTATCTATAATGATGTGCTCACACATGGAAATTTGGTTCATACAGCCTAGCCCACAATCCGGAGACAGAGGCACGGAAACATAGCTGCAGCATCCCTAAGGAGTCAGACCCAAAGCACAGCTCTCGCTTTGTTAAGCAAAAAAGCTGCAGACTTGATTTGGAAAAGCTACCAAGTGTACTTGGGATTAAAAAAAAAAAACGAAAGAAAGAAGTAATGCAGGACGAAATGATGTCATGTATGTTTGCATTAATGACAGTATCTGTCAAGCTGCTGGCGTCCTTTAGATTTAATAGGGGGCACCAACATTAATTAACGAAGCAGCTGACACTTTTCTGCGTGAACTGGCATCTAATGACTTTTCACACACCCTCGTAGTAAGCCATCCTTCAGGCGCACTTTACAAACGACTAGTAAGGTTACTTTCATCAATAACCTGCAGTTATGACTGGACAATTTACCAGGATCTCATAACAGAGACGTACAAGAAAGCACTTGGTCATTAGCTCGGTACTTCCTTGTCTTCTGTTTCTAGACAATATTCAAGATTACAACATACTTTGGGCTGGAGGAGCGGCACAGCGAGAAAAAAGCAGCGACTCCGAAAACAATGACGCAGTGTTTGAAGGAGGTGGACTGGGTTCAAACCTGTCAGCTCCTTGTGACCTTGGGAAGCTCCTTGTGACCTTGGGAAAGTCCTTTTATCTCCCAGTTGTACGGGTCAGGGACACATTGTGTAGGCACAATTCTATGTACTGCTCTGCGTACCCTGGATATAAAAGGGAGGAGGAAAGCAGAGCACTACCCAAGCAAAATGTAAAAGAAGTGCGTGTCCCAATGTAGTAAAAAATGATGACGCTTTATTGGTTCATGGTATGACAAGGGCTGACAGCCCACACCAACATGTTTCGCGCCAAACAGACGTTTTAACAAGGTAAAAATACCCTGCCTGCACTATATAAGAAAAATAATTATATTACATATTATTGCAAAATAACATTATTTAATCTTCTGCATTAAGAAATGCTCACCCCATTAAGTCATATCAATTGTTTCAGAGGTACAGTCCCTCATATTCAAAGTATTTTTACCTTTCTTTCTTTTAAGCGATTAGTTCCAGGTCTGGATCTTCTAATGCCTTTCTTTATAATCGAACTCTGACCACTGTAACTATGGAACAGCAGCAGATTATTTCCGATATGATTCAGTACTTGAACAAGGGAGGTCCCCCAGAGCTAAACTGCCCTATTTCCAGCTTTGGGGAGCTTCCCGTTCCAGAAATACTTTCAGTTTTAGGTGCCAGCATCTCCTCTCCTTCCTGGACGATTCAAATGGCCAATAGGAAACTGCAACAGATTACACTGCAGCTTTCTATTGGATGGCATAGGGTGCCATTTTTGAAACTCCAGGAAGTGTAGCGGCACCTAAAGATAAGTATCTCGGGAACCAGTAGCTGAAAATAGCGCAGTTCTGCTCTGAGTGGACACCCCAATCCAAACACAGCGGGGGGAATGAATGTCAATTCTGGGTGGGATTGATGGCTCAATGCAAAAGTATCATCTGTAAAATTTGTTGTAGGATCGGGCACCATTCATTTTTAATTTAAGACAATTTTAAAAGCACAATACAACTACTATACAGTATGTGTCACTTCAAGCATTAAAAGCCATCCTCCCACTGCTGTGCTGGCTACCCCGACTCACTCAATGTTCTCACTTAAGACAAGCATTCCAAATTATATATGCCCTTCTGACCGAGTGTCTAAACCCAATCCTGCCCAAGGATAGGCAAGGTATTGTGCTTGACACAGACATTCAAAGTAGCATCACTACCGGGGTGGTGTCCAAATATGCGCAAACCGCACTGTTTATTATGTCATATGTAGAGTAGAAAAACAAGCACTATGTTTCAGGGGGATACAACCTCCCTTCATCGGGTCCTTTAGGAAGGGAGGTTGTATCCCTCCCCAAAAAATGTTAGCGCTTGTTTACTCAGCATATGATACAATAAACTGCGTGGTTTGCACATACTGTATTTGGATACCATTCCTGTCTAGCAGCTGCTTTGAATTTCTGTTACATGAGGATTTGAAAGCAGATGATTGCATGACGCTGCGTTAAGCAGAGACTGCATGGGGAGAGAAAATGGGAGTGCCTGGCGTACACATTCAGGAAGTAAGGAGTGCGCTCGCATACACAGGTTCCTGTGAAGGTATTTGTGTTATAGTTTTGGTGAACTGTATTATATTGTATGTTGGAGAAACAAAAGTGAAGATGGTAATAAATAAATCAATAAATATAAATGAATTTGGTTGAATTTAGCAATAATTAAATCCACCGTCCAGGAAGTCTATTAGGCCTGAATTCATTCGAATGTGTTAAATCGATGATAAAGTTCTGAAGAAAAAGCAGGATTTGTTTTTTCCAATTTAACACTGTATTCACTAGAAAGCAACTTATTTGCATATGGTGTTTGGCTGTAATTTGGGAGAACCACAAAGGTAACCAATATCGGAGTTTCCCAACCAATGCCACAATGCATATGCAAATACAATACAGGTCTACCATAAAGTTACATTAATGACCACTTAATGCATATTGTATTGTATATCGTACAAAAAAAAACTTTTGCTATATATTTATGCTTATTTGTATTTATGCTTTGGCCAAGTAATTTGAATAGATGGTGGATATTAGGTGTGTTTTGGTAAGGGCCGTAGGGCTGATAGGGGTGGGGTAGTCTAGTTAGGCCCTTCCTGGGGAGGTGTAAACCTTTGGTAAGCACGAGTGGGTAGTATAGTAGGTAGGAATATATTCATTCATTAGTAGTCCTCAGGGGCCTACTAACCATTGGTTGCCTATGACCAGCTGGCCACTTGTGAGACTAGGCGGTTAATATATTAAACGGTTTTACAGATTGGGGGAGATAAGACAGAGTGGGATATGATAGACTGTCAAATATATAAAGTGGTGCAACAAAGTACCAGATGGAAGCGTATTACAGAGAAAGACGTGCTACAACAAGAGGTCATGTTCTAAAGGTGGAAGGTGGGAGGCTAAGGCTGCGCTTATAGCGCCAGCGACGTCGCCCGAAAAAAAATGCATTGTCGCCGCCGCGTGCGCTTATAGTAAGCGTGACGGCGACAAAGCGACAGGGCGATGCGATTTTCGGAAGCCGGGAATATTTGATTTTGAACCAATCAATGCCCTGGTCGCCCGCGCCGCCGCCACAAAGCTAAATACAACTTTCGCTAGCGGTGACGGGTGACGTCACGCGTCGCGGGCACTTTAGGAGCAGCCTAAGAGAACATGTAAGGAAGTACCCCTTCACAGAAAGTGTGGTGGATTCATGGAACAGTCGATCAACAAAGGTGGCAGAGGCCAATACAGTCAGGGAATGTAAACATGCTTGGGATAGACACACGGTTATTACAAAATATGAAATAAAGTCAAGGATCAAATAGGGTCTGACAGTTTACAGCAGATGGAACAATGGGCAGACTATATGGGCCAAGTAGTTCTCCTCCGCCTTCAAAAGTCTGTGTTTTTATATTTCAAAATGTTTATTTTACATAATGTTATCACTTATTGCTTATAGTCTGATTTTACTTATGTATATAGTGGCCATTACATCTAAAAATTGCAATATTTTTGTGGTGGCAGCCCAATATCGGACTTTACTGAATAGCATGTGAAATTTATTTATTTATTTATAAAATATTTTACCAGGAAGTAATACATTGAGAGTTACCTCTCGTTTTCAAGTATGTCCTGGGCACAGAGTTAATTTGAGCCAATTAAAAAATCGCTCATACTGTATTAAGCCGTGGTAAAAAGCACCTCATCACAACATTGGCACTAAACACCAATAACAGCAATTTTTCATTCATAGGCCTCTAGTGAAATCTAGGCCTAGTTGTTAGAACCCCGATACGCTGCGTGCACCAAAATGGGGAACTGAAAGCAAACCATTATAAAGACAAGCACACATATCTGTGGGATATGTATTCTGCCGCACCTAATGAAGAGCAGCTTGCATGCTTGCCTTGACATTTCAAGAGCAACTGTAGAGCACATTAGTCTAGGAAGGCTCCTTACGGATATGGTCTGTTCTATTTAGGATCAATACAAGAAACCTGAAGTGAAATTATTGCCATGATTTTATTGCTTTATTGGCAATCTCTCCAGCAGGAGAAGTATATATGAGAGATCAAAGCACTTACATGCCATAAAGAGCGCGGCCACTGCGGGTGTAAAACTTAGTAACAATTTATGTGTCAACGCTTGAAGAGGAAATAAAGTGGCGTTTAAGTGACTCACTTAAGATCATTAGCCTCCTTGCTAAGCAATGCATTGCAGGACCCAGCAGCCCAAGGTGAAAGTAAAGTTGCTTTTTCAGGCTCTGTTACAATATTGAACACACAGAACGCTATCTGCACATCATGGAAGTTGAACCAACATATACTAGTGAGGTTGGATCTGAGGGATAGTGCCAGGCAGAGACAGGAGACAGGAGCATCACGGGTGCCATTGTGATGGTGCCCGATATTAGAAGGTTGCATGTGCAAATGCCCTAATGTTACAGTCAGTGAGACCTACTCTTCTCTTAACATGCTGCTTGTGCTGCATTGCCAATATTTCCTTGGATATATTTGGAAAAATCAATACACACTACAGTGTGGGTCAAAGAATTTGGCTCCTTTTTCTGCTATTGCATTACAAATAGAATTAAAGTCGCAGACGTGTCACTTGATGGTGCAGGGCAGCATAAAAGAAAATGTATTCTTACAAATGCAGAAGGGAGGTGGTATCAGGGACTTAAAGAGACTTTATCTTTCAACCTTGCGGATGAAACCTTTAACAATATATCTTCTGGCAATTAATTTTAATTGTATTTTCTTTGCTCCAACTCATTTTATTTGCTTTTTTCTTTTCTTCTCATGCAGCTGGGGAGATGAATTGACACGCTGCTATTTGTCAATTATCAGCCCCACATAACATTCGGACAATACAGCTGACATCTTTAACAGCCAGACAGTCTGACAGCGGTAGCAGAATGAACATACCGTCCAACATCACAAAGAAAAGGTTACAACCTATGGAAATCAAGGTCTCCCCTACGGCCCCGTGAAAGATAGCCCAGCTGTATGTCAAGACAGCTGTTCTGCTGAACATACGTGTCTAGATACAGCTTGCAGTGTATGCTGCTGCTGCTCCTCTAACATCATTAGGGTCCTTCTATTGGTAACGTTCCTGTTTGTTGCCAATCCCTAAATCAGTCTAAAATGCATGTACTGCAGGATAAGGTCCACTAGAGATAACATGGAGTAATCCAATCTTTAGGGGGCACGACATTTAAGATGCCTCATTACCATAAAGTATGACCACTGTTAACAACTCACAAAGAAGAATGATTATGTGCATATAATCTGGAACTTTAATTTTATACTTTTGACACCACAATAAGATTAATGGGTTTTCAAATCCCTGCCTGCCTTCCCCTCTGAAATGTAGCACTCAATTATCAGGCATGATAAAGCATAGGTAAATTAATTTTAAACCGAGCTCAGAGGAGAAAGTCGAACGCAAGGAATCCATTTGAAAATGTAACAAGATGTAAATGTCTGATAAAAGGTTTTGAGACCAGGTTTTTAAAATGTACACAAACATTTTCAATGTTTCTGCGACACAGTCTAACACCTTTTTTTTTCCTTCTTTTAAATGATGAGGAATTCATATGGTATTCTATGCACTGCGGATGGAGATGCAGCATGTTAAAAAAAATACCAGTGCTGGCTCTGAAACCGGAAAACCGTTATATACCAACTAAAAACAGCTCCTTTTTTTTTTTTTCTACTATTGCGTTACCCATAAAAGAACATGAATATTTCAGAAAAACTGGTATTTTACTGGAGTTGAGGACCTTGGTATTAGACATGCAAATACACTAGGTATTTTTCTTACCTGCACTTTTTTTTATTTATATGCCATCATAAAGCTGCATGTTGTTAAAGGGAGAACACTGCACATTTCTGGCAATCCGATAAATTGGTGAAAGACATCATTCCCACAGCTTTTAAAACTGAAGTTTAGTAACATAATCCCATTTTACATAGAAGTCCTTATTTGTCAATTCAAATGACCTTGTTGAATGACAAATACTATTTACAAAAAGCTAATATTTTAGTGACCGCACGTTACCCATCCTGCTCCTGCTTAAAAACTTTGTGCAGTGTGTGCCTTAAAACTGGTTAAAGAGATTTTTTTTTTGTGACGGGCAACAAATAAAACAGGCCTGCACAACATACGGCCCGCGACGGACCCCCTTCACCCCCCTTCCCTTCACCCACCTTCCCTGGTAAGGACAGGAGCGCGCTCCAGCAGTGTCTGTTTGACCGCGCTCACCACCCCCCCCCTCAGCCTGCTCCAGCAGGGGGACGCGCTCTAGCAGTATAGCGCGACCCGGAACTTCCGGGTCTGCTGCTAGAGCGCGCTTCCCTCACGCTTCCCTCACGCTTCCCTCGCGCTTCCCTCGCGCTTCCCTCGCGCTTCCCTCACGCTTCCCTCACGCTTCCCTGCTGCCACCGCCACCATCGTCAGGTGAGCATGTGTGGGGGGCTGCTGACATGTGAGGGGGGGAGGGCTGCTGACATGTGAGGGGGGGAGGGCTGCTGACATGTGAGGAGGGCTGCTGACGTGAGGAAGGGGGAGGGCTGCTGACATGTGAGGGGGGAGGGCTGCTGACATGTGAGGAGGGGGAGGGCTGCTGACATGTGAGGCGGGAGTGCTTCTGGACAGTTGCTTGGGGGCTTCTGATATGAGCTTAGTGGTTGACTGCTGTGGATGGCTGGCAGAAATGGCTGTGGGGCCCGACTCTCTTTTGCCTTGTGAGGTGGGAAGTGGTTGTTATTTGCAGGGGGGATCCGATGGAGTGAGTTGCGAGGAGGGGTGGGGGAGTGATTGTGAAGTGCATGGGGGAAGAGTGATCTTGAGGTGCAGGGAAAAAAAAAGAAGGAGAAAAAAAAAAAAGGAGGATTGCTTTTCGTGCGCTACTGCTAATTGCGGTGTCAGAGTGGGGGGGGGACGTGCTTTGAGAGGTGGCACGGGGGGCGGAGCGTGACTTGAGGGTGCAGGAGGGGAGATTGACGTAGATGTGCAGGGGAATGAGATTGGACGTAGTTGCACGTGTGCACGGTATTTGGCGCGTGATGGTTGATCGTTCGGGGGGGGAGATGGAGATGATGTAGTTGAGCAGGGGGGGAGAGTGAGTGTGAGTTGCAAGGGGGGAGAGTGATGTGAGTTGCAGGGGGGAGAGTGGAGGAGAGTGAGTGTGAGTTGCAGGGGGGGAGAGTGATGATTGCAGGGGGGAGAGATGATTGCGTTGAGGGGGGGGGGAGAGTGGATTGAGTGCAGGGGGGTAGAGTGATGTGGTTGCAGGGGGGGGAGGGGAGTGAGTGTAGAGTAGTGACAAAACAAAAAGAAAAGAGGGTTGGAGAGTGATGTGAGTTGCACAAGCTTGGGTGGCTAATTTACCGTTCTGTCGGTAGTGTCTGCAGGTGATTGTGGGAGTTTCATGAGGGAGGGGGATACTCAGTTAGATGTATGTGCCAGGAAGTGGCGAGTGATTTGAGTGCAGGGGGATTGATGTGCAGGTGCAGAGTGTGGGTCGAATTTTAATAGCGGTCAGGGGGGGAGTGATGTGAGGTGCAGGGGGGTGGGATGTGTGTGGTGTGCAGGTGGTATTGTGTATTTGATGTGGAGGGGGAGTATTATGTGTATGGGTGAGGGGGAGAGATGGGGGTATGAGAGATTGATGGGGAGTCTCGCAAAGGTTGATGATGGGTTTTGGGGGAGATATGATAATGATGATGATGATGATGATGATGATGATGATGATGATGAAGGGTGCTGGGGGAGATATATGAGGATGATGATGAGAGGTGCTGGAGGAGAGATGATGATGCTGATGATGATGATTTTACCCGTGCGGCCCAAATCTTTTTTCCTTGGAGCAGTTCGGCCCTTCTCACTGTACAAGTTGTGCAGGCCAGAAATAAAAGATATAACCTTTCCCTGTCAAAAGGACTTGCAACACATACACAGCGTCATAGGTCCCTCTGGCAGTGAACGGGCTAAAAAAAGCAGTGATGGGATATTCTCAAAGCCCACAAAATGAGAGTTACTGCTGTGAATGAAGGTGCAGAGAATTTCCATACATTCCGACCCGCAAAATGTCCTATTCTCTTCAGCCAAACTTTAATGTTAAAGAATCCTCCACAGACCACTGTCAAATCTCCCCTGTTTCCATTCTCTGGTGCATACCCCGCTGATCTCTAAACAATCCTAACAAACAATAGGAGGTTCAGCTGCCTGGAAAATGGTTTCCTTATGGTGTTTAGAGGGGCGGTAGAGTGTGAATCTCCCTAATTCTGTAGAACTCCAGTATTGTTTGTGGAACCCAGTCTCTATGGGATAACAGGATGCAGCAAGTGTTCAACTCACTACGGCTTCATGCGGCAGGATGTTCATTTTAAAGCCAGGGTTGAGATGAGAAGCTTTCAAAACTGAAACGCTCATTTCAAATATGAAGAGCAGCTGCTTAGCTGCGGGTTTAGGATGCCAGCTTAAAGAGAAAACTTCCGTTCTCAAGTGGTATGTTATAGGTGAAAGTCCAGTACATGTTTCACAGAACATTGATGGCCTTCTCCTTATAGACATATTCTCTGAAGCCTGACAACAGATTATAAACATACTGTAGTGCTGAGAGCTGTGCTGAATATGAAAGCAGACACACACTACAAAATAACTACTACTATCTGAACAAATGACCAACTTATGTGTCATGTAATTCAGGATAACCACAGAAAAGCAGACCCATTCGATGTCTAGTTTTCAAGGAAACATACAATGCAAACTTATAAGCAATGATTGAAAAGTAAATTTGCTTTGTCAGAGGAACACTTCACAGAGCCTGTACCTAGGGTTGCCAGGTGGCTTCTCCAAAAATACTTGACACAATGGTGAAAGGTGCAACGTGCCACCCACGCACACACCATGCTCTTTCCTCCTCTCCTTGGCCCCACCCCCAGGCTCCTGACACCTCCTCCTGATTGGCTGCTGCTGGGTAATGTAGCCAATCAGGACGGAGGAAGCTGCCCAGCCCCCTAGAAACAGCCCTGCTCAGGGAAATCCTGTGTAAATGCGTAATAGGTAGTATTATTTATAAATCGTGGAACAATAGATGACTATTTGTTGTAGATTGCAGCAGGGGGTCTCCGGAGCTAAACCCCATTCATTTCTGCTCCAGTGACCACCTACTTCCAGAGATACTCACCTCTGTAAGGGGCGCCAGTATCTCCTGCTGTTTTCAGCTTCCTCGTCACGAGGGCCAATAGGAAGCCGAAGCTGATGACATCACAGCTTTCTACTGCAGGGCCCGGGAGCTTTGAAAAGCAGCCATATAGTGAACCCTGGAGTGGCTACCGGCACCCACTACAGAGGTAAGTGCCTCTGTAAGCAGGGAGTCGCCAGAGCTCAAATGAATGGGGTTCACCTCTGGAGACCCCCTGCTTCAATCCTGTATTAAAAAAAGAAAAGAAAAAAAATCTTGGATTGCCTCTTTTTTTTTGTGTAAATTATTTATAATCTATATTTTTATAACATTTAACATGTACAAAACAATACAACACAACTTAAACCACGTCAGGGTTTTTACACTTTTCACTCTGCAGTCAGCCATACTCAGACTTATTGTGTAGTATTATATAAACCAAGTTATATATTAGGCCACGGACATGGCCAGCGCTTAGCCGCTGAGCCGCGCTCATGCGTGTCAGTGAGCCCCTGCAGCTGCAATGAGAGCGGCTTTAGCAGGGGCTTCCGCAGACGTGAGGAGGCGTAGCACCTAAAAAAAATTTCGTTTGCGCGCTGAGGGGAGCGGAGGGCCGGTCACGTGAGCCAGCTCCGTGACGTCACTGGCCCGCCCCCAGACGGCGCGCGTAGTAAGGACAGGGAAAGCACCCGCTTTCCCTCAGCCGCCACACGACTGGTCTCTAGGGTCTCAGCCTTAGGCCTGGGATATAGTGCCTCTCAAACGTGCTGAGGCGCGCTGAGGCTCAGGGAAAGCGGTGCTATCCCTGGCCTTACACAGCGCGCAATCCGGGGGCGGGCCAGTGACGTCACGGAGCTGGCTCGCCCTCATTGGGCGAACCGCTCACGTGACCGGCCCTGCGCTCCGGCAAGCGGGGAAATTTCAAGACGCCGCCAGACACACGCTTCCCCAAGCGTGCTGACGCGTGCGCGAGCCCCTGCTAAAGCCGCTCTCATTGCGGCTGCAGGGGCTCAGTGCCGAGCAGCAGCGCGCCTCAGGACGGGTCAGCGCATAAGCGCTGACCATGTCCCAGGCCTTAGAGTACCGGATATACAATAACACATTAACTGACAGAATTGATACTAATAAAAACAAACATAAAACCATCAATCTGACATAAATAAAAAACTAAATACTTAGTCAAAGATAAAATAAACTAGAAACAAGTCAATCCCATAAATATTAGTCCGGGTTATCCTTATTATTATTATTATTATCACTATGGCAAATGTGTCCACTTTCAGATCCTCTCACGGTGTTCTATTATCAGTAAACTCTGACCATGGCAGCCAAAGGCGTTCACATTGTAACCTAGTGTCAGTGGTTATCCTTGATTATTGTTCCATTTTTCATAACCTCCCATACACTCGACTCCCATTGTCCCATAGTGGGTGCCTCCATCTTTTTCCAATTGGCAGTGATGGCACATCTTGCTGCATTTAGCATCTGTATTAATAGAGATTTCCTAATTCTGTGCCCCTTGACCTGTTCTCTGTTTAGCAATAAAATACTCAGGTCTTTGGGGATTCTAATCTTGGTAATATAAAAAATCTGCTGTAATATCATATCCCAAAACCGCTCTAGTATCTTACACTCCCACCAGATATGAAGCATTGTTCCCACCTCCTCACAACCTCTCCAGCACTTATTGGAAGTTCCTGGGTAGCATGGATTGCCTGTTTAATGTATTACGGAAAGAGGTGAACAAAGGCATCACCATTGGTAACCCCTTTTCTGTTACTCTAGTCTAGCACATGGATCCGAGTACCATATGTGCGATTTATGGCACATTCCAGGATCTGAAATCAGACAGTATCTTATCTGTAGAAATACAATTCAATATAGCCCAATAACACTGCACAGCCATCTCGAGATCTGTAAAACACTCCTAGACCGTAAAAATCTTTCAGTGCATACTGTGGACTAAAATACTCAGATGGAAAATCACTTCTCTTTGCAGTCGGCAGTGTTTTGTGTTTAATAGACACTCAATAACCTGAGTGTAATCACAAACTGCGGGTGCTTCCCAATACAAAAGAAGTTTAGAAACTGGATTAAAGCAAAAAGGCTGTCCCTTTAATCCTGTACACAATCTTATTTTTAGAAATGTTTTTGGAAGAAGTTACCAACAAGCTGTACATCACCGGTATCATTGTATGTAACAGCAACATCTGCAAGTACAAGGGATACGGTTTTAACCAGCCAAGAAGAAGATAAAAAAAAAGACAATGTAACTAGATGTTCTTAACATCTGAACTTTAACTAATAACAAAACAGTATTATTTAAATGTAAACAGTGCTGACACAAATATAATTAAAAGATGAACGCCTTCAAAGTGAAGAAAAATAAATAAAATCATGTAAGGTGCTGCAGGAACCCGATTTCAGTATTTATTTTCATGTCTTGTGCCGTCTATAAGAAAGCGTTGTGAAAAGTACTTCAACTTCGTGCACAGTTCTCAAAAGTGGGGCTCGTTCCTTTTTATTATGCATTCCAACGCCCTACTTTAAGTGTGCACGTGAATAGGAGAAACAGCATCATGAAGTGTGCGCCCCGAATACAGGAATACAAAGCCAATACCAAGCGTTCCTCAAACAAGATGCGTTGGAAGCTGTTAATACCTTGCTGGCAATGTGGCGGCCATTCAGGAATTTTTATGAAGTGACAAGCTTAAAAAAAAAACTATGCAAGCCCTGAAGGTACGTATTAGGAGAGAAGTTTAAACAAACGCTCTCTCTGCTCAGTCCTTCAATGTTTAGCAGACACGACCACAGTTGTGGATGTAATCAAAAAGTCATAGTTCTGTACCAGGTGTTTGAAAACGTAAGATCCACACTGCATGCAACCTCGTACACTTACTTATAACATCGTTTTTTTGTTTTGTTTTGTTTTTTACCATTTTTATTCTTTTGTTTTCTTATGGGGTTTTTTTTTTTTTTTTTAAATTCTGCAATACTTATTTTTTTTTTGTATTATTCTTCCTACCAATCTACAATATAATGTTTAAAAAACAACACTCAAAAAAAAAATCGATATCCGATTATAGTTATAAAAGCATTCCAATACTGTACTTTTTTTGAGAAGGGGAACGAGAGTTTATTGGATTGTGACCTGCATCTTATGGTCGGCAATTTTGGGACGCAATAGCAGGGAATCAACCTTAGTAAAATAAGCAGTGTCCTCAAGTCACCAATCGATTAAGGATTTTCAGCAATAACTCAGCATCTATGTATGTATGTATGTATATCTTTATTATATAGCACCATTAATATACAGCAGTAATACACATGACAATTATATAAATAACAAATAATACAAACAACACATAATGGAAAGAAGTGCTTCAAACATAAAAGTGACACTTAGAAAAAGGAGTCCCTGCCCCGAAGAGCTCACAATCTAATTGGTAGGTAGGAAGAACGTACAGAGACAGTAGGAGGGTGTTCTGGTAAGTGCGTCTGCAAGGGGTCAAGGTCGATGTTGAGGTGTAAAGTATCAGCCACTGAGCTACTCATAAGCTTCGATAAGGAGGTGTGTTTTAAGATGGTTTTAAGAGATACTGAGGGGAACGGCCTTCCGGAGGTGTGGGGCAGTCAGTGAGAAAGGTTTAAGGCGGGGAGGGCTTTAGACACGAAAGGGTTAGAGAGAAGATTGTCTGCGTGGAAATGCCATACCACGGGCTGCTTCCTCTGCTTTCCATGGCTGTGGCCAAATGTTTTCCTTTTCCCCCCAAAATGAGAAGATACCCATTTATCGCCTGGGAATGGGGATCATAACGGAGGTGACGCCTACCTGGCATCTATAGGTTGGAGGGATGATTAAAAATATATTTATTTGATTTTTTACAGCAGCGGTATTCAACTCCAGTCCTCAGGACCCCCTAACAGGTAAGGTTTTCCGGAAATCCCAGCTTCAGCACAGGTGTTTCAATCAGAGGCTCAGGTGAAGACCGAGCCTCTGCGCCACCTGTGCTGAAACAGGAACAGATTGAGCTACCTGTGCTGAAACAGGAACAGATTGAGCTACCTGTGCTGAAACAGGAACAGATTGAGCCACCTGTGCTGAAACAGGAACAGATTGAGCCACATGTGCAGAAACAGGAACAGATTGAGCCACCTGTGCTGAAACAGGGCTATCCTGAAAACGTTACCTGTTGGGGGGGCTTGAGGACTGGGGTTGAGCACCCCATGGTTACTGTAAAATAAGGGACAGGACTTATTTGACAGTTGGGCTCGTGAGGAAAGGTTAAGGCAACCAGTTTGTGGTAAACTTTGATGAAGTTTCCCTCCCCCCCTCCCTATTCAAAAAATAACAAATTCAAAGATGGGTGTGTTTTATGCTGTGTTATTGTCACAGCGGCGGGGTTCCTTGCCAGCAGGAGAGAATTTTAAGAAAAGGACATGTTGATGTTGCCACTGTGGCACCTAGGAAGGGAGTAGCAACACAGCATGCGGCGTGGGTTGTTCGAACCTTTGGTTTATTACAGTGTACGTGCCCACTTGGCAGTAGTGTCAGTGGCTGGCATGGGGTTGATATGTTAAATATGTTAATGTGTTAAATGGCTGGCAAGGAATGGATGTTTTGTTAATAAATGCTGTGGCCGTTTCCTTCCAGAATTTGGTGTCCGTGTTTTGTGTGTGTTTTGGGTGGGACGGCCTGTTTTGAAGAGTAATCCGGCAGTATCAGGAGAATTCCATGGGGACTGGAGTGTCAAGGAACAACAGCAAGGTAACCTGGGGGAACGACAAGCATGGTCCAAGAACAGGTCTTGCCAATGTGTGAAGAACTTCAAACCAGAGAAGCTTCACATTACATTCTGAAACCATCTGTTTTGCCCATCAAAACATTAAGGAGAGAAATCTTTAGAACAGGCCCTACACCGACTTATTTCTTAGCCCCGTGCTCCCAGAAGGCAGTGACAGAGTTAAAGGAGGAATTTACACTGCAGTGTGAGAACTGCAGATTTTTTATTTCCATTATTTACTACTTCAGGGAGCCTGCAAAAGTCATTTTCCAACACTTGGCAGATCCAATACCAGGCAACAGTGAGCTGCAAGTTAACAGTTATTGGAAGGGAAAGTTAGGCAAATGGGCCCATTTGGCACAATGTGACTTCCGCCCATTAGGCCTGACAGTTTCAAGTAATGCGCAGCGCCTTCTCTGGAGAAATAAAAAGGTACGTCAAAGAGAGGGCTAGCAAGCTGAATTAAACATTTATGCAACTATGCGTGGCTTCTGACAGAAAGTTTTAGTACTTACACTTTAAACAAATCTATTTTAGTTCATTACATTTTGGCTGACATGTCAAGAGTAATGACACTTTGTTACAGGCTCTATTTATTGTACGGTTATTTATTTCACGTCATTTTGGCGATTGCAGCCAAAGGTATTATTCCATCTCAACGGTCCCTCTGTTTGCGTATTACAAAACAATATTTTGAAAAAAGAAAAAAAAACCTAGCTGCAAAGATAATGAAATAATGAAAGACAATATGTAACAGTGAAACAGACTGTCACTGCAGTTTGTTCATTGATTTACCCCATCTTGCCAAATGACACTGCTTTTTCACTCCATAATGCATCAAGCAGCTTCTTTTTCACTCCACTATGCACAGAGAAATATACCAATGTCAATTTCATTGAATTCTGGAGAATTATGTCAGTTTTCCATCCCTAGCAAAAAAAATAACCACAGTAATAGATCTGCAGAGAAAGTCACTGATGAAACATGCATGGGATCAGTTTATCTTCCAGACTTATGATGTAATATATATATACAAACACATAAATATGCTGAGAGAATAATGTAGGGGAAAAGAAACCATTACACCATCACATTAAATGGGAAAAAAAAAGATGTATTAGGTAAGTGAATTCTTTACATTACTGCTGCAAAAGAAATGTTAAAACACAGCAGCTCAAAGCACAGTTGTTGCTGTTATTTATTATTGATATACCTGGCCTGGACAGCATACTTCAAGAGTGTTGGGGGGTGTATATTGGAAAGACGGTCTTTAATTAAGCATGATGCAGAAAATGGAAATCCGTGGGGAGTCTGAGAGACTGAGTGCGCTGCACCGCATGAATTACAGAGATATGCATCGCGTGCTACTTTTATTTCACTGGATTTCCACACAACTTTATAAAAAAAAATAAACATTTCAGCTTCACATTGCTAAGCCAGTATAACCAGCCTCACGCTGGTGAGAGCCCAAAGGTTGAAACAGTTGTCTGTGGGTAGGTTAACTGGCTGTGCACTTTTTTACCCCAGGCTGTGCTGAAAAGCTGTGTATTGCGGCAGGCATAAATTTATAGGGGTCCATGTTAAAATGGATTAGAACCAAAAGGTGACAAGTGTGCGCTAATTTGCATGTCATTTCCCAGAATCCCTGGCTGCAGTAAAAGTACAGTATGCTAAGAGATAACGGGGAAAGACAAGGGTTGCAGACCTGTCAGACATGCATATTTGCTCACAAATTATATTTTTATTTGCTG
Source organism: Ascaphus truei (assembly GCA_036426205.1). NCBI lineage: Eukaryota > Metazoa > Chordata > Amphibia > Anura > Ascaphidae > Ascaphus > Ascaphus truei. The sequence continues at coordinate 128,192,879 of CM071568.1, forward strand.
TAAAAAAATGTAAAAAAAAACATGTCATTAGCGAATGCATTGCAGCAGCAGAACAGACTGTAAAGGCTTTTCCCAGCCTACATTCGTTTTCCCTATTAGCTCCTAACAATGTAACGGTTTCTTTTCCCATACATAAATCCATTCTCCAAGTACAGTAATTACATTTCAGAGTAATTAAAACAAATGACTAATTTTTTTGTCTCCTAATCTAATAAACATATGCTTATAATGTTCGTTTCAAAGAGCTTTGCAGACAAAATGAATACATCAATACAGTTATTACCATAACAGAATTATTATTGATATTAATTTTATCCACCTCAAGAAGATGAAGAAGTTGGATTGGCATATACGCCCGGATCGGAACTGGCAAACTTCAGCTCACAAAGGATTCCTAGAGGCCTGAGCATCCTCTCCAGCGGGACACATGGACAGCAGGACCTATTTAAAATGCTGCAACGCTGCTTCCTACTGCTGGAGAAGAGCTCAGAGCCATGCAAATGAAGAGCACTAAAATATACCCTGGTGTGGGGAAGCTGCTTCACAGCACACTGAGTAAGTGCGATAAGGGGAGATTCAGTAAGGAACAAAGAGGAGTATTGCACCTTCGCCGCGGGCATTAATTGCCACTGAAGTCAGTGTCAGTTAATGTGGGATTGCAGGACCATAAACAGCATCGGCACTTTGTGAATCCCAGCGATAAGAGTATAGTAAAATGGTCACTCGCTCACAAAAGTGCAGTACAAATGTACTAACGCTATGTCCCGATTCCAGAGTCCACGATTCAGTGACGTAAAAAGCAAAACTCCGTGGAATACATTTTCAACATCTTTTTGGTCTATTTATGCCTTAGAAACAAAATAGGAGCGACCCTTTGAATATAAATCTGTCACCAAGAAAGTGAATGTGAAAGATTGTAAATTAAGTAAATAAAGAAGTAGTTGTTATCTCTAACACACAAACAGACAGACACACCAACCCACACCCACACCCACACCACCAACCCAGACACACACAGACACACCAACACCCACTCACACATACCCACCAACCCACACACACCAACCCACACACACACGGACACACCAACACATACCCACCAACCCACACCCACACAAAAACCAACCCACACAGACACACAAACACCCACCCACACATACCCACACATACACCAACCCACACACAGACACACCAACACCCACCCACACATAACCACACACACACACCAACCAACCCACACAGACACACCAACACCCGCCAACCCACACACACCAACCAACCCACACCAAACTCATGACTGGACAGTTAATTTAGAGGGTTATTCCCTTTTTCGGAAGGATCGAACACATAGAAGGGGAGGTGGAGTATGTTTATATGTTAAACCGGATCTAAAACCTATTATAAGGGATGATGTTTATGAAGGGAATGATGAAAATGTAGAGACTTTGTGGATAGAAATTAGCAGTGGAGGTAAAAGAATTAAGAAAATGTTTGTGGGAATATGCTATAAACCACCAAATATCTGTGAGATTGAGGAAGCTAAAATACTTTTGCAAATGGAAAAAGCATCAAAACTGGGTCATGTTTGCATAATGGGGGATTTTAATTATCCAGACATAGACTGGGGCAATGAGATTAGCGTTACAACAAAATGAAACAGGTTTTTGGGGGTGCTTAAAGACAATTATATGACCCAAATTATTGAGGAACCAACCAGGAGAGGGGCAATACTGGATTTGGTCATATCAAACAATGTAGAAGTAATAACAAATATTCAAGTCCTGGAACATTTGGGTAACAGGGATCATAACATGGTCTCATTTGAAATAAATGATCAAAAAATAGATTTCTTGGGTTCAACAAAGACCTTAAACTTAAGAAAGGCAGATTTTAATAAACAGGTCTAATCTAGTAGTAATACAATGGGATGATGTTTTTGCAGGGAAAAATGTAGAAGATAAATGGGCAGTCTTTAAAACATTGTTAGAAAAGCACACTTATCAGTGTATAGCCTTGGGTAATAAGTATAAAAGAAATAAGTCAAAACCAATGTGGCTAAATAAACAGGTAGGGGAGGAAATGGACAAGAAGAGGAAGGCGTTTAGATTCTTTAAGTCAGAAGGGACGGAGGCATCGTATCAGAATTATAAGGAATGTAACAAAAATTGCAAAAGGGCAATCAAATTAGCAAAAATGGATAATGAAAAAAGGATTGCAATAGAAAGTAAAGTCAACCCTAAAAAGTTCTTTAAGTACCTTAATAACAAAAAAATGAGAAAAGAAAATATAGGACCCTTTCAGTGTGAGATGGGTAGGCAGATTATTGGAGATAAGGAAAAAGCAGAGGTATTAAACAAATTCTTTGCCTCTGTGTTTACCAGAGAAGAATCAAGTTCAATAGTAGTGTCGCAGGAGGAAGCCACAACCTCCATATTAATGAACAATTGGTTAACTGAGGAAGAAGTTCATAAGCGACTTGAAAAAATTAAAGTAAATAAGGCACCTGGCCCCGATGGCATACATCCAAGAGTTCTCAAGGAGTTAAGCTCAGTAATAGCAAAACCATTATATTTAATATTTAAGGACTCCATTTCCACAGGCTCAGAACCACAAGATTGGCGTAAAGCAGATGTGGTGCCTATATTTAAAAAGGGAGCTAGATCACAACCGGGAAATTACAGACCTGTAAGCCTGACTTCAATAGTAGGGAAACTACTTGAAGGTTTAATACAGGATAACATTCAGGAATACTTAATGGAAAACAAAATTATTAGTAATAGTCAGCATGGATTTATGAAGGATAGATCTTGCCAAACTAACCTTATTTGTTTCTTTGAGGAGGTAAGTAGGAATTTAGACCAGGGTAATGCAGTTGATGTGTTCTACTTAGATTTTGCAAAGGCTTTTGATACAGTTTCACACAAGAGGTTGGTGAACAAAATAAAGAAAATTGGACTCAGTAATAATATATGCACCTGGATTGAAAACTGGTTGAAGGATAGACAACAGAGGGTTGTCATAAATGGAACTTTTTCAGGTTGGGCTAAAGTCGTGAGTGGAGTACCTCTGGGATCGGTACTGGAACCCCTGCTTTTTAACTTGTTTATTAATGACCTTGAGGTTGGGATCGAGAGCAAAGTCTCCATCTTTGCTGATGATACTAAATTGTGTAAGGTAATATCAGAGCAGAATGTAATTTCTCTTCAGAAGGACTTGGAGAGACTGGAAACCTGGGCAGGTAAATGGCAAATGAGGTTTAATACAGATAAATGTGAGGTTATGCATTTGGGATGCAAGAATAAAAAGGCGACTTACAAATTAAATGGAGATATATTGGGGGAATCCTTGATGGAGAAGGATTAAGGAGTGCTTGTAGACTGCAGGCTTAGCAATAGTGTCCAATGTCATGAAGTAGCTGCAAAGGCAAACAAGATCTTATCTTGCCTCAAACGGGCAATGGGTGGAAGGGAAGTAAACATAATTATGCCCTTTTACAAAGCAATAGTAAGACCACACCTTGAATATGGAGTACAATTTTGGGCACCAATCCTAAGAAAAGACATTATGGAACTAGAGAGAGTGCAGAGAAGAGCTACCAAATTAATAAAGGGGATGGACAATCTAACTTATGAGGAAAGGCTAACTAAATTAGATTTATTTACATTAGAAAAGAGGCGTGTAATAGGGGATATGATAACTATATACAAATATATTCGGGACAATACAAGGAGCTTTCAAAATAACTATTCATCCCACGAGCAGTACAAAGGACTCGGGCCATCCCTTAAGGTTGGAGGAAAGGACATTTCACCAGCAACAAAGGAAAGGGTTCTTTACAGTGAGGGCAGTTAAAATGTGGAATTCATTACCCATGGAGACTGTGATGGCAGATACAATAGATTTGTTCAAAAAAAGGTTGGACATCTTTTTAGATGGGAAAGGTATACAGGGATATACCAAATAAGTATACATGGGAAGGATGTTGATCCAGGGATTAATCCGATTGCCAATTCTTGGAGTCAGGAAGGAATTAATTTTTCCCCTTAATGGGTTTTTTTGTTTGCCTTCCTCTGGATCAATAAGTAAGTATAGATATAGGATAAAGTATCTGTTGTCTAAATTTAGCATAGGTTGAACTTGATGGACCTACATCTTTTTTCATCCTCATCTACCATGTAACTATATAACCCACACAGACACACCAACACGCACCAACCCAAAAGTCCAAGAACACTATCAATTTTTTTTTTTTTAAACAGTCTCAAGTAACAGAACAATGAATCTGGAATTCCATACAGTATACAGTAATACTTCACATTAAAACTGTCGCTAAAGCTTTCACATGGGATTGTATCAACTAAATCCAATATAATCTGTCACTAAATTCAGAAAGCTCACCAAATCGCAAGTTCATTTCGAACGAAGCACCCCCGATACACGTGGACATAAAAAAGGAAATATGTGTCTTTGCTGTGGGATGGCGTTGATAAAGACGTAATGATGTGTGGCAGTGTGGGGCAAAACTGCAGGTGCAAACAAATCCAGGCAAGACTAAAAATCAGATGGATCTACATTAGACCAGTAACTGCCCTGAAATCATTGATCATTATCAATGTGAGGGCATAAAAATGCCTATACTGTGCGCTTTCCCTAGATGCAAAGCCAAAGCCATAAAGGCACATTTCAGTGGAAATGTAAAACATGCCGAAGCCGTGCAGGGATATCACACACCCTCATTTACTCCTCACGTAATAGAAGTGATTACTGTTCTTGTATATTCTCTATATAAGCACTTGTTAAATGACAGCATAGCTGCACCTAATCAGCAAAAACGACCACAGAACGGAAGGTTGAAAACAATAATTATACAGGTACAGTAGGCATGGATATTAGTAACCATACCCAGTGGAAGTAGTCACAGAAGGTGCACTGTAGAAATGTTTCCTGGAAAAATGATTACCATCACAGGTTTCTGTGGTAGCTGCGCAATTCTTACTTATGGGCCAGCAATTTTACTGCTCCGAAGACTGTGGGGAGATGCAAGAGTCAAGACTTGCTGGTTTCTAACAGCTCGACGAGTACACATTACTATCACAGGAAAAACAGCCGCCAAAAACAGACTAGGTAGCAGAAACAGTTTGTTTCCTTTACTGCAAGTGTAAAAGATCACCAGTTTCCTCTCCATGAACGTGGGATACAATTGCTTTTTATAGCATTTGTAAAACTGTACTGATTCTCTGCATCAAGTGGTTATTCAGTTGCGGCACTCAGATCCAACTAAAAACTAGAGTGCAGTCTAGAACCCAGAAACAAATACCAGTGCCATATTAAGTCCCCACGTTTACTATCCAAAATACCTTTGAAATATGACGGATGTGTGGAGTAGCTTTATGGTAAAAGCACTGCATTTGAAGCAGGTGAATCCTATTTAAATACTTGTGCCAACTTTCCTTGTAATCTTGGGTAAATCATTTTATCTCCATTTGCCTTGGGCAGCAACATTTAAATTGTAAGCTCTTCTGAGAACATGGTCATTATCCCTGCAAAATCCTGGATACAGCACTGCGTACACTGTCTTTGCTACATATGAAAATGTGTTAATTTGCATTAAATATTTTATGTAGGCTTTAGCGTATCTCCACTTTACTGGAAACTATTAAAATTATGGTTTGCAAAACGGTAAAGTGCTCTTTATTTTGAGAACATATTAAAAGGAGTAGCTGAGCTACCATATTTATTTTGTGGGGTCTTCGTCTCGTCGTTGTACAGTACCTCTCTAAGCAATAGTCTTTGTTAACAAGAAGGTCCTCTCTTCCCCATAATACCCGGCTCCCTATTGTTGTTTGGAGGGAGGTGTTGGCATAAGAGACCACCAGTTGGGGTTGCTAAACTAAAGACGCCTCAATGGATGGGAACACTTCGAGCGATGCTCAGTACTGTATCGAATAAGCTCACATTCATTTTCAGGCCAGAAAAATGGGCTGCTGCTTTAATCTCATGGCAGCTGGAGAGCCTGGTAACCCTTAATAATTAGTGGCTAATCATACCATCATATTTTTTTTTAACTGAAGAGAAAATCAAAGACGAAGACATAGAAAGCACTCCGTAAATATAACCAACCTCTCAGTCGTGTTTCCTACCTCACCTGCAAGCATTCAGCGGCACGCACACATCATGTGTGCATTAGAATAGGCCAGGAGAATACTTCTTGGCAGCTGCAACAGCCCCTCACAAGCCAGATAAGTTATAGTAATTTATTAAAAGGCCCTAAAACAAACATCAAAAGGGATATATCTTTGCAGTCACATTCAATTCCTCATTGCCTGATGACTAATTTGTAAAGGAGTGTGTAAGTCTTCACAACTAAAGCCAAAATCATTTGAGGATACTTTGATATATTGCCACAAAGGATATGAACAGAGGAGGCAGCAGGAGCAGCAAATGGCCACGTTCCATTAAAAGTGCTAATAAAAGAATAATGGCATGTTCTTGTGCTATGAATAAAGACTCACTCTGCACAAGAGAATACAGAGAAGAGACCACTATCAAAGACTTCAGTGGTTTCTCCTTAGCTTTTGATTGATCTGCCACTGCATATTCTATAAGTGCTAAAACCCGGAGCTTCGACAGACGAGTGAAAAATGGGCTTCAATATTCAAATTCTACTACGTAGATTTACTGAAATCATAAAAAAGGGATACCGGTAAGATGTATTGCAATGACCACTTAAAGCTCACATCTCATGCCCTCCTGGAGAGGTACTACATAAAAATGCTATCAACCTCTTCACTGCCAAAGGTTCCTTGAATAGTACATTTTTGCACACCGTCTCAGATGAGCACTTAAGTTGCATTTTGAGTTCGGAAGGTTCCCAATGAAGAGCAATGGCAAATATGCTCACATGGTAGTGAGTGACAAGATTCTCTTTGACTCCAAAGAGCTCGTTGATAACCATATTCTCCATGGGTAATGTAGGTCACTTGGAGGTGGTACTACCTCTGAATTTTGATACACAAGTTATGTTGCTTTACATTTACATGGTGGGTTCATGGAGAAGCAGAGATGGTGGAGATGAATATTGTGAAGGAATTCAAAATGGATTGAAACAGAATCAAGGGGAAACAAAATATGAAAGCAAGCAAGCATTTAATTGGGTAGGCGATTTCACAAAAGATAGAAAAATGGGCAGACAATGTCTGTGTTTATATGCAACATCCCTCTCATGACGACTCCTAAATGGAGATGAAACGGCCTTCTCAAGGATGACAGATTTATGTACCGTTTAACCCGTTTTCAAAGAAGTTTGCCTTGATGTATTTGTGCTCAACTCCTGCCACTGCATGCGCCCATAGCTCCCAGGAAACATTTCAAAACATGTTGCAAACGATGGGGGTTAACCATCATCACACAAGTGCAACCTCGCTGCTTGAAGATTCTCTTACCTTGTGGTCATAGGGGCTGTACGAATGAAAAAGTTGGGACAGCTCCTTGGTTCGCTGTTTTTTCTGAAAATGTTACAACAAACACATCATGGTTATTACACATACTTGAGACAGCAATTTAAGTATGTACATGTTCAAATGTCAAAGTGTGACGTGCTTTTGAAAACAAGTGAACCCATTTCATGATCAAGACCCCTGTGATATGTTACAGAGGTGTGTGCTGCAGGAGATTATTAAACCCAAAGCACTATAGGAGAACAGAGTAAAATGTTTTGGTATCTGTACATTACAATGCATATCAGCTTTGATAGACTTAACACTGCAATCATAAATCAAGGCATTAAAGTATTCCTAATACTGTATTAAAATATTGTTGTGCACAAACCTTTAATTGAGGATTATTTTTTTTTATCTTTTTTTAATTAAAAATTCACACACGTTATTCCCTTGGATGGCAAGCATTAGCAAAGAAATAATTTGATTTGCTGTCACTTCAAGCAGTTTGAAAGCATTGCTTTGGATAACTGGTTTGACAATGTTCATTAGCATTCCAAATTTACAGTGAATAAGTCTGATTTTTAGCAGCGTCTTACCCCCTACAGTTGCTAGTGTGTCAAGTGGTAACTAAATAACGGCATCCTGTTCCCACAACACAGTTTAAAATATAAAGTCTGTAGTGTGTTCAATGTTCAAGGCTGCAATGCTTCCTAGATTACACAAACAGTGGCCCTGAGGAATTCTGTTTCAACTACAATAAGATGAAGCATAGCTGTCACAGCGGCCTTTGATCCTTCTATGGATGCAGGCCAGGATATACTGTACAGTTAGTGGAGCTGTAAACTAGCTACTGTGACTAGTACTGAATTTCCTTTTAGTGTGAAGACCTCCCCTGCTAAAATGTGCCGTCCCCCAAAAAATTATCTACGCTTCCAACGTATCAACATGAAACCCCTTAAAGCAGATTGCCAGCCATATATATTTCCCTAGATTTAATTTAAATATTTCTTTTTAAAAAGGCCAAAAGCCTACAGTTCAGCGCTCCAATTGCAACCTGCTGTTTATTCCCAATTGCTCAACCAAACAGCACAGAGCTGTTCGTGATTCAGATTTTATAGAGACTCAAAGAAGCTGTGTTCTCGTGAGCCGCTCAGATAATACCCTTTGAACTCTAGTGATGTCACAAAATAGAAGGGGATTTAGCAGCCGTGATAACGGACATTATTAGTTTGTTTTTTGGGGAATAAAATGCACAATTAAAAAAATTGTTGGCAGGAAATAGAGAGGTGAAAACAGAGCAGTTATTCTAACCTCTCTTCGGGCTCCTGAGCCGGACCAGGTCTCTTAGGTAACCACCCAACATACTATTTATATGCACATTAGGTGCATTCACCACTGTACAAGTGCATTGGTTATGCCTAAAACCTGCTGTGGCCCTTGGTCCCAGAGAATGTTTGAGAACCACTACTATAGATCATATAGTACTGATTCAACACAAAGACTTGTGTATATACAATACCATTTACAAAATATGTATACAGTAATTATACAGGAATTAATACAATGCAACCAATCTATGCCCATGAAACACAGCAGTTAACCTCATGTGTTAATAGCTGCAAGTGGTCACAACTTTCCCTGTGAAAGGGGAGAAGTGATGACATGTAGAATAACCGTACTATGTTTAGGGGTCACACGTGCGATTTGCACATAGTAACTCTAATAAATATTTTCTAGTAAAAAAAAAAAAAAACCTTACTGCATATTTCTGTCAACATACAGTATAGCGCTTCGGTGGGCAACATGCAGGGACTTCATCTGCGACCTCCAACTACTGCCTTCTCTCCCCAGTGGGCCCCTGGCAGTCTGCTCTCTCCCTCCTTTTCCCCCCAGTGAAGAGGGCCATTGCTACCAAGGTCAGCTCGCTCACGAATAGTGTCCTGCTCTTCTCCTGTGCTCAACACTAGTCCTGAATGCAAGAGGAGGAGCAGAATAGTATGAATGAGTGCACCAGCATTATGCCACTGCCTAGAGTGTGTGAGGAGGCCCTCCTGCTCCTTTGTCCCCCGGTAAGAGAAAAAAGGCGCAGCCCACCCCATGTCACCCTTTTTACCTACACCACCCTCTCTTCCCCTCCATCCCCCTCACTCAACAGAGAAGGTGCGCACTAAAATAGCCAATGATTTACATTTAGCGAAATCTCATGGTCATTCTTCCCTACTTATCTTACTAGATCTCTCTGCTGCCTTCGATGCTGTTGATCACGCTCTTCTCCTTCATATACTAAACTCTCTACTGTATCCACAACAAAGCTCAATCCTGGTCCTCCTCATAATGTACCTCTCCCATCTCACATTTCCGGTCTCTGTTGCCAACATGTCTTCTGTTGATCTGTCTGTTGGTGTACCTCAGGGCTCTGTTCTGGGACCTCTTTATCTCTCTCTATACACCATCACTTGGTGACCTTATAAACGCTTTTAGCCTCAGGTTTATCTCTATGAAGACGATCCGCAAATATAGCTACCCTTATCCTCACTCCTGCAATCCAGTCCCAAGGCTCTGATTGCCCCCTGGCTATATCCTCGTGGATGGTGCTCCGCCGCCTTACTTGAAAACGAGAGGTAACTCTCAATGTATTACTTCCTGGTAAAATATTTTATAAATAAAGTTAATGTGTCTAAAACTGAACTGTTCATATCTCCCCTTAAACCTGGCCTAATATCCCCTTTACATCATAGTAAATGGTACTATCATCTATCCTGCCATTAAAAAAAGTTGCATAGGAGTTACATTTCACTCTCCATTCACAGCATGGCTAAAATGTGTTGCTTGTTCCTCCTTGATATTGTCAAGATCCGCCTTTGCCTATGTCAATCTACTGCTAAAACTATAATGCGTGCCCTTATCCTCTCCCATCTGGATTATATTAACATACTGCTAACTGGCCTACCTGCCACATAACTTTCTACCAAAACCATCTCTGCTCATGTCCTCCTTAAATCCCTCTCCTGGCTTCACATCAAATTTCCTCCTTACCTTCAAGGCTGTACACTCATCTGCACCTTCCTACTTATCAGCTTTGATCTGTCACTATGCCTCTGCTGGTCTCCTGCGCTCTTCCCAGAACTATCTCCTTTCCACCTCTATTGCTCTTCCCTTAAACCTTTTTCCCTTAGTGCCCCTTACCTGTGGAACTCCCCAAGACTCAGTATATGCCAAACATCTCTTAAATGAATAGCCAAGAATAATGGCTACTGTCCCAAACCCAGAGTTGCTCCTACTAACCATTGTGGCCAAGCACTGCCATATACTGCACGTATTTCCTCACCTGCTGTCTCTGTAAATCTCCCAACATGCCACATAAATTGCAAGCTCCCCAGGCTAGGAATTTCCTGTCCTATTGTCTGACTTTGCTTGTTGCCTTGTGAATTATTCCCTAGACTGTATTGCTCTTTTGTAAAGCGCTGAGTACAGCTGTGGGTAATATATAAATAAAGATATACATATATGTCACTCTCTCCCCATCCTTCTCACCCCCGCCCATGTTATTAACTCCCTCACATATCACTCTGTGTCCTACTGCCTCTGAATATAAAAGGTAATCATTTGTGGCACTTTTGACGGCTCAAGGTCCCAGATGTGGCATTTGTAGCATGTTATGCTGCCCAAACCGGATATATAAACAACAGGAGAATAAGTAGGCCTGGTGAGTATTTTGTATGTGTGTGTTTGTGGGGCGCATGCTTGTAGTGACCTTGAGCAATGCCGGCATCACAATGTATTGGCCTTGAACAATGGACACAGAATGACAGAACATTGCCCTACCTGTATCAAGAGTTGCCTTTCAATTTGCATTTCACATACGGCAGGTACGGAGGTAAAAAAAATCTCTGCACAGATTCCTAATTTGCAAGCGAAGTGCTGTCAATTTCCAGAAATGTTCTCCCTTTATTAAATCCGAGTAGGTAATATTTAAACTCGCAGCTTACAAGAGACACAAATCTGGGACGCAACACATTGCTCGACTCTACTCAACCACGGACACCATACACAATCTCCGGTTTAATGTATTAACCCTTCAGTGGCAGTCGGCTGCACATTTAACTGTCACAGCGCATTAACTGCACTAAAAAGAGAGATTTGTGTTTTGAAAAAAAAAAACAACAGGTTTCTGGTCATTACAGTGTAAATTGTTCTCACCGCCAGGCTTTTAGATGGAAATGACAAGTCTTCATGATTTCAGCCTTTCCAGCAATGTCTTAAAGCCTGTGTATGCAAGTTTAGGAGGGACCCCTACAACTGATTAGCAACGGCTGAAAGAAGGGTTGACATGTGCCCTCCACATATAATTTTAATGTCAATGGCTACAAAATTCAAAGGCGATTAAAAACACAGGACTAAAAGCATAAGCACCACAAATACAAAATGATCTGCACGTATACTCCAAACACAATCATCACTAGAACGGATATGTCATACATGGGCACCTGACCAACTTGAAAAGAATATTGTATCTAAAAATGACAAAAATATAACTGTAGGGCCAATGGATCGACAAATATCCCAGGGTCGGTTTCTAATTACAGTATACCCAACCCACACAAGTAACTTTCAGGTTTTTTTTCTAACTGAAATATTAAAATGCTATACCTAATACAGTTTTTCTAACATTCCTACACCCCCCCCTCTTCTCCCCGTCATTCTCTTTGCGCCTCTCTCATTATCCCCGCTCCCCGACATACACACACACAGCACAGTCACAGAAAAAACACACACACACGGGGGGGGGGGGGGGGGCAGAGCAGAGCACACAGTGCGAAACAACTCTCTCTGGTCCATGCTGTTTCCACCTCTGCGTTGTGCCACCCCCAGGCTCCTTACACCTTCTTCTGATTGGCTGCATTGCCCAACAGCCAATCATGATGGAGGAAACTGCCCAGCTCTCTCCCTGTTTCGGGAAATCCCCTGTATTAGAAATCTGCCACCCTAGGCGACCCCACATGTTTTGAATGCAAAACATTTAAGCTTAGGGTAATATGGGCTACATCTTCAGCTGACCAATTTCAAACTAATGCTCTTAAATCTTTCATTCTGGTGGACATAGCTGCCATTCCTACATCTTCAATATGAGCGTTACGCAAATGTGCACAGGAGGAAAGAGTCATTGTGATTTTAGACGTCTCCTGATAAGTCTCTTGATAGTAAGGTCACATTCCTGTGACGTGAATATAAACAGCTAGAAAGTTCAGCTATTAAATACCTGTCATTAACCTTACAAAAACTCAGAATATACTTGCAGAATATATTGTGTAAATAATGCACAGGAAAATCCCTCCACGCCTTTCAAAAGACTTATAGCGATAAGGATAATTTTGAGCATGAATTTCAAACAAACACACCTAGCATGATTTTTTTTTTTTTAGGCTGCAACTTTTACTTAAATGGCAGTTGCGAGCCCTATTTCACAACTCGGCCCCCCATTTTACACCTCGCGAGCTCCCTCTATTTCCCTCCCTTTTCCCATGTATTTCTCTCCCCTCCGTCTCAAGTCTCACTCTACCCCCCTCCATCAATTACCCCATGCTGACTCAATCCCTGCCCCCCCCGGCTCACATGTATTTATCTCCCCTGCGTCTCACTCTTACTCCCTCTTTTTCCTCACTCAACCCCTCTCCTCTCCCTCTGTAAATTACCCCAACGCTCACTCATTCCCTCCCCCCATACAAAAAACTTCCCACCCACAATGCAAACAACTTCCCACCCCCAAATACATACAAACCCCCCCAAATATATTCAACCTCCCCAAAAGCATACAAAAAAAACACCTACCCAATACACACACACACCAAATCTATATATCTATATCTATATCTATGCTCATTTGTATGTCATTTCCCAGAATCCCTTGCTGCAGTGGAAGTGCTGGGTGATAATGATGAAAGGCAGGGTTGCAGACCTACACAACCCCCCCCCCCCCCTGTATTAATATTGTCAGGGCTCGCTAAATACCATGAACTAGACATCCCTAATCTACGTGAATATAAATGATAATACTAATAGTCAAGGATAATACTACAAATATCAATAATATTATATATTTAATATACTTGTATAAATCAAGTACTAATACATAGTTACATAGTAAAAATAGTAATGATGATATAATTACTACAGGTCACTTGTAATAATAAGAGCTAGTTCCCCAAATAATAATAAGTGTCGTCGACCCCTCATTTCTCCTTCCCTCTTTCCCCACCCAACTCCCTTCTGTCCTAGTCCATTTTTCTTTGTACCCTCACCTCCTCTTGTAGGGTCCGTCTTCCCCCTCACCAAATCCTGTAGGGTCCAGGGTCCCTCCCTCCTCACCAACTCCTGTAGGGTCCCTCTCTCCCTCCCTCCCCATTCTCCTCCTGTAGGGTCCCTCTCACCCCCCTCACCAACTCCTGTAGGGTCCCTCTCTCCCCTCCCCCATTCTCCTCCTGTAGGGTCCCTCTCTCCCACCTCACAAACTCCTGTAGGGTCCCTCTCTACCCCCTCACAAACTAATGTAGGGTCCCCCTCCTGCCCCCCCCCCCTATCTCCTCCTGTAGGGTTCTTGTGTCCCCCCCTTACCTCCTCCTGCTCTTCTCCAGTAGGGCGGACTATCTCTCCTCCTCTCCCTGCTCTCCACCTCCAGCATAGACCGCCTCTTCCAGCGGGACACCCTGCACGTGAAGATCACTGCCCCTATAAACTCCCGGTCGCACAGCCTCAACCCGTATTCTCTCGCTCCTCCTCCGTGAACCCCCCGAGGACTCTGCGCCTTCAGCTCCCCGGGCAGCAGAGCAGCACCACCCGCAGCCTCAGGAGCGCTGCCCGCAGCCTCAGCAGTGCCCTTTCTACACTGCGTGGAGCTTTCTGACACCTCTATCCGCCTATGTAAGCGGAAAGCCAATGGTTACCTCACGCGTGCTTCAACGATCTCCCCTGAGGAAGGGCCTGATTGGCTCTCCTCGCCTCAATTTCTTTTAAGTTTTTTTTTTTTCAAGTTTTTTTTTTTCAGACACGGGCCCCCTCACTCACCAGGCCCGGGACACCAACCCCAGCAGACCACCTTGTTGGCGGCCCTGTGTACAGTAATAAGGCATTCTGGAGCAAATGTGGCATAAAACATTTTGCAAGTGTTTCAAGGCTAGCAATTTGTACCATATTTAGCAAACGTGATTAACAACTTTTTTGTAATCTCAAGAGCAAAGAAAAACGGAATGCGTGAAAGCAAAATGTTTTGACACCCCACCCATCATGGGTCCTAAGGAGAAAGGTCTTACTTTTGTTGGGGGGGGAGCGGGAGAAGGAGGAGGAGGGATGCAATGTAAAAAAACAGTCTTCTCTATATTGCAGAATAATGTGCATGCTGGCGTATTATGATTGCAGCTATTAGTTAACTAATCAAGCTGCACTGTACAAAAACTCCCCGGCCCAACGCAAACCAAAAACGTATTAAACTGAAGTGGACGAACAAACAAAACAGCCTGGGTTTATATTCACCTGACTCTTTTGTGCTTTTAATGGAGGCAAAGAGAGTAATTGCTGGTCTCCACATAGCATGAATTGTTCTTCAAATATGCTTTGTGACCCACCCCCATTGCTGTACACACAAATGCCTTAAGTCCATCTATACATGTACTGTAGGTTTAATTGCAAAACCTGTCTAAAGAGACGGCATCAGTAAATGTTCTCCCTTTGTTGAGGTAGATTTTGGGCAGCTTTCAAGTCCAAGTTCCTCTTAGCAACATCCAGTATTGTGGCGTTGCAAGTAGTCTGTTATGCAAGACCACTACCACTTGTAACAGTCACTTCAACATTTGTTTCACAGCTTTGCAAGTGTAGGCCCAAAACCACAACAACAAACATGACCGGATATTTTTACTTGGAATGGGACATTTGGTCGTTGAAATTTTTGCCGCGAGCAAATGACCGCCGGCTTTAAGCCGCAGACGGACGCCACTTCTGCGATAAGGTACGTTTTAGGGGTGGGGCGTAATTTAGGGGGTAAGGGGTTAATTTAAAGGGATTGTGGTTAGGGTAGGGAGTTAACGTAAGGGCTTTAGGGTAAGCGTTAAGGGTTTTAGGGTAAGAGGTAGCGTTAGTTTTAGGGTTAAATGTCCTGGAACAGGATTGTGTTTTTTCTCGGTCTTCCGGCTGCCAGCACTCCTCAGCCTAGCTGTTGCAACAATGTTGAGACCCCTTGTGGGTTACTTGGCTTCAGTCAGTTGCCTTGGCAACCCCCCTGCCTTTTACCAGGATGGACTGCTTCCCCTCCCCATGCCAGGTGGTATTGTCCCAGTTAATTTCCCATCAGCCCAGACCAGCATGCTGTCTCTTAGTACCAGCAGCCATCTTGAGCAGTCGTCTCTCCTATCCTGTTAAAGTTACTGATTTTTACCGATCCCTATATCTTGCATTTAGCCCACTTCTCTCATGGCCCCCCTTCCCCTCCATTGCTCTCATGTCCCAGTGTTCCCTCAGTACTTTTCCCCCCTTTTTATTTGTATGATGTGGCCCCAAATACACACTTCTGCAAGTAAGAAGGTTCCCTTGCTTGATATATGGGATTGAGTTAACCTGCCTGTCCCTACTCATCTATCAGGGTGTGCTTGGGCCAGAACAGTAAACACTGGGTTTTATGATAAGGGTTAAGGTTAGGGACTTAACATAGCGGTGAAGTGGCTGGCGCCCGAGTGAGGCGACTTGCGGCCAAGCACCGGCAGTCCTTTGGTTATGGCAAAACGTCTGAGACTAAATGTCCTAGACCGATTTTGACTTCCATTAGGTCAGGTTTTAAGAATATCCCTGCTTCAGCACAGGTGACTCAAAGCAAATAACTGAGCCACTGATTGAGCCACCTGTGCTGCAGCAGGGATATCCTGAAAACCTGACATGTTGGGGGTACATGGGGACTGGAGTTGGGAACCCATGCATTAGGGAATAGCTACCGACGTGTACCAGAGGGCAGAATGCAGAAGCAATTCCAAATCTGCAATGATTAAGGCCGAGATATAAAGCAGATTTAACAATCATTTTAAAAAATGAAATACAATTTAAGATGACCAACAAAAATTGCTTTTAGATCAGTATTTCTGCATATATTTCACAATGATGCATGTGATCTGGTCACATTTAATCAAACAAAAAAGTGGCACTGAGTCTGAGCTCTTAGGGTGGCTTTAAAATGAATACGTGTGTAGTAGTTTTCCAAGGAGAGGTGCAATCTACGGTGCTCTATTCTGAGAAAACACGTGTTGTGCCAATGTTATCTTTCGCTAAACTACTGTATGGCTTTTAATGGCGACTCGCTTTTCTGCTTGATGTTACGGTACTCCAGAAATATCTGCTCGTAGGCTTTATATTTTGTGAGGGGGGAGTTAAAAAGAAATAGTTGCCATTTCCAACATAAGAAACTATGAGGGTTATGGATTAGGAGGAACTTCACCTTTACTACAACAGAAATGTGATTACCAATGTTACAATTGTTGTTGCAATTTACTGCTGCAAGTCCATTTCTAGGTAACACCTCCGGACTTCCTTACAGCCATAACTCAAAATAATACACTCATAGGACCAGAAAATCTATATTTTTTGGAATACCAAACACACTTTGTTTTTCTGTCAATCAAACATGAGCACCGTACATTTGAATCTGTCAAGTTTTCATCTCATTTTCTGTCTCCCCCACTAGTCTGTATTCACAAGAGGAAGGTCTCCAATTATTATGGTGTTTTTCCGGCCAACGTTTTAGAAATTACCAAAGCACCTTTTTTTTTTTGCAGAGCAAGGAACAGTGTTTACATACGACAGATATGCTGGCAATCTGAAACCAGAGGCACACTGCACCCCACACTTCAATCGCCTTCTACAGAGCAGGGGAGCCAGTGATACACTAGGGCTCTGTGGTACTGAAATGCGGTTTAAAATGACAATCCTTAGAGCTTAAAATGCATTATTTAGCTACTTTCTCACTGATAAAATATCTTGTATCCCAATACAATGGATAATACAAGATCTCCTTAATGTTGCTATCCTTTCTCCTGGATAGAAGGTCTCACATAGGCATACACGATGAGTGCTTTAATCAAGTCCATTCCCATATTCACAGACTATAGCAAAGGAAATCCGGTTTTATCAATCCACTTCTATTTCTGTCCTGTGCTCCTTTTCTACACACTTATTCCCTCGATCAATGTGCCCGTGACATTCCTGACACATGCAGAAGAATACTTGCACGATCGTCATTGATCGGAACCTAACCAGGAGCAAAACAGAATGTCTCTTTTGCAGCATCCCCGAGTTTGCAACTATGGTTCAAGCTCTCTCAGTGCTGCAACTACTGGTCCAAAAAAAGTTTGCCTCATTTAGCCGCAACCTATAAAATAAAAAGAAAACACAGACTCAGACATTCCCAGGAAGCTCAAAACACACACACACACACACACACACACACACACACACACACACACACACACACACACCAATAGGAGTGCTATTAGGCAGTGAATTAATGTATACACCAAACTGTATACAATAAAATGAAAACCAATCAACTTTATTAGGGTGTCATTTATCTTTAAAATCATTTTAAAGGATGTCTGTACTTTAAATAAAAAACACAAATGGGTAATAAAAAATAAAAAAGGGAAAAAAGCAATGAGTACAAAAATAAATTGCATATTTATTAGCACGTTGATATAAGATACCAAACGCATGTATTTCCCTATTAAAAAGTGGCGCTGTAACATGTTTTCTTAAATAATAATAAAAGGGGAAAACAGATAACTTAGAATACTAATGCCACCCCATCCCTGACAGCATTTATAAAAAGCATGCACTAAATTAAAATGTCATTCAATAGCCTTTTTATTTACATTGAGCATATTTACTGCTGCCAAAAATATACTCTACTTCAGGGGTGCCCAGACGTTTTTTTTTCCCCCCAGGCGGGCCAATAAATAGGTAAACGTTTTTTGGGTACACGTTTTTTGGCGGGCCACTGTGTGACTGCTCAATCACTAAACCTAAACTAAATAACGCCAAAAGTAAACAAGGAAAATAAAAACAATACAATATTACAAACATTTATTATTGAGAAGAAAACTTGAAATCCTAATTTAAAAGAAAAAGAACCATCTGGATGTAAAGTGTCTCAATGTGATTTCTGAACTTGCACCAACGGTTTCTCAATATTAGGATCGATTGTTGAGGTGGATACCAGAAGTAGATGGCGCCCACATGAGGGGCTGTCAATACAGATCTGCACTTCTTTTAAACAAAGTTCATTGCCGAAAATGTCTAATCACAAAACAAATATGGGGAATAACTTGAGTTTCATTTTAATTTCATTATTTAAATTGATTTGATGTATTTAATATTTTTAATTGTTAAATAAGTTATTCAAAATTGGGTTCATTTTCAAAATTTATGTTCAGAAGTGTAAGAGATGTGTGCAGGGGTACATATAATGATGTCAGATTTGGGTGCAATTATATCTTGCCTTTATTGAGCCTGTTCCTTTATCCAGGCAAAACATACAAAAATAATAATAATAATAAATATATATATACCCCTATCCCTTTGTAAGGGCTAACTTACTTTCCCAGGCCCCAGTTGCAGGACTGGAGGGATATATATTCACATTACCAGCCTATCACCCCAAAGTCCCAGAAGGTACCGTAAAGCAGGTGGCCTTCCATGTCAGTCTCTGGCAGGTTCCTAGGTCCTCTGTGCCCAGGAAATATAAGTGTCTGGGTGTCTTGATCTCAGCACAGTCTTTGTGCTCAAGACAGTGTCTGTGTGCAGTGCTCTCCTGCTGTCAGCTCAAATATGAGCCAAGAAAATATCTCCTGTTTCTCACATCAGGCTTTTTCTAAAAGTCCTAATCAGCCAGGTGGAGTCTGGTTGATTGCATGTGTGCAATTAACCCGCACACTGCTGGATTTAGAGGCAGTTTCCTGTTACAAGAAGTTTCCCGCCATGTTCTTTAATTTGAATGATTTTGTATTGTTTCTTTCCTTAATCAATTTTCAGTACATTTTTATTGCTCCATCATGTGGACCATTCCTAATGCCTTCACAGGCCACCTGGTTGGCCACCCCTGCTCTAACTAATCCAAATAAACCTAACTTACTTGTGTAATGTGATTCACTGACTGATTAAAACACTTGTGTGCCACAGCAGACAGAGAATTTGTTTTCGTGTCTCTCAATTGGCTATTACTTTAAATCTACAAGACTCCACTTCCCCCATTCCTTGGACAATCAACCAAAACGTCTCCAGCTCTGTGTGTGTCATTATGAAGCAATGTGCATTCATTTGTCAGCAATTTCAGTAATGACTGACAGGTGCACACGATAAGGCTTTAGCAGACTCCAGATCTAACATGTAGGAAAAGGCCATGAGAAACTTAATGCCACAGACTAACCATGGCAATCTGCACAATTGAGAAAATGACACTGTAGCATTTTAAAATCATCCCGGACAATTGACATTCTCTTCAGACATTAAATGTTAGCTTTCAAGACACGTCAGAAAATAATGGGGGAAAAAACACTTTTCTGCATACTTTTTTTTTTTTTTTTTGGTCCCACTTGTCCTAAAAGACAAGTCCAATTATTAAGGCAGAAATGTACCTGCTAGACCGCAAGTACACTGAATGAATGACTGCACTGAACCTAAAACACACACACATTGATTAAGATTATATATATATATATATATATATATATATATATATATATATATATATACACACATACACACATACACAAAAACAAATAGTAGCGCTAGTACGTGAATAATAGTGATGAGATGTGCAAAATAATTCTGAAAATAAATTGTGTAAAAGATAAATTCAATAAATGTGATAAATGAATAGTGTAGGCATCAATTGATAGTTTGGCATAGGAACAGTCAGTACGGAAGAGGCAATGCTTCGGTCAAGCCTGACCACAATGATAACAAAAAACAAAACAAAAGAAGCGCCAGTTCTGTACAGCATAATCTTTTTTTTGCTATACGGAACTGGCGCTTCTTTTGTTTTGTTTTTTGTTATATATATATAGTTGGGTCACTGCGTGCATCAGATATTACAAAGGATTCTGGGTTATCCATTGACTGAACAAACAAGTTGTCTACTTTTTATATATATCTATATATATAGATATATATATATATATATATATATATTATACACACACAAACACACACAGGCAATTCAGAATATTTCTGTCCCCTTTGTATTGTGGTTAGAAGTAGATGACACTATTAGCAATGATTTAACTATTTCATTTGATTGATGTACCTGTTTTTTCCCCTGCTTCCCACCATATCAGATGGGGATCTCTGCGTGGGGTAGTGAAAGTATACTTTCTATAACAGGCATGTTTGGTTTATCTGCCCATTCTCTATGTACAGTAAGGAGCTTCCTGTCCTGGAGCCGGATGGCCATGGGACAAAGTGTAACCAATCAAGTTCACCCCATACGAAGCTCAATGCACAAATGCTCTATGATCCCAACAACTTCGCCGTCAAAGTGGTGTTTCCAAACATTGCCCAGTGTTCTGCAGCAATACTCCAGGGCCATCAATATTGGTATGTGCATGCCATGCTGTGGGCGCCATCATGCTCTGTGCAAATGTATTGGTGCCTACTGGCTTCAATCTACACTGGCTCATCGAAAGTCGGAGAAGCGAGTAACAGGAATTTTACTATCTGATATTGTAAACTAAACTAAAAAAAATGTATTGCCCCACCAAAGAGAAAAGATTTTAAATTAATATGTGTTGCTCTGAGAAAAGGTAATGATTTCATGATCAGGAGTATTTATATAATTTACATTTGGTTTCTGTGCTGCAGATGTCATTGTCAAAATATATGTAAGCAGGAATTAAAAACCAGTCAAGTAAAAATACAGAAGTAACACAAGGAGGTGATCGCACCACCGGGTAGACAAATAGTATCCGGTATTGGGAATCTGACCTTCCAACACTAGTGTGTAACTTGATCGTGTCCTACACCCTTTGTAAGTGCACTTCTTTCCTATTTGCGGGATACGAAGGATACTTTACCGAAACTTGAAGACATAATACTTGATCAGAACACATATATGGTGGGTCTAGATGTGGAGGGTCTTTACTCTAGCATTACACATACGGTTGGAAAAAATGCAGTACTACATTTCCTAAAAGCCAGGGGTATACACTCCAGACCACACATGATTTATTTATGAAACTGTTGGAATTCACCATGACACGTAACTTCTTTCTATTTGATAACCAGTTGTTCCACCAAGTACAGGGCACAGCTACTGGGGACCACTTGTGCTCCCACTTATGCCAATTTATATTTAGGCTGGTGGGAGGAAACAGTGGTTTTCTGTGAGTCCCAGGAAAGGTACACGGAACAAGTTATCCTATGGATCAGGTATATAGACGACATTCTATTGTTTCTACGGAGCAATTATTAAAAGATTTGATCAGTGTCCTGAATACTAATGAGAACAATCTTAAATTGACATATCAGATCCAGAAGAGCAAAATTGATTTCCTTGACATTACAATCTTCAAAATGGAAGATGGAAAGTTAGAAACTGGTATATTTAGGAAACCGACGTCTACGAATAGTTTGCTCAGAGCAGATAGCCATCATCCAAAACATACCATTGCCAACATTCCTACGGGACAGTTTTTAAGGTTACGTCGTAACTGTTCTACATTGAAAGAATATAAGGATCAAGCTGATGATATGAGTAAAAGATTTTATGAAAGGGGCTATAGTAAAAAAAAAAAAAAAAAAAACAGTAAAAAAAAAGGATATCATAGGGTCCTAAACATTTTGAGAGATAAGACCTACTCATGAAAAATCCAAAGAAAAGAACTGACGATACAATAAGGTTTATCAGCACAGCAATGGCGAGATATAAAAGAAATATTAAACAAACACTGGTACATTTTGTTAGATATGGATTTGCAACAGGTATTAGGAAACACACCAAGCATGGTTTGCAGACGTACCAAGAATATAAAAGACAGAGTGGTACGTAGCCATTTCCAGACACCATCATTGCATACATGGCTAGGAGAGAAACCTAAGGGTTCATACCCATGTGCAAGGTGTAAAGCCTATAAATTCATGAAAGTCAGGAAGGACTTTGCAAACTCCACCCAAACAAATACTTATAAAGTCAAAGACTTTATAAACTGCACTTCAACCGGCGTTATCTACCTAATAACATGCAGATGTGGGAAGCTATATGTGGGTAAAACCCACAGGCAGCTTAAAACAAGAATCCTCCAGCACATTGGAGCTATTAGAAATGATCTTGATACGCCGGTAGCAAGACACGTGCAGCATACCACAAAGAGAAATACCAATATACTGACTTTCATGGGTATCGAACACGTCCCCTTTGGGCAACGCAGAGGGGACTGGGATAAACATCTTCTCCAACGCGAGTGTTGATGGATATTCCAGCTGCAAACAATAAATCTGTATGTTTTAACCATGTCTTCCACACAGACCCAGTTAATGGGTTAAAACCCAAACACTGGTTCAATATTAACCTGATTGAGTTCAAAGAAATTTTCTTTCACCTTTTGATCAACCAATCAGAGTGGGTCTCCTCCTATTTAAGGGGTCTGTGTGTTAAGGGTAGTATACTCTTTGAAAAAGTCCCGGAGAGGGACGAAACGCGTCAGAGTGCCCCCTTCTGAGATGTACAGCATGTACTAATAAAGCTGATTTTAACCTCAACTGCTCCTGAACCTGACTTCTTGCTGTGACCGCCTCCTCACCACTTTCACTTCGCAAACAATAAATCCCCTGGGATTAAATGAGGGCTTCCTTTATTCTTCCTTTTTGTGAAGATACGACCAGCTATCTTACCAAACAAACAATGGTAACCCATTACTTTTGTTTTTTTTTATTTATTTTTATGGTTTTGGGGTTCCAGGTTGTAGAGGGAGAGAGGGTTTGGCCCGATATTAAAGGGGTTGCACCCCATATGGCCACCGCCTGACCTCACCAGGGAGACAAGGGGTTAACTGCGGTCCAGGAATGTGGTTTGCACCTTGGTATATCATGAAAATGTATGTTCCCATGTTTTATTATTATGTCAGTGTCTGCACCACACACACACTGGGATCCATCCGGGAGGGCAAGGGTTAATAGTTGTATAGTGATTATAGCCCTTTGTTTAATTTTCCCGCCTTTTCAGGCACCATTTTACAGGGCCCCATAGGCCACCACTGAAGCTCCATTGTTTTCAATGGCGGATCTAGCTGTTTTGGACCTGTTTCCCTTGAAGACCAGCAGGTGGCGTCCGAGAGGAGGAGCGGCGGTTTCCCATTGTAAGTCAATGGGCTCATTGACTTCAATGGAGATTCATCGACGGCGCTTTCCAGGAACGAGTTGGCAGCCGTCCAAACCGCAAAAACGCAAAGCGGACACAATGTCTGAAAAAGAGCTTTGATCACTGATTAGTCAAGTTCAACGTCAAGTGGCGTGGGAATCTTAGGTTCTAGGGCGCCCAGAAATAAAATTATTTTTGCCCCTAGTTCCTAGGCCTCCCCTCACTCGACCCCCACCGGGTCCCAGAATCCAGGACCCCCGGAACGGGTTGTGCTGGTAAAGTGGGTCGCGCCATAGGTTCCAATGGCGGCGGCAGAAGCAGCACAAGAAAACGACTAAGTCAGAAACGCTACAAACCATGAGCCCATATCTCCGGTTCTGGAGGGTCCAGAGGGCCAGGGTTTGGGGTACCTGTAGTCACTGCTACGGCATGGCTGCAGAACCATCCTTGACCATCTCTGACCAACCCGACGGAGTATGGACCACCTTAAAGGTTCAGGAGTTTTTCCCATAGACTTCAATGGCGGCCGGTTCCCATTGACCGGCTATGGCGGAGAAACCCCATAGGCTTCAACGGCAGCGATGCCCCATTGAAAGTCTATGGCGGCGGATTCCCATAGCCGCCAATGGCGGCGGTTTACCATTGAAAGTCTATGGCGGCGGGGCCCGTTGTTTTCAATGGGGATTTAGTGAAAAACCGTGATTTAATTTACAGCGGAGAATTTTGTATTAAAATAGGAAACGGTTTAAGTAGTATTCGTGTATCTCCGGTTCTGAAGGTCGCAGCAGGCTGAAACTTGGACCATATGGTGTCCCAGTTCCGGCATTGAGAACTGGGCAGTTTGGACCCGCTGGACCCAACAGAACCAGATATTTTAATATGTTTATGTTTCACCTTTAATATTGTATTCCAAGGCGGGGATAAAAACTCGCGAAGATTCCTTTACACAAAGAGAAGCAGATGGTCAGAGGGGCGACCCAATGTCTAGAGACTAAGTACTGTTCAAAAGGTTTTGCCACCCTCACTGTTTACCTGAGGGTGGAGAAACGTCAAACTGGAGTGGTTTGTGAGTGTCACATCTTACACTTACAAACAAAGAAGATCCTGCCAGATATTCCATTTGGCAGACTGGCCGGCGTCCCTGATGTAAATGTGGGGCTACAGAAATGAGACCCTCAGGGTCCTAGTGCGCATGGGCTAACTAGCTGGGGGGCATGGGTTAAACTGTGTTCCCACGTTAAAGATTGGATACAGGTAATTGTTATCCAATAGCCTGTAGTCAATGTTAGGAATAGGGTTACAAAGATATATAAACTGTGGTCAACCCTATATCCATTGTCTTCAAATATCATCTTGATTGTTACCTGATTGCTGGAGAATTGCTATCTGATACTTCTCATCCCCCAACCCCAAGTAAGTGTTACCTTCTTGCCTGTTACTGTACTATATTGCTGTGTTCACCTATTTAAGGAATATATATACTTTATTATATCTAAGCCTCGTTCAGTTCAACCCAGTTATTTGGTGTATTATTATAGCCTGTCACAAAGTTACCGTCACACAGGTATATAGCTTAAATTAAGCCATGATCTGTTTTGACCATTTGGGTAGACCTCTCTATGGGCGCTCACTCTTCCATCCTACACCAATAACGAAGTACATATACAGTACACTTTGGTATGTCGTAAAAAACATTTGTGTTGGATGACATGCCAGCTACTAACATATAATAAACGACACAGCCTAAACTAAAATAGTAAGTGTGGCACATTCATTCCGTACATATTCTACACAAGTGTACACTAATTACCATTGATTTATAGTATTTCTTTTAACTTTGGCAATATGGATCTGTACAGTGTACTGGTATGTAGTCTACCATGCTCACAGATTTGGCATTTCTGAGATATACAGTATTATGTTTATTTCCTAATTGAACAACCTGTGAGTTCTCTCACAGGACATTACCAATCCTCGGTGATTGGTCACAGTGTTGTGGTCCTGCTATTACTGGCTAGTGAGAGAACACACCTATACAACTCCTCAAAGAGTATGTTATCTCTGCACTATACAGTATTTTTTTGGATTTCTATGGTCCAATTCATGTAAAAAGACAGGTAAAGTTTTCAACAGTAGTTTACAAAAAAGATAAAAATGTGTAATAAAGAATCATTTCATAATGGTTACGGTTATGTCTGTTGCGCTTATTCCCATGTCTCCTATTATTTTCTCACGTGTAGAAGCGCTGTAATGTACTATGTACATGGAGGGTGCAGTACAAATAAAGATATACTGTACATATCTAAATATCTTACGATCAGATAAAAAACCCTCGTTTGGTTTACTCCGGACAGGTTGGAACACCCATGAGCCCTTGCATCGGGTGGTTGGCCTGCTCTTCACAGTCCTCCCCGCTGCAGAGGGAGCACGGCCATTACTGCTTCCAATCAACGCTTCTCATGCACTCCTTGTTTAGCTCTACAGTGTGGTTATAAATATTGCCCCTCTCCTCTAATAGCTAGTACCTAGTCGAGGAGGAGTGGGCAGTATTCGTCAGCGACTTCGCATTAAAAGAAAGTTTTTAAAAATAAAATAATGTTTAATAGGTATGAAGCAGGGGGGTTCCGGAGCTGAAATGAGTTCATTTCACCACAGGAGACCCCATCAATTTCAAGATACATACTTCCAAAGATACTGCCGATACCTCATGGAGATTTAATGCTCCCGCGTCACGTAGGTCAGCAGGTAGTAGCGACAAATGATGTTTTGGCTTCCAGCAACTCCCATGCCTTGGTACATTTACATCTACTGGGAATAGAAAGGCAATGGTACAGCCCAAGTAACTGTAACCTCCTTACATCAACCATTCTTCCCCCTCACATCGTGTTTGTGTGTGTGTTTTATGTACTTATATATTTATAAATATCTATATCTCCTTCAGCCCTTGTCGATCCACTGCTGGGTTAAGGCTTTACTTCCCCAGTGTGATATCGCTAAAGTGGTTAAATGCCTTGTTTGCAGTAGTTTTTCAGATATCCTGTATGTCGACTAGGTCATCGTTTGATGGGGCAACCACGACTGACTAGCACAGGGAACCGGAAGGACACCACGAACTAAGTTGTTGAGATTTCCTGCGAGTGTGCCTAGTTCTCCCCAATGATCTTCCAGGTACTGCGGTTGAAAGCTTCTTCTCCACGTTGCTCCAACACATTTTCTGATTTCATCCTTCCATCTTAATTTTGGTCATTGTCTTGATCTTTTTATCTCTCTTCAAATCCAGTTGAGTACCATCTTTGTCCAACGATGGTCATTTCTTCTTGCGAATCCATTCATTCTTTTTTTGTCTCTTCGTATAATACACACCATACATCTCTCCATACTTCTTTGCATGGTCTGAAGCTTCTGAATTATATTCACATTTAGGGTCCAAGTTTCACATCCATACCTGAGCACAACAAAATACACGGGTCACAAACTTTCTTCTTGATGCACAGTGGAAGTGTTCTCTTGAAATATTCTCTTGTTTCTTCTAAATGCGCTCCATCCAATCTTTATTCTCCTTTAGATTTCA
Organism: Ascaphus truei; assembly: GCA_036426205.1. Lineage (NCBI taxonomy): Eukaryota > Metazoa > Chordata > Amphibia > Anura > Ascaphidae > Ascaphus > Ascaphus truei. Next base: position 128,220,270 of record CM071568.1, read on the forward strand.
TTTAAAAAAATCAAGGTAGACAGCCTTCGACATCCAGTTCTATTCCATTTATTTCAATCTTTGCAGACTTGACATTTATAGATCACTTTGATCTTGCTGTCATTCATAAGGAGGGCCACATTCTTACTTGCTTCATAGAGTTCTCCTATTTGTTGCTGGAGGTCTTCTGAACTTGTGGCAAAATTAACAAATGTCATCTGCAAATCGTAGGTGACTCAAATATTCACAGTGATTCCGATTATTTTTTGTTCCCAATCTAATGTCTTGAACAATTTAAGTGTTGCCGTTAAAAGTTTTGGTGACATGGTGTCTCCCTGACGCACTCCCTTGCTGATCCTTATCTTGCTTGTATCTTCATGTAAATCGAAAGGTTGATGAGGCATTCTCGTAAATGTTCTTTATATTATCAATGTTGAAAATACATGTGAACTAGCGCTAAAGTGTAAAACACAGTGTGATATTAAAAAAAGTATCTCGGGAAGCATGGGGTCCCCGGACATAAAACCAACGTGGTTCAGCTCCGGAGACCCCCTGCACCTCTACACTATTAAAGGAATGGATATTTAAATAAATAAATTTCGGGCGACATTTCCGCTGGGAAAGGCGGCTCTCTCAGAGCCACTCTCTCTGCAGCAGAAATGAATCGCTGTTTTTTGCCTTTTCAGAGGCTCGATGCTCTCGCTGGCAGCAACTCGCCCGTTTTGGGCATTTTGCTATCACAGGTAATCGAGCCTTTCTGAATACCGTGATAGCAACGCCCCCAAAAAACAGTCACTTTAAATTCCCTGGCGATTTTTTTTATGAACCCTCTCTGAATAAGGCCCTATGTGTCTTCTACAGTATACAGTGCCAGTACATACAGTACAGTACAGTTTGTGTCTTCTATTTTTTTTAATACTCTTATACTGAGCATGCCTACAGTATACAGTGCAGTATGCCTCGACATTCTAGAAACACTGTATTTTGTTACAGTAGCAAAGGAGCAAATGGAACAATGTAAGACAAAACAACATGTTCTTTTATTGGCGGAGTAAGTACAAAAACATTTATTTACAAATACTGTACAATGTAGAAACATTTTAAGTGCACAGCAATTCAAAACATCAACAGGTGTATGGTTTACTGCTACATTTGTGAAAACATTTATGTCAGTCAGTATGGTTTACAGTCACATGTTTTAAAAACAAATTCTTTATTCATAAAACAAGCAAAACGCAACATCTCCATTATTAAAGAACGACAAGTCAAAACATATACTGTACAGTGGGATGGTGTGCAAAACAGTCTGCACCAGTACAGTCCTTGAGGGCAGCAAACAGGGCGGGTTTTCAGGGTAACCTTTGAAAACCGTGCCTGTTTGCGGCCCCCAGGGACTGGAATTGTGCAGGTCCTGTGTGTGTGGACAGCAAGTTAAAACATTTCTGTATAAATACAAGTAAAAAAAACACACAACAACATCTCCTTTATTTAAGTACAGCAGGTCAAAACATGTAGAGTACAATTCAGTTCAGCACAACTGTATGGTCTTACAGAAAGTCCTCCGCATTGTCTGTCCATGGCCTTACCTGTGATTACAAAAAAAAACTTTATTCATAAAATACAGTATACAAACGAAACATCTCCTTTATTAAAGAAACATATAAAGTACAGTGGGATGGTGTTCAAAACAGTCAGTCAGACCTGCACCACTACAGTCCTCGAGGGCAACAAACAGGGCAGGTTTTCAGAATAACATCTCCTTTATTTAAGAACAGCAGGTACTGTAGGTCAAATCATGTAGAGTACAATACCGTTCAGCACAACAGTATGGTCTTACAGAAAGTCCTCCGCATTGTCCGTTCATGGCCGATTCCTTGCATGGCGCAAAACGCCATTAATGCAGTCTCGAACGCCTTTCATTACAGGATCTGTAATTGGATAAAAGCGCCGCATTTCATCCAGAATGTTCCATCTTAAATTGGCAGGAAGCGCCTTTTTTACGCGATTTCCGTCGTAGTTCACTTTGAAGGCCCAGTCGCAGTACAACGAGTAGGGAACATGGTGCTTAAAAAGTAACAAGGCATACTTGTGGGGTGCACCAGCACTCTTCACCCTATACTCCTCCCTGAGCTTCGGTGGCAGATCGCACAGGGTGATGTCGGGCACCGTATCGATGCGAGCGACTGTAGGTCTTTTGGGAGCGGGTGTGCTTGAGGCGACGGGCGATGGTAGGTTGTCTGGGAGGAAGCTTTCCTCCGGTCTTGGTCGCTGTGTTGTCTCCTGGCGTGGTCTTGACGGGGTTGTCATGTCCTCCTCAAGGGCATACATGTACATTACATCTTCTGGTGGAGGGGGTGCGCTTGGTGATGGAAGGGGGTCGAAGGTCCCATTCATCACATCCATGTCACCCCCCTGCTCCAGCGTTGGGGAAACAGGGGCATTAACACCAAGCAAATAATGAAATAATGTATGCCCGCTATGTCAGCCTCTATCTTCTCCATCCGTCGATCCATCCGTTGATCCATATGTTGCATCCGTTGATCCATATGTATCATCCGTTTATCCATTTGTAGCATCCGTTGCTCCACATTTAACATTGTCTCCAGAAGCAGATCTATCTTTGCTAGCACAATAGAGTTCCCGGAGAGATACACACTTATCCCATTCAGCATCCGGTCTAACGAGCTGCTTCTTGTGCATGGCGTGTGAACATCTGGGTGGATGGGTGCAATGGAGGATGAGATGGGGGTTCCATGGAGAGAAGCGGCAGCGATGTCGAAGAAGAGTGGAGGAGGTGACCTGTGGATATCCGGTAGAGGAGAAGCGGCAGCGTTGTCGAAGAGGGATGGAGAAAGTGACCTTTGGATTTCCGGGCGAGAAGCAGAGTCGTCTAAGAGCAAAGGAGAAAGTGACCCGTGGATTTCAGAGGTGGCAGTGTCGTCGGATAGAACTGGAGAAGATGGCCTGTGGGTTTCCAGGAGGGCGGCGGCAGCGTCAAGGACGAGTGGTGGAGAAGATGGGCTGAAGATTTCCGGGACAGCGGCGGCAGAGTCGTCGAAGCGTATGTGAGGAAGTGGTCTGCGGGTTCGATGGGTTGGCTGTCAGCGTTACCATAAACAAAGCCTCAAAGGGTTGGGGGGGGGGTGGGGTGAGTCATGTGCAGTAATCAGCTAGCTCCCATCTCAAAGAGGCTTAGAGTACACGCAGGCGCAGTGAGGCGAATGACGCTCGGCTACGGACTGGTTAAAAACACAATGACTTACTTCAGAAAATGAATGACTCTGTGGAGGTGTCTGTTGAATGACTCTGTGGAGAGGGGGGGGGGGTTGGGTGACTCATGCGCAGTAAGTAGCTAGCTCCCATCTCAAGGAGGCTTAGAGTACACGCAGGCGCAGTGAGGCGATTGACACTCGGCTAGGGACGGGTTAAAAACACAATGACTAACTTCAGAAAATGAATGACTCTGTGGAGGTGTCTGTCGAAAAGAGTTTGTGTGTGCATGGGGGAGGGATGAAGGATTAGTTGTGCTGCATTTCAAAGAAATTACATACTGTAGAGTAGAGTACAGTAATTTCAAAAGGCAGTTCATCATAATAATTTGATCAATAAACCCCCAAATACAACCCCCAAATACAGTACATAAAAAGCAAGTCACTTTATCTCCCTGTACCTCAGGCACCAAAAACATACAGTGGATTGTGAGCTCCACGGGACAGGGAGGGACCTGTGCCTGCAAAATGTCTCTGGAAAGCGCTACGTATACTGTAACTAACAGCGCTATACAAAAACATGCTATTATTATAATATCAAGGTGATGCTCTGTGCAAATCAAATTCGAGAAGGGATTTTCCAAAACGTTGCCATAAACAACGCCTCAAAGCTCCCGTCTCAAAGAGAATTACACGCAGGCGCAGTGAGGCTTTGTTCTGTACTGTAGCTCGGCTATGGACAGATTAAGAACACAATGGCAAGATTCAGAAAATTAACGACTCTGTGTAGAGGGGGGGGGGGGTTGGGTGACTCATGCCCAGTAAGCAGCTAGCTCCCATCTCAAAGAGGCTTAGAGTACACGCATGGTGAAAATAAATGTGAACTAGCGCTAAAGTGTAAAACACAGTGTGATATTAAAAAAAAAACCTCTAATAAAGGATGGCTGCCCGGTGATACTGCCAGTACTAACAGAATAACATAAAATAGAGAAAAACCTGGCGCCAAATTGTCAGTGGAATGTCCTGTACTCCTCAAGGGATCCGCACACTTGCTCGACAGACCATGCAAAGAAATAAACACAAACAAACAAAAATCATAGCGCAACACTGTAGGGTGAGCAGTAATGCACTAATATATACAAACAATTAAGAATCCTAGCGACAATTAAAACAACTATTTATTAAAAAGAAGAACTATGCCAAGACAAAGGACCGCAGGTCATCTGGAACACAAAAATTGGAGCCCTACTTACAGACAGCAAGGCTTAAACTTGCATGGTAGGAACAAGTCCTAGATAGAGATGGTCTCCCTGCCGGGTGATGTCTCTGCTCCACTGCGGCTCAAACTCCAGTCAGTCCCTACGATGGTAGCCGGAACCTCTCCGGCCGTGGAGGCTGGTGTGCGGGGTCCACAGCTCTGCACCGCGTGTAGACACGCCTCACTTCCTCCTCCGGAGCAACGGGAAGTCTCTGCGCGCCCGCGCGCGATAGTACCCGTGGCCTTAAAGGGACAGCTGGCAGGCAGAATGAAAAGCAGGTCTCCAAAGCCAAATGACCTTAAACGTCCAAAGTCAATCAAACAGTGGCTGTGCCACTAGCCCTACGCGTTTCGTAGATGTCACTCTACTTCCTCAGGGGCTGAAAACAATGATACTTTGTGACACATTAATATACCCTAGCCAATTAAAATTAATTGATCGTTTATAATTAAAACAGCCTGTATGTCATTAGTACCAAATCACTACATGGACTCTTAAACATACATAACATCAAACACATAAAAAAAGCACATAAAAACAGCAATACCAACATATGTCAAAATGTATACACCCTAATGTCATATGCATATTAAATAAACCAACATTGGTATAAAGATATTCAAACTCTCCCCATGGGTATACTCGATTGCTACACAAAATCCCTTTACTCTTAATTCAGCAGGTGTTGCACTAGTCAATGACGCAGTAACTAACTCTCTCATAACAGATAACACTAGACCAATCTATTTACCTAAAAAAGAACCCAATTCGAAATCTATATTGAGACCATTGGGGGACAAGGTCTTCAGTTCATAGATCCAAAAGGCCTCACGTCTATTTATATGTTTAATAATGTCCCCACCTCTCCAATCTGGAGTACATAGCTCAATGGGTTGACAAACTAGGCCCTTTGGGTCTCTGCCATGATGCAACATAAAATGGTGGGACACACTATGCGTTGTTAGACCTTTCTTTATATTATAGACGTGTTCATACATACGTCTTTGAAAGGTTCTACCTGTGCGTCCCACATATTGCAAGCCGCATGGGCATTGCAACACATAAATTACAAATTGTGATTTGCATGTAATGTGTGACATAATCTTGTACACTTTATCAGTAACATTAGATCTAAACTCAATGCTACACCGACTGTATTTACAAGCTATGCACTTTTTGCATGGTTTGAACCCATTAGGACCCTTGGTACTTCTCATTTTATCCCTCCCTTGATGTAAAGGACAACTAGGTGCCAATTTGTTTTTAAAATTATTTGCTTTTTTAAAAATGATGGAAGGTCTCGGAGTTAGTACCTGTGATAGTGTAGCGTCCTGTAGCAGAATTGGCCAGTGTTTGGCAAAGATGTTTCTTATTCTAGGGGCCATAGCATTATATTGTGTAATGAAAGAGATGTTACTCCTTCCTTGGTCTAACCCTTTATCTTTATATTGAAGGAGCTTGTTTCTGTCCATATCTTGCACCAGGGATATTGTGTTCTCAAGTTCTTCTATAGGGTAATTCCTTTCAAGAAACTTTTCCTTGAGTTCATCAGCCTGTACCGCAAAAGACTCCAAATTTGAGCAATTGCGCCTTAGGCGGATGAACTGCCCTTTGGGGATGTTCCTAATCCATTGCGGATTGTGGTGACTGTTGGCCATGACGTAATTGTTGGCCTGTACAGGTTTAAAATACGTTTGAGTGTGTATTTGATCATCGATGATGTGAATATTGAGATCTAAGAAATTAATAGTATTCCTATCATATTGGCAAACAAATCTCAAATTTCGTTCATTCGCATTAAGGTATAAAATAAATTCATCTAATAACTCCAAATCCCCATCCCAAATGAAAATAACGTCATCAATGTAGCGCCGCCAGAGCACGAGGTTAGCACCAAATGGGCAATTATTCCAAATAACCTCCTTCTCCCATTGCCCCATAAAGATGTTCGCGTAACTTGGTGCAAACCTCGTGCCCATAGCGGTGCCACATATCTGCAAATAATACTGTAAATTAAAACAAAAATAATTATGGGTAAGTATAAACCTAATCCCATCCATCAGAAAGGCCTTAAGTGCTGTGGTCATAGTATTATCCTCCTCAAAGGCTGCTCTTATAGCCTCACATCCCAAGTGGTGGTCTATAATGGTATAGAGGGATGTGACATCTCCTGTTACCCATACATAGCTGGATTTCCAATCAATCTCACGCAGGATTTGCAAAACTTGTGTGGTGTCTTTTAAATGCGACTTTAATTTGACTACAAGTGGCTGTAAATAATAATCAATAAATTGGGATAAATTTGATGTGATTGATTGAATTCCAGAAATGATAGGTCGACCTGGCGGGTGGTGAAGGTCCTTGTGAATTTTAGGAATAAAATAAAAAAGTGGTATACGTGGGTGCAAATTATTTATAAAGTCATGCTCATCCTGCGTGATAGCTTGACTGGTCAAACCTCTATCTAAAAGGGCAACAAGTTCTGAATGATAGATGTCCGTAGGGTCATTGTCAAGGGGGAGGTAAGTGGCAGTGTCACCAAGCAATCTTGATGATTCTTGGACATAATAGGTACTGTCCATCACTACCACTCCCCCCCCCCCCTTGTCAGCTGGTTTGATTACAATCGACTCGTTGCTGGCTAGTGATTTTACTGCCAGCTTTTCTTCCAGATTGAGATTATCACTTTTAATCTTGAAAGTACGACTCGACTGCTCCAAATCTCTGGAGACCATTTCAACAAACGTGTTCACAAAGTGACCCTGGACAAACTTGGGGTTGAAAGTAGATTGTTTCTTAAAGGGAGCATTACTGCATATATTGCTCATACTTCCTGATTCAATCTGGTTACTGATGGCATCCTTAGCAAAATATTTCTTTAAAGCTAGTTTTCTAGCAAATTTTTGCACATCAATAAACAGATTGAAGCTGTTGGGCCCACATACAGGTGCGAATGTGAGCCCCTTACCCAAGACTTTCTTTTCAGTGACATTCAGAGGATATTTGCTGATGTTAAAAATATTTTGACAGCTATCTCTGTTACCAGATTTTAAGTTACTTCTTTTGTTCCTGCCTCCTCTTCTCCCTCTGACTCGTTTTTTCTTTTTTTGTGAGTATGAAGCAGAGAATCTAAAGGGGGTTTTGTAACTTTGGTGACCTTTACTTCTGGGAATATATGCTCCCTCTCCTTCCTCCACTCTAAAAAAGAGAAAGCTTGCTTGCTGCTTTGGGGGGGGGGAGATGCTGATATATGCTTTCCTCTGCCTCTACCACAGTCTCGTCCATAGATAGAATTTCAAATTGGTTGTGAGTAGGGACAGGTACCTGTTGGATTACTGCATTAGGTGCATTCTTAGTGGGATTGGGCTTACGTTGCAGAATAAACTGCTGAGTATTGTGAATGGGTAGTGTGGATTTTGGTTGGGGGGGATTGGGCTTACTGATGATAGAGGTATGATTACGGGGGCTATTAACAAAGGCTTTGTCATGATATGCCTTCTTGTTCCTGTATTTATTCTTATTGGAATAATAGCTCTTTTTGTCTTTATGTTCTCTCGTATCTTGTTTCCAATTCCTATAGCACCCTGTATCATAATCCACCTTATCACGTAGAAATTTGATTTGTTTATTGTTCACTAGTTCTGTTTCCATTTTGTCAAGACGCTTCTTGACTATTGGTTCCAGAGCTAGTAACTCTTGGTCATCCTGGAATTCTTCCAGTTTGATCTGAAGGGCATTAATTTGCTCATCCAATTGAGAAAGTGTTTTCTTTCTTTGAGATATCAATATTTGTATTAATTTAAATGAGCAGTCATCTAGGGCATTATTCCAGTCCCCCATGAATGCTTCATTATTGGAATCTGTCGTGGGAGGTTTGAATATCCTTAAACCACGCGGTATACGGTTAAATTCACCATACTTGCTTAGTGCTATGACTTCCCATAGTTGCTTTGTTTCTATGGTAAGCAGTCTTTCAAGCTCATTAATGAGCGGATGAAAGTCTGCTTTAGGAGATTCCAATATAGGAATTCCTTCTTGATTACTGAAAATCTGGTCAATGTTGAAACCCCTCTGTGAACGTGAATGAAATAAAGTGTTCATTATAACTAAAGCTGCTACACAAATTTATACAAATTTATACAATAATACAGAAATGGTGAAAATAAATGTGAACTAGCGCTAAAGTGTAAAACACAGTGTGATATTAAAAAAAAAAATCTTGATGATTCTTGGACATAATAGGTACTGTCCATCACTACCACTCCCCCCCCCTTGTCAGCTGGTTTGATTACAATCGACTCGTTGCTGGCTAGTGATTTTACTGCCAGCTTTTCTTCCAGATTGAGATTATCACTTTTAATCTTGAAAGTACGACTCGACTGCTCCAAATCTCTGGAGACCATTTCAACAAACGTGTTCACAAAGTGACCCTGGACAAACTTGGGGTTGAAAGTAGATTGTTTCTTAAAGGGAGCATTACTGCATATATTGCTCATACTTCCTGATTCAATCTGGTTACTGATGGCATCCTTAGCAAAATATTTCTTTAAAGCTAGTTTTCTAGCAAATTTTTGCACATCAATAAACAGATTGAAGCTGTTGGGCCCACATACAGGTGCGAATGTGAGCCCCTTACCCAAGACTTTCTTTTCGGTGACATTCAGAGGATACTTGCTGATGTTAAAAATATTTTGACAGCTACCTCTGTTACCAGATTTTAAGTTACTTCTTTTGTTCCTGCCTCCTCTTCTCCCTCTGACTCGTTTTTCTTTTTTTGTGAGTATGAAGCAGAGAATCTAAAGGGGGTTTTGTAACTTTGGTGACCTTTACTTCCGGGAATATATGCTCCCTCTCCTTCCTCCACTCTAAAAAAGAGAAAGCTTGCTTGCTGCTTTGGGGGGGGAGATGCTGATATATGCTTTCCTCTGCCTCTACCACAGTCTCATCCATAGATAGAATTTCAAATTGGTTGTGAGTAGGGACAGGTACCTGTTGGATTACTGCATTAGGTGCATTCTTAGTGGGATTGGGCTTACGTTGCAGAATAAACTGCTGAGTATTGTGAATGGGTAGTGTGGGTTTTGGTTGGGGGGGATTGGGTTTACTGATGATAGAGGTATGATTACTGGGGCTATTAACAAAGGCTTTGTCATGATATGCCTTCTTGTTCCTGTATTTATTCTTATTGGAATAATAGCTCTTTTTGTCTTTGTGTTCTCTCGTATCTTGTTTCCAATTCCTATAGCACCCTGTATCATAATCCACCTTATCACGTAGAAATTTGATTTGTTTATTGTTCACTAGTTCTGTTTCCATTTTGTCAAGACGTTTCTTGACTATTGGTTCCAGAGCTAGTAACTCTTGGTCATCCTGGAATTCTTCCAGTTTGATCTGAAGAGCATTAATTTGCTCATCCAATTGAGAAAGTGTTTTCTTTCTTTGAGATATCAATATTTGTATTAATTTAAATGAGCATTCATCTAGGGCATTATTCCAGTCCCTCATGAATGCTTCATTATTGGAATCTGTCGTGGGAGGTTTGAATATCCTTAAACCACGCGGTATACGGTTAAATTCACCATACTTGCTTAGTGCTATGACTTCCCATAGTTGCTTTGTTTCTATGGTAAGCAGTCTTTCAAGCTCATTAATGAGCGGATGAAAGTCTGCTTTAGGAGATTCCAGTATAGGAATTCCTTCTTGATTACTGAAAATCTGGTCAATGTTGAAACCCCTCTGTGAACGTGAATGAAATAAAGTGTTCATTATACTAAAGCTGCTACACAAATTTATACAATAATACAGAAATCGTGAAAATAAATGTGAACTAGCGCTAAAGTGTAAAACACAGTGTGATATTAAAAAAAACCTCTAATAAAGGATGGCTGCCCGGTGATACTGCCAGTACTAACAGAATAACATAAAATAGAGAAAAACCTGGCGCCAAATTGTCAGTGGAATGTCCTGTACTCCTCAAGGGATCCGCACACTTGCTCGACAGACCATGCAAAGAAATAAACACAAACAAACAAAAATCATAGCGCAACACTGTAGGGTGAGCAGTAATGCACTAATATATACAAACAATTAAGAATCCTAGCGACAATTAAAACAACTATTTATTAAAAAGAAGAACTATGCCAAGACAAAGGACCGCAGGTCATCTGGGACACAAAAATTGGAGCCCTACTTACAGACAGCAAGGCTTAAACTCGCATGGTAGGAACAAGTCCTAGATAGAGATGGTCTCCCTGCCGGGTGATGTCTCTGCTCCACTGCGGCTCAAACTCCAGTCAGTCCCTACGATGGTAGCCGGAACCTCTCCGGCCGTGGAGGCTGGTGTGCGGGGTCCACAGCTCTGCACCGCGTGTAGACACGCCTCACTTCCTCCTCTGGAGCAACGGGAAGTCTCTGCGCGCCCGCGCGCGATAGTACCCGTGGCCTTAAAGGGACAGCTGGCAGGCAGAATGAAAAGCAGGTCTCCAAAGCCAAATGACCTTAAACGTCCAAGTCAATCAAACAGTGGCTATGCCACTAGCCCTACGCGTTTCGTAGATGTCACTCTACTTCCTCAGGGGCTGAAAACAATGATACTTTGTGACACATTAATATACCCTAGCCAATTAAAATTAATTGATCGTTTATAATTAAAACAGCCTGTATGTCATTAGTACCAAATCACTACATGGACTCTTAAACATACATAACATCAAACACATACAAAAAGCACATAAAAACAGCAATACCAACATATGTCAAAATGTATACACCCTAATGTCATATGCATATTAAATAAACCAACATTGGTATAAAGATATTCAAACTCTCCCCATGGGTATACTCGATTGCTACACAAAATCCCTTTACTCTTAATTCAGCAGGTGTTGCACTAGTCAATGACGCAGTAACTAACTCTCTCATAACAGATAACACTAGACCAATCTATTTACCTAAAAAAGAACCCAATTCGAAATCTATATTGAGACCATTGGGGGACAAGGTCTTCAGTTCATAGATCCAAAAGGCCTCACGTCTATTTATATGTTTAATAATGTCCCCACCTCTCCAATCTGGAGTACATAGCTCAATGGGTTGACAAACTAGGCCCTTTGGGTCTCTGCCATGATGCAACATAAAATGGTGGGACACACTATGCGTTGTTAGACCTTTCTTTATATTATAGACGTGTTCATACATACGTCTTTGAAAGGTTCTACCTGTGCGTCCCACATATTGCAAGCCGCATGGGCATTGCAACACATAAATTACAAATTGTGATTTGCATGTAATGTGTGACATAATCTTGTACACTTTATCAGTAACATTAGATCTAAACTCAATGCTACACCGACTGTATTTACAAGCTATGCACTTTTTGCATGGTTTGAACCCATTAGGACCCTTGGTACTTCTCATTTTATCTCTCCCTTGATGTAAAGGACAACTAGGTGCCAATTTGTTTTTAAAATTATTTGCTTTTTTAAAAATGATGGAAGGTCTCGGAGTTAGTACCTGTGATAGTGTAGCGTCCTGTAGCAGAATTGGCCAGTGTTTGGCAAAGATGTTTCTTATTCTGGGGGCCATAGCATTATATTGTGTAATGAAAGAGATGTTACTCCTTCCTTGGTCTAACCCTTTATCTTTATATTGAAGGAGCTGGCAGGCAGAATGAAAAGCAGGTCTCCAAAGCCAAATGACCTTAATTTGTGTAGCAGCTTTAGTATAATGAACACTTTATTTCATTCACGTTCACAGAGGGGTTTCAACATTGACCAGATTTTCAGTAATCAAGAAGGAATTCCTATACTGGAATCTCCTAAAGCAGACTTTCATCCGCTCATTAATGAGCTTGAAAGACTGCTTACTATAGAAACAAAGCAACTATGGGAAGTTATAGCACTAAGCAAGTATGGTGAATTTAACCGTATACCGCGTGGTTTAAGGATATTCAAACCTCCCACAACAGATTCTAATAATGAAGCATTCATGGGGGACTGGAATAAAGCCCTAGATGAATGCTCATTTAAATTAATGCAAATATTGATATCTCAAAGGAAGAAAACACTTTCTCAATTGGATGAGCAAATCAATGCCCTTCAGATCAAACTGGAAGAATTCCAGGATGACCAAGAGTTACTAGCTCTAGAGCCAGTAGTCAAGAAGCGACTTGACAAAATGGAAACAGAGCTAGTGAACAATAAACAAATCAAATTTCTACGCGATAAGGTAGATTACGACAGGAATTGGAATTGGAATTGGAAACAAGATACGAGAGAATATAAAGATAAAAAGAATTATCATTCCAATTCCAATAAGAATAAATACAGGAATAAGAAGGCATATCATGATAAAGCCTTTGTTAATAGCCCCAGTAATCATACCTCTACTACCAATAAGCCGAATCCCCCCCAACCCAAATCCACACTACCCATTCACAATACTCAGCAGTTCATTCTGCAACGTAAGCCTAATCCCACCACTAAGAATGCACCTAATGCAGCCATCCAACAGGCACCTATCCCTACTCACAATCAATTTGAAATTCTATCTATAGATGAGACTGTGGTAGAGGCAGAGGAAAGCATGTATCAACACCTCCCCCCCCAAAGCAGCAAGCAAGCTTTCTCTTTTTTAGAGTGGAGGAAGGAGAGGGAGCACAGGACATTCCACTGACAATTTGGCGCCAGGTTTTTCTCTATTTTATATTATCAATGTACTCTTCAACATTTTGACTTCTAAAGGCATCTAGGACCGCTGAGATGTAGACAGAATCATCTGCTTTTTCCTAATCTACAAATTCTAAAATGAGTGGCAGATTGTATTTATTATTTAGGGAAATCACCAAGTAGTATGACTTGGATGTTGTCTATTGTGTTGTATCCACTGTGAAATCATGCTTTTTCTCTAGGCTGGGCAGGGTAGACAATTAGTGAGTATTTTCGTAAATATCTTGTAAGTGATTGTAATAGATTGATTGGTCTGTAGTTCTTGAGGTTTTCTTTGTCTCCTTTCTTATGGATCATGATAACCATGGCATTACTCCATTGCTCTTGAATCATCCTGTTCTTCAAGCAGCATGTAAAGAGTTTTGCAAGGATTTTTTCTACTTCTTCCCCAGCTTCTTTCAAGATTTCAGTTGTTATTTCACCTTCCCCAGGAGTCTTCCCATTCTTGACGGATTTTATTGCTTTTGTCACTTCTTCTGAAAGGACGCATGCTACATCATTGGTGGTTTCTTCTCTCTTGTCTTCTGCTGGATTATGCCCTGTGTTATCTGTGTTCGCATGCAATTTCATGGTGAAATCTTAAACTTTCTATGATAAGCGCATGTCTTATACTGTTGTTCCATTGTCTTGTTTGAGTACAATTATTTGCTTCTTCCCAACCATAAATCACTGCTTTGTCTTTTTTTTTTAAACATTTTTATTAGGCATCTTTAGATTTACATACATTACACATTTGGCCTAATACAATACGAATTTTCCTTGTTTGAGTGGTAGAAGTCGGGGTATAGCACCTAGGGGGTTGACCCTAAGACCACATAATGGTCCGAGGGCCTAGAGGGGGGCAGAAAAAGAGTGAAAGGGGGGGGGGGGGGGGTGGTGGTTGGGGGTTGGGGCACAGGGGGGGGGGGGTGACACCCTCCCTCCCCTCGGTCGGCCGGACTCCCCCAACTCAACCCCACGGCTCTTCCGCATACGGGTAGCTTAATTCGATACTTTTTAGTTTGGTTCAGTGAGTGAGCCAGGGCTCCCAGATTTTATAGAAATTTTCTGTCAACCTTTAAAGGAAGGCCGTGAGTTTTTCCATTGTCATGACCTTGTTGGTTCTTTTCTTCACCATTTGTTTTGTGGGGGGCGTTACCTTCTTCCATGAGAGCGCAACTGAGCATCTCGCTGCTGTGAGAACGAAGGAGATTAATTTCCATACTGGGCGATCAATTTCCATACTGGGCGATCAATTTCCTCTACCGGGCTGCCCAATATGAAGGTCAATGGGTCAAAGAAAATTGTGAGGTCTGTGACCTCTTTTATCAAATTTTGTATTTTAAGCCAAAATTTTCGAATCTCTGGACATAGCCACCAGATATGGGCCATGTCCCCTCTTTGCCCACAGCCTCTCCAGCATAGATCAGAGGCCAGAGGGTATATTTGTTTCAGTCTCACTGGGGTAAGGTAACAGTGATACATTATTTTATATATATTTTCTTTCTTTCACTGTGGTATATATGGAAGTTCCTGGGGCTGAGTCCCATATCTCTTTCCTGTCCTCTCCGTTAATAACCATGTTCAATTCCGCTGCCCATTTGAGCATGCGGTGGGGTTTGCTGGGTTCTCCATTCCAGCATATATTTGTGTTATTAGACCTTTTTGATGTGCCCCTTCCCGGCACAGCTTTTTAAATTTTGTGAGAGGAGGAAATTTCAACGTTGGGGACATTTTTTGTAAGAAGTGTCAAATTTGGAGAAATTTAAATGTGTCTAGTTCAGGTGCTTTGAATTTGGTGCGTAAATCCTGGAAACTCAGGAACTTTCCATCGCTCAACAGGTCAGCGACCGCTGCTTTGTCTTCTTTAAGCTTTTATTATCTTCAATAGTCTTCTTCCCCCATCACAGTAACATTTCCTTACATCTTCAGTTATACGTTTGCTTCAATTTTTATTCTTGCGTCTTGAGATGTCTTCATTTCTTGTTGTCTGCTCATTAATTGTTTTGTCACGTCAGATGATTTCTTAACCTGTTTTTGTTAATAATTGCTCTTGTTGTTTTCTGCGCTTTCAACTACAATCTTCAGAAGTTCTTCATAATCGTTTGTTAAAGTGTCCTTTTGCATTTTGAGCAAGTGGAAACGATTTTTCAGTTCTAGTTGAAATTCTTTGCTGTAATTCTTAATGTTGCTTGTTTTTGTCTTCTGTTTAATCAGCTAACTAATCGATGATCACTCCTGGTGTCAACACGGTTAAGGAATGTGTCTTCAATCCCGTGTTTCTTGGTAAAATATAGTCAATTTTATTCTGGGCTTCATTGGGTCCATTACATGTCAATTTTCTACTTCGATTCTTCTTGAAGAATGAATTCATGAGGTAGAAGTTTATACATTCTGCAAATTCTACCTATCTGTCCCAACGTTCATTCCTGCTACCGTAACGGTATTCATCAACTGATGCTTCATCTTTCTGATTAGCACCAGTCTTTGCATTGAAATCTCCCATAATCATCTTGAAGTGACAATTTTCTGTTAATTTGTTTGACTTCATGGTAGAAGTCCTTCACGTCATTGTCTGCGTGACCTGATGTTGGAGTGTACACTTGGATTATTTGAAGCTCGTCTGCCTGTCAACTGAATGACCAGTTCTCTTTCTGATGAGCTTTCAAAATCCATGTTGTTTCTCCATCTCTTGTTAACGATGAATATATAGACATAAACATAGTAGAAACAGGCACTCTCAGGAACCATAAATCATGACAAACGATTTTTATTCCATTGATCAACATTTCGGTACGATTGTAGGACCTCTCTCAAGATGGCAAGTTTGCAAGTTGTTACTGGAGATCCATCCTTTTTTATATTATCTAGATCTATGGATCTCTATCTCTAGATAGATCTAGAGATCTCTATCAATCTCTAGATTGAGATCTTTAGATCTATCTCAATGGCGAGAGAGAGCAATGGCGAGAGAGAGAGCGAGAGAGACCGAGATAAAGAGACATATATAAACACATCACATGGAGAAAGCACACCTAGAGCGTGTAAGATAAAGTCAAAATTGCCAGGTGCATGCGTCATATAAACAATATTCTCCACGAGGTTCAAAGGAGCGAGGAGGAAGAAGACGCAGCACACGGGTTACAAAAAATGTAAATACATTTAAAGTGCAAGAATAGAAGCCAACATTTTGGGGTAACTCCGTACCCCTTCATCAGTAAGGTGCACCTCCCTGATGAAGGGCTACGTAGTTACCCCGAAACTTTGGATTCTATGTTTGCATTTTAAATATATATACACTTTTTTTGCAACCCGTGTGCTGCGTCTTCTTCCTCCTTGCAACCTGGTGAAGTGTGTGTGTATATAAATATTCATATATATTTTACCATTTTTTTTTTCCTGTGTGGGCCTTTCACGCCCCAGTGCAATACAGGGCACACTCCAATTTAACTTTACACTGAGAGCAACATCTAATGTTTGAACTAAATATTTAAATATGAGCAGTACTGGTCATTGTCGTACAAATTGCAAAAGCTTTAAAAAAAAAAAAAAAAGGGGGGGGGGCAAAGAACTGCAGAACATAAAGGTGTAAAGGGAATAAAAAAACAGTACATGACTAAATTAGCACCAAATTTCCATAAACATTTCACCATGTTCCAAATTATCACAAACAGTAAAATTACAAGGCAAATAACCAGGACATGCTTAAAAGGTGCAATTCTGCCCAATTAGTCACAACCAAAAAAAAAAAAAATCAAAAAAATCTATTGACTTAAAAAATATCTAAAACTAAAATAATTTATGTTATTTGAGGGACAGACTAATTGTGCTGACCTCTTCCAGAATCCCCTGCTCCTCTAATCCCCGTGTTTATTACTGTAGGTCTCATAACCAGGTGAGAGCAGTGACACCATACTTGAATGAAAGCTCTGATTAGATCTACAATGCAGGAATGTAGGGGGTTGCCAATGAAATATATATTTATTAACCCACATACAGAGAGGCGGATTTTCCACATGGCTGAATTAGCGGCATTTTTTTTAACCATTTTTACCACAAACGCTTGCTCTTGAAATGGAGTGTAGCCCCCTCCCGGCTACAGGGACTACATTAGATGTAAAGGTGTGGGGGGGGGGGGGGGGGGGTTGAGAGGGGGTCTTACCTTCTCCGGAGTGGCCATCTTCCTGTGTCGTGTTGTAATGGCGACCCGGTACGACGGTGCAACGTCACATGACGCGTTGCCATGACAATGTGACGTCACATGCCGCCGTGAGGCATGCTGCAAGAGGAGGGCCACTCTTTACGGAATCGCACAGGCGGGAGGTAAATATCCCTTGATTACTAAAGGGTGGCAATAAGCTTACAGCCTATGGGCAGCAAAATAAGAAAGCCGCCACTGCACATACATATATAAAACGCACATACGCACATACGCGCACACACACATAGTTATTGGCTAATGCAACTTTATTTGAAGGTCACAAAGACCTCTGCAACGCTGCTGGTTGTGCCAGAATTATATGCCACTATTATAAATAAGAACAGTTTGCACAGCTCCACTGTGTCCTGAAAACCTCACCAATTGTTTATCCCATGCTAAATTAATTCTTTCACAAGCAGCTACTGTACGTTTTTTTCTTTCTAAATTCAGAAACTCTTGGCCCATCATAAAAGTTTACTACAGTGCTAGATTTTGCTATGGTCACAAACACTTTACATAGCAGCACTTGATAATTTATGTGCAAATCATTGTTTTGGAACAATCAATACATCAACAATTCCTTTGTTCTATGGCATTTCTCTCAACAGAGGGAAATTGGCACATTTTGTATATGTAACACAAAAGCACCAACACACATAGCAAAACATTATGTTGTGTCAGAAAAGACACAGATCATAAAATATGTCTATATCTAAAAGTCTAGTTTAGTCCACAATGCAGAGTAATTGCTGACACTGGCAGTGAAAGGGTCCAGGTAAAAAAACAAACAGTTTTAACAGATAAAAGGACTATACACAAATCAAATTAGGGAAAATATACAGTTGAAATAGTAATTGCTTATAAATTTGGAACATTTGATACTGGAGACATCTAAAAGTGTGTAAAAAAAACAAAAAAAACAACAAACTTGTTGTATGGGGCAAATTCAATGCTGCTGTAGAATCAATGCACAGAAAACAGATATATGTACAACTTTAAATTAAAAGCATGTTTTAAAGTCACTCACGCATCTGCTCCAATGTCTATTCTGCCCACGGCAGATACATAATGCAAAGGCAGAGGACTTTTCATGGTAACTGCTCTCTATATCTGTGCAATAAAACATAGGGCTTCTGATAACATAAGACACCCTTGCAATAGATTTACACAGCTATGGTACACATCCCGACATGATGGGTGCGCAATTACTTTGACCTAGACCTGGCACTGAAGAAAAGGGATCTCGAAATTTAATCAGAACCAATGAAATGACCTTGAGATATTTTCCATCCCTGAAATATGGGATATAAGATTGTTTTCTGTCACTGTACAGAATGTCTTGATAAAGTACACTTGGCTTGCTATGATCGTGCACAAGCACTGGACAGAAGGTCTGAAGGCTTAAGAACTCTCTCTGATTGACAACATTTGTCAGTAACTGCTGACAATTTACCTCTCCTCTCTAAATCTTCCCACCACCATGTGGATTTAACCCTTCCTGCTCCATGGATACTTGTAAAACTCGGCATACTGTACTCCTTAAAAAAAAAAAATAATAAAAGAATAAAGCAAACCTGTGTTTTCCTACGCTTCGTGTATAAACATTAAATATTTTCAAATACTGAAATATGCTACCCCACAGGAACTGCCTTATCCCTTCCATCCCTAGACACATTCTTGCATGTGCAGGCTCCATGTTTCATGTGGACAAGTAGTGTCATCTTCCCACTGTGGAATTACATGCGAGAGAGGCAGAGACAGGACTCGGGCTTAAGGAGTAAGTAAAAAGGATATACTGGTTAGATTACTTTATTTAGCTGAGTAAGGAGGATTGCCCTGTAGAAATGCCTGTAAACCTGCATATCAAGCAAATAAATAAGCACATAAAGCAAGCATAATGTGTATTTATTGACCTAAATACAGTGCAGATTTATCCACTTCACTCCCTCCCAACAACCTCCGCCAACTCTAAAGCGCACAAGCAGCCGTCCCTTCGTGTATCGGCGGCTTCATGCAAACGGAAATCACTTGGTGTGTAAAACCTTTTAGTGTTCTCTCCCACCAAAAACATACATTGTTCACAAATGTTAGATTAAAAAGTTAGCCCGCTGGCCATTGAGGAGCAACTGTCTTATTCATATCTATAAACTCACATGCAAAAATAAAAGTTATAATTTAAAAACTAATGCCAAGCAAAAAAGATTTAATGAGCCAAACAAACTTCATATTTTGTTTTTTAGTGGACAACTACAGAGCCCGGAAAGATAATTGTACAGAAATCGCACTTAGCAGAGATTGAAGAAGAAAAAAAGTGTGGTTTTTAGTGTCGGCTACAAAGGAATATTAGCAAAAGCTAGCTGAACATGTTTGCTGGGATAACAACTACACATTTAGAAAGGCTTTTTTTAAGGCATTTGTCTTGCATATAGTCTTTCTGAATTCAGCTACTGTAAGAACACTTTAAAAATTCAAAGAGGGTGCAGGAACCGGCTGGTACGCCACATGGATATCTGCTCCAGCCTTGAACTCTGACTAGCTATTAGAACCCAAGCCCTGTGGACGTCAGAGAGAAACTATTGCTTTGTCCGACGCTCTGAACTTTACTGAGGCAAGAGAGGGTACGAGTTCAAAAGACACCGCTTCAAGCGAGAGCCAATATCAATACTTGCCCCTCCCCATGGGCCTGAATCCGCAAAGTCCAGCTGTGAATGTGGAATTTAGCTCGTTGCACAAAGTCAGCCCTGAGCAGAGTAATCAGTGAGGCTATTGTACACTGTACACACACACAGGAGCTACAGTATGCACCAGCAGCAGATGGGATAAAAATGAGCTTTAAAGCATATCTTAATAAATCATTCCAATGACAATATACAAAGTCTTTCCCTTCCAACATCTGGTTAGCTTGGCCAAAGGAAAGTGGCACATACGTATGGGAGTTGAACAGTCACCAACGCAAGATATGCTTTTAACCCTATTAGTTGTTTGATGGTATGACAACGGTCAATCCAGCACCGGAAAGAGTTTGGATATTCTGACTGTCCACCAGTCTCGGCGACAATATATTTTCAAAGATCGATTAGTATTTAACTTTAGAAGTGATATTTTTTAATGCAGCTCTTTATTTTATATTAGCCTTTAAATTACATATAGAAAGCCAATTGGTCTCCAAAAGTTAAAAAGTTAAATCACTCTCCTCCTTCCCCAATAAACAGTAAATCAGTGGGCTTCTAGCGCATGTCTGTTATACTTACAGTACATGATGGGGAAGCCAGCAACTCACTGCACAGCACTAATGGGAATAAAAGAGCCTACTTAAGTTAAATTACAAGGGTCTAATCAGTTAAAGATGTAATATACTCTCACCTGAGCAAGGAAGTCATCTTCATTCACAAGTCTTGTCACCCCTGCCAGTGCTACATTAACCTGGACACATATACTGTGCTGCACTACAAACATATTCCATGGGCATGATCATTGAATACAAATGTAGCCCCCTGGTGAGGCCAGAACAATTCCTCGTCTGTGGATTAAGGCAGGGGAGCACAAACTTATTTCCCTGCGCCCCCCTGCTTGCAGTTCCCCTCTCTCCGTGCCCCCCCCCCCCTCCTCTTACCACAGCTCCGGTGTCATGACCGTCGTCGGAGCCAAGGTAAGAGAGGTTCACAGAGGCCTTCGCTGCTTCCCCCCGGCACTTAATTTAGTTTTCATTTCTGTAAACCCTGCGCCCCCCTGCAGTCAGTCTCGCGCCCCCCTCCCCCGGGGGTCGTGCCCCCCAGTTTGCACACCGCTGGATTAAGCCTCTGTGTGGAGCTGCATTAGCTTCTATATTGCAGGTGGCAGACTTCCAGTTCAGTGGAAAACTCTTAGAGCACAATGTTTGAGTTCTATTCTCGTACGGATCGGAATGGAATATGAATCTGCTGTATATGATGCTTTCTGCTGTCAGCGTCATCCACTTTTTCAACAATTTATAAATATTTATTTTTTGTGGCCTGATGTTTACCAAACTAATCTGAGGGGCAGCGCCTAAAGCCTTTGTCAAGTTAAAAAAATTAAATCAGACAGCCTAAAAAGAAAAACGGATTATTTGGATGGGAGCAACTCCCTCCCCTTCAAGCCTTCAACTACTAAGGAGGGATCAAGCCACTACTGTCCTCAGTGGGTTGGGTTCTCAAGTAGGGTTGCCAGGTATTTAACCGGACAGCCCGGTATTTGGTTACTCTGTCCGGTAAAAAATGAGACATAATACCGGACATGTATGCATGCGGTATTACCTCTCTGTACATGTATGCGTGCGGTATTACCTCTCGTACATGTACGTGCACGGTATTACCTCTCTGTACATGTACGTGTGCGGTATTACCTCTCTGTACATGTATGCAGTATTACCTCTCTGTACATGTATGTGTGCGGTATTACCTCTCTGTACATGTACGTGTGCGGTATTACCTCTCTGTACATGTATGCAGTATTACCTCTCTGTACATGTATGTGTGCGGTATTACCTCTCTGTAAATGTATGTGTCCGGTATTATGTCACTGCTGCTGCTGCTAGGGGGCTGGGCAGCTTCCTCCATCCTGATTGGCTGCATTACACAGCAGCAGCCAATCAGGTGGAGGTGGCAGGAGCCTGGGGGTGGGGCCAAAGAGTGGAGGAAAAGCATGGAGCAGAGAGAGGTGAGGCTGTGTCCTGTGTGTCTTTGTTCTGTTTTGCCCTGGTGTGTGTGTGTGTGTGTGTGTGTGTGTGTGTGTGTGTGTGTGTGTATATTTGTACTTGTTCTGTTGTGTGTGTATGTGTCTTCTCTGGCTGTCCTGTGGGGGTGATAACAGGGAGGTGGGGTGAAAGGATGAAAGGAGGGGGGTGAGAGGGGATCAAGGGAGGGGGTGAGAGAGGATGAAGGGAGGGGGTGAATGGATGAAGGGGGGATGAGAGAGGATGAAGGAAGAGGGGGTATGAGAGAGGACGGGGGGGATGAGAGAGGAAGAGGGGATGGGGTGAGATGACGAGGGGGTGGGAGGGTGAGAGGATAAGGGGAGAGAGAGAGGATGAGGAGGGGTGCAGTATTGCTCACCATGTACAGTATAACTGCAGGTCAGTTATTTATAAATTATTTCACCATTACGTCATTTGTTCTAAATTTCACTCCAAGCTTGTCCCAATTTGCATCAATTTGCACTATTTCATATTCTATCTCCTAAAAATATCCTTGGAAGGATGCTCCCTCCCAAGACTCCTGCCCAGATTTTTTACGAAACAGAATATAAATTGGTGCCAATTGGTGAATATTTGGACTGAAATTTAGAAAAAAATGACATAACAGTCAGGTGATTTATAAATAACATTCTTCCTCACCAACAATTCGAGCGCGCATCGCACCTTTCACCATTGCAAGTCAATCCTGGCCCGTTTCAGTTTAATGTGTATACAAGGCCTCAGTCCTTCACACTCCACTACTGCACAATAAAGTTTTGCACTCTGAATTGTGATCATCCACACAATTCATGTTTCCCTGATCAAAATGCAATTCTCCCAAACAAATTTGGTAACTAGGGCATCATCTATTTGCCTAAAGCCATGTTGGCTATGTGCGATGAGGTTATTTCCATTAGGCAACCCTGGTTTCTCATCTCTATTGGTGATCGCGTTGATTGTATTTTTTCTTTTGGCCACTGGCAAATTCCACTGCTAATATTTCAGAATCCAGGGGTTCAAAACTGCTCAACATGAGGATAAAAGTCCTGTGAGGTTTCAAATGGTCTGCATTATTTAATAGAAGATATCATAACCTACAACGAATACACTCCTCGAAGAGCCGTTCAACTACTAAAACTGAAACACAGTGAGGCAAAACCGTCCCATCTTTCAGTTTGCAGGTGTGATCGATTGTTTTTTTTGTTTTGTTTTTAAATCACAAATATTTATCTACGGCCTCCTCAGTTGTTGGAGCATTATGGAAATCATTCCATTGGATCCTGTTGCATTATTAATTTTGAGATTCCCCGCATGCTTTGTAAAAGCTTCCAAGGTTAAACAGATTTCATTTAAGCAAATTTGATCCGATTTTTCTCTCCCAATAAGATTAATTATCTCCATGTCAAGTTGAGGGAGAAGAATGACGTGTAGTTTAATGGTGTGGCTGCAGCTTTATCACCCTCCACACAACGACACTATCCCCCCTCATGGAATGGTCTGATTGAACCGTTCCCTTTTCCCCCTTACATACATTGTTTATGTAAGAACTGTAACTTTGAGACTCTGAAGTGGTTTGCTCTGTCAATTGATATTCAAACGGATTTGATTTTTCCATTTAATATTTGTCTTTATCAACCCACTTAACCCTTTTGTGGTTACAGGGACCTGCCACACATCCCATTGCAATGCCTTGCCCATATACGGTGGCAGAGACATGTTTCAAGTAAAGTTTTCGTTTGAAGCTGTAACAAACCAAATACAAATAAGAACTTAATAGTTCAGAATACAAATAAGATGGTTTCATCATTAATTAGTTAAGATGTCTTTGAGACACTAATTACTTGTTACTTTCACTGTTCCATACCGATGACGAAGCAACTATTTCCAGACAATTTTCTGTAAGCTGGTTAGTCATCTATGTGAAATTGGCTATCCTAAAATGCCATAGTTTGTTTTTCTTTATAGCGGAAATGTCAATCTTGCAGTTACTATTTTCAATGTGTTCTGATTTTCACACTGTTTTTTATTCAAATGTTAAACAAGAAATAAAAAAACATAGCCTCACGCTTTGGTGGTCCAAAGGTATTGAGCAACCAGAAGCAAAAAAGAGTTGCTGTGTGTGTCAGTCAGACCTTGCAATCTCACAAAACGCGAAAGGTTAATGTTATATGAGCCAATAAAAGCTTACAGCGATCTGCATTGTTTTAATATGTAAATAATGTCTGGATTCACAGTTGGTTTATTACATTTTTCATGTTCTTGCTTGTTGCTTCTAGCAACTTCAACATCACCTGCTAGACACTAAAAGACTTATCTCAAAGAAGACAATCCACCAGCAACTACACTGGTTTACCCTCAGAGACGCATAATTGTCTGATGTGGAGGATGAAAAATGCAGTTGTCTGGAAATTTATGATACTGTGAGGAGGACTATTAGCTGCTATCTTGAGGGAAAGTGAATATAAAATGCTTTGTATTAGCATGAACTAGACCTGCATCAAATTAATGTTCATGGTGGACTGTATTTCGACAGACAGATGAAAGAGAATGATGGATCTGACCAGGTTTATTGAAGAGAATGGTGGTTAAAAAAAATGAAGAATCTATATTAATTACAGTTTACCATTAGCCTTAGAACACAGAGACAGTGCGGATACTTTGAAGGTTCTAATCCCCCCAAAGCAGTTAATTACACGGAACAGAACAAAGTGAAAATGTGAGATATAACCAAGAGGATAGAACTTCACTGTAACTATTTTTTAAAGCGGCTCATTTATTTTTTGTTCAGTATGATAATTTACTTCGGAAATGAGTAGCTTTAGTGGCAGCATAAAAAAAAATATATATATATATATACACACATATATATATATATATATATATATACACACATATATATATATATGAAAATAGAAGCAGTGACAGCATACACCATACAGCATAGTAAATGTATTAAATATCCGACGAAGATGACAAAAAATGCACTCATAAACATCTTTGCTTATCTGAGAGCAAGTAGTGTTCCGTCTACCTGCCAGCATCTCGCACACAGGGCGGATTCCCTCATGAGTGACTGTGTTTCTCCAGGGTATCCGATTCCGCCTCCGATGACGTCACTACAGGAAGCCTTTTGCTGCACCTCAGTGTCTACGCGTTTTGCAGAGCTTAGTCTGCTTCGTCAGCCGTTTACGGACTATGCATATTAACCCAGGCTGTGCTCAACGCTGGGAAATGCAGCAAGCATAAGCTTATAGGGGACCATGTTATATGGTTTTGAAGCAAAAGGTGCCACAGTGTGCTCATTTGCATGTCATTTCCCAGAATCCCTTGCTGCAGTGGAAGTGCTGTGTGCTGGGAGATAATGGTGAAAGGCGGGGTTGCAGACCTGTCTAAGACATGCAAATGAGCATACAGTAATATTTTCATTTGATTACAATTAGATTGTAAGCTCCTCGGGGCAGGGACTCCTCTTCCTTAATGTTATGTTTGTCTAAAGCACTTATTCCCATGATCTGTTATTTATATTATCTGTTATTTATTCGATTACCACATGTATTACTACTGTGAAGCGCTATGTACATTAATGGCGCTATATAAATAAAGACATACAATACAATACAATTTGCTATATGCTTTACTGTGGAGGGTTTTTGTCACTTTTTTTACCCACCATAACTTAACTAAGTGTGGTGAAACCTATCCCATGCTTCGTTTTGCAAAGCCAGTATAACCAACCCCACACTGATGAGACCCATTGAGGTCGAAACGGCTGTCATGTGGGTGGGTTTACTGGCTATGCAGCTTAACCCAGGCTGCTGTTCGATCTTCGCAGCCTTGACATTTTGGTCTTGCAGAGATTCAAATGGGAGCCTACTTTCTTACTTGCTTCAGCTAGTTTTCTTATTTGTTGCTGGAGGTATTCTGAACTTGTGATAAAAATAATCGTTATTTGCAAATCGTAGGTGACTTAAGTATCCACCTTTGATTCCTTTTTTCTCCCAATTCAATGTCTTCATGTGTTACTGTGGAAAGCTTAGGCGACATGGTGTACCCCGGTCATACGCTCTTTCTGATCCTTATCTTGCTTGCTTGTAACTTCATATAATCTAATGGTTTATGTAGCACTCATAAATATTCCTTATAATATCAATGTATTCTTCTTCAACACGGTCTTCTTAATGCATCTAGGGTCACTGAGGTGTAGACAAAACTGAATGCTTTTTCGTAATCTACGAATCCTAAACTGATTATAATCATTACTTCGGGAAAACACTTCAACGTTGTCTATTGTGTTATATCCACTGCAAAATCCTTCTTGTTCTCTAACTTGGGTAAAGTGCAGGGTCTGTTGCAGCTGATTAGAGCGTATAGTTGTACAAATCATGTAAGTGATTAGAAGTAGACTGATTGGTTTGTAGTTTTTGAGGTCTTCTTTGTAGCTGGATAACTATGGTTATATCTCACAACTGTTCTGGAATTTTCTTGTTCTTTGAGCAGCCTGCAAAGAGTTTTGCATGGACTCGCTCTACTTCTTTCCTAATTTCATTTGGAGCATTTCAATTTCCATCTTCCCTGGGAGCCTTCCCATTAATCATATTGCCTTAGACAATTCTTCTTGAAGCACAAAACATCATTGGTGGTTTCTCCTCACTCTTCCTCGCTAAACTACATCGTGTTTTAGCTGTGGTCTTGTACAATTTCATCTAGAAGTCCTTTTTTTTTTTTTTTTAATAAGTTCATAGTCTTTTATTGTTGATCCAACATCTTGTTTGAGTGCAATGATGTGCTTCTTTCCAATCAAAAGTCGCTGCTACTGTATGTCTTCTTCAACTTTGTATCTTTGATAGTCTTCCTCACCATATCAGTTATATTTTCTAACATCTTCAATTACACGTTTGAGAATTGACTTGCCCAGCTCTGCATATTCAATTCTTTTTCTAGCGTCTTCGGATGGTTTCCTTTCTTGTTGTCTCCTCCGTAGCTGCTTTGTCTCAGATATTTTTGTTATCCTATTTTGGTTAGGAATGCCTTTATTTTTTTCTGCGCTACCAACTATAATCAAGGTTTGTCAAACTGTCCTTATGCATTTTGAGCAAGCTGAATTGATCTTTCAGCTCTAGTTTTATATTCTCTGCTGTTTTTCTTAAGGTTCTTGGTTGATTTTGTGTTTTTTGAAATCTTTTTCTTCCTTCCATCTTTGCAGCGAACCAAGTGATGATCACTTCCAATCTGTCACTACATTAATTTCTATTGCCGTAACCATACTTACCAACTGATTGCTTCGTCTTTCTGCTGGGCCCCAATCACTGCATTGAAATCTCCCATAATGATCTTAAGGTGACAATTTCCTTTGTTGTTAAATTGGTTGATTTCATGGTAGAAGTCATCCACTTCATTGTCGTTGTGACTTCATGTTAGGGAATATACTTGGAATATTTGAGTTAGGGAATATACTTGGAATATTTGAAGCCTGTACCTTTGCCAACTGAATGACAATTCTTGCTGCTCTTTCCGATGAGCTTTCATACACCACTATGTTGTTCCTCCATCTTGTTAACAATGAAGCCTATTCCACTGAGGTTCCATTACCTGTACCTCTGTAATAGAATAGGTGTCTGCTTTTGAACTCCATGAGGCCTTCGTCATTTCTTCCTACTTCACCGAAGGCCAAATCCCTACACTAAACATAAAGAAGGAAAGTTCCAAGATGTCCACGTAGGAAAGGAACCAGGAAAGCACAGCAGGCCAAAAAGCGGGGACCAGGCAAAGCGTGAGCTATTAAAAGGTGAGGTTTATTCATATAGAAAACACAGCAGCATATACAGGAGAAGGTGAGGTATCCCTCTAACGCGTTTCGCGCTCATCCAGCGCTTTATCAAAGAGATACTGTGCAGAGGCAATAAGACAACTAAATGACCTGCTGTCATATACATCTCTAGACTCTGACCCTACCAATTCCTTTCTCAAAGAACTCAGTGATCTACTCGAAAAAGGTAACATTCTTCTTATTCTCTCTGATAAAGAGTATGACTATCTGCACTGTCCACATTCTATCACTCCTATTTTTCATCACCTTCCCAAAATTCACAAATCCCTCAATGCACCACCTGGACGTCCCATTGTGTCCAGCATAGGATCACTGGGCGAGCATCCGTCCATTTATATAGATCATGATTTACAGCAACTGGTTTATGCACTTCCTTCACATTTAAAAGACACCTCTCATCTCCTCACTTTAGTTCAACACTACCATTGGTCTTCTAATTTTTTATGGGTCACATTAGACGTATCTTCACTTTATACTATTATTTCACATCTTGATGGTCTCGAAGCAACCAGACATTTTCTGGAACGAGACTCACCTTTATCACCGGCACACATTTCTTTTATTTTAGATTCAATACACTTTCTACTCACCCATAACTATTTTTCTTTTGCAGGGACTTTCTATCTCCAGACACGTGGGACGGCCATGGGCACATGCTTCGCACCATCCTATGCTAACCTTTTCATGGGGTGGTGGGAGGAGTCCCACGTGTTTGGAGATAGGAACCCATATCGTCAATATATACACTTTTATCGTTGCTATATTGATGACTTGCTGTTGATATGGAGTGGCTCTGTCGAACAGTTGATGGCATTCATAGACTATATCAACAGCAATTCACCTCACAATACCACTCACATCACATACATTACCTGGATTTAAATTTATTCATAGGTATGGATCATATGATACACACGGATATATTTCGAAAAGAGCACTGAAGAAACACTCTTCTTCTTCTCCTCTCTCACAGTGCACATAGTCATACTCTATTCAGAGGAATACCGTATGGCCAGTACATATGTTTACGCCGAAATTATTCCAATCTTGAAGATTACCATTTTAGAGCCACAGAGCTCACAGACCGTTTCCTCGCAAGAGGATATAACAAAAAAATACTTATTGAAGCAAATCAGAATGCTCTTAAACAAAATAGAGAGGAATTGATTGGTGGTGGTCAGACTCTTGGTAGTTTGACAAAAGCAGGACAAGACAAAAATGTGTCCGACCTGGACCATCCATATTTTATAACTACATTCAGCAACCAAGCATATGCAATCAAACAAATCATAAACAAGCATTGGTCTATTTTAAACACTGACCCTCTTTTGAGAGACATCACAACAATAACTCCAAAATTTGTCTTCAAAAAATCACAAACATTGGACAATATAATATCCCCAAGTGTGATTAGAAATGACAAAACTCTCAAAAAACGAGAGTTTTTTCCAAAACTCACAGGTTGTTATCCATGCAGTCGCTGTAAAATGTGTCCATATATACTTTAGACAAAAACATTTACAGATATGGAAAGTACCAGGTCACACAACATTACCACTTTTACAAATTGTAACTCAGAATTCGTTATCTATATGCTCATATGTGGTTGCAAAAAGCGATATATCGGTCTTACCACACGTAAATTCAAGATACGGATAATGGAACACATGAGACTTATCCTTAAACGGGACCATGTGCATCCAGTGTCCAAACACTTTGATATTTGTCACAATGGTTCTCTTGTTAACTTTAAATGTATTGCTATTGAGCATGTTCATATACATGGCCGTGGAGGTGATAGGAAGAACGCCCTGTACAGAAGAGAAGCCCATTGGATTTTTTTTTTAAACACCTTGATCCCTAATGGCCTCAATACCCAATGGGATTTAAAATACTTTCTCTAGATACATGACGCTCGATCCTCTCACAATATATGTTTCTTTTGATCTGCATCATATGGTTATTTTTTATGCTCTTCAAATTGTTTAACATATATTTTCATTCTTTGTCATTATCTGTCTAATTCTAAATATTTTCAATATTGAATTGATACATTTCTATCCATAATTTACATAATTCAAGTACTTTAATGATTTATATAGGTCATATCACAATAAGGTAACACTAATTAATTACCTGTGTATAAACAATAATAGATAGCACTCTAAATAATGAATAAAAAATCATGAAGTACAGGGTGCAAACGGAACAAAGTGGGCCCAAACAACCCCACTGAAGATCATATAAACCAAAACAAGGGCTCCAGCACACACTGATTAATAGAGAAAACGAAAGTGTCACGGAATAGGCCAAAAATTTAATAGCGGTAATAATAGAACAATAGGTATCGCACAAATATAGAAATGCTACACGACTATAAATGCAGAATATATGGATCTTAAAAAGCACAAGAGTAGGGGGGAGAGACACAGGGAAGGGGAGTGGGGGAAAAAACACTAAAGGAAAAACTGCAAACAAATAAACATAGAATAAGACAATGGGGGAAGGTAAGAGGGGCAACGTTTCAGGGTAACAACCCTTT